>JASXSY010000069.1:0-371748 GCA_034509805.1 Sipha maydis | reverse complement strand
CCTAATTGACTTTCACGCGGTATTAACAGGTCAAATAATTACGTATAATCAAATAAAGTTATTTTTACTAATTAGTAAATACATTTTTTTATCTGTCATTTTATATATTACGTACGATAAATTAATGATTATAAAAAAGACTGAAATTATAACACTGAATTCCTTATATCTATGTATGCGCACGCACGTTTTAATCTTACAATTATAAATTAACTTCATTAGTATACATTTAAACAAATTGAAGTGCGGCTTTTGAATAAAATATTGACGTGTGTGTATCATGCATATCATATCAGACGTTTAACACAATTAATTGACTGAATTTGAGTACGCCCGCAGGAGACAATACTGCACATATGTGCGTGAAAACAAAGACGAGATTTATTATTGTTATACTTCACAATGTGTCATGTATGTATCGTAGTTTCTACATTTTTAATTGATCAAAACACGAATCGTACCTTACGGGATTCATCGTGTGATAAATTTTACTGATTCTGATTTTACATGAGAAAAATAATGTCTCAAGAAGTACTCATTAAGTTAGTATCGAGGAATCGTTTCTTTTTTTTTCCCCAGCCGTGCATGAACAGTGTATGTCGGTGTTGGCCACTTAAGGGCCACAAGAATGTTGATCGTCCTTAATCACTTCCTATTCCAATTACTTATTTTTTTTCGTATTCGAATACTGTGTACATAAAAATGCTGATCGTTAGTATACTGTTACGGTCCAATAATGGTTTTGTAAAATTTTACACTCTAAGGAATAAAAAAAAAAATGCAGGATTCGGCTATACTTGCAGTCCAGCAGACACTACTAATATTGCATTTATAATATTGTATACAAGTACACAACATCAACTTATTATAATATTTTCAAATAAATTCCGATTGCCAACTTTTATTTTTAAAATATCTTTGCGTTTTGCGTTATACGTCTACTAGGAGAATAGTGTACAAAACATTTGATAATCAAAACATATTATAGCTGTATTGAATTTTTTTTTTTTTGTTAAGATGTATTATTTGTTATGTTATCACTATTGAGAATAAACTCTGAAGACCATATTTTGGGAAACGTTGAGATTATTATTTCAGATACTATTTGAATGTGACGATATTTTATCATTATGTCGGCTTTCCATTAGTTTGGAATTCCGTTTGTATCTGAACGGGCGTTCAGACTTCATACGAGCAATAGAAAAAGACATAAATTCTGGAATTCGAGATACAAAGCATTCGAGGAAAAAAGGGTCGTTTTGAGCGCTCCGAATTTGGCGCCTAGCCTACTCTTGACTTCCGTTTAATTTGCGTAGCGACGCCGTCTGGATAACATTAAGAACATCGTCGTCGTCGTTATGGGAACCAAGTGCTATCGAGCGGGGGGGGGGAGGAATATATATAAATAAGTAGTAATAATAACATATTACGGTGTGTTATCGGTAGTAAAATAACTCGAGACGAGAATGAAAAGGTACTGAGCGCGCATTGTCGGCGTCGTCTCCGTCGTCCATTTTATCGGAATCGCATAGGTACGTTGAACCCCGGCCGTGGACACTGCCCGGGTCGGAATCGTACGCGGAACGAAAACCGGGACGTATTATTACGCTGCGGGCGAAAAAATTGATTTGTACGTTATGCGTCTCGAAGAAGAAGAAGTAACAATGAAATGGCGAATAAATTTTTTCGTTCGCAACGTAACAATACGTTCAGATGAACGTTTAAATCTTTCCCGGAGCGTCTCGGGTACGGAGATTTCCGTCGCGCGCGCGCGGCAGTAGCGGGAGCGTCTCGCGGCATCGCGGTCCGCATGTTAAGTTTCTGGTTGTCGAGCCCACGAGGTCGGCGCGCGGTTTGGAACAAGGTAAACGCACCCGGTGACGCGCGATCCGTTGCTCGCGGTACATCGTCCGTCACCCGGTGCAACGACCGATCATCGGAACAGTCAGCATCGCGATCAACGATCGTAAACCGTCGCGATTTTCGCGCGACGACGCACGTTCAGCGTTCGTCGGGTTGCCCGTCGAGTTCGCGCGCATCGTCCGACGCGGTACGGCCGTCCGGAGACATTGTTTTCGTTCGACGGCGCGCCCGTGTACCTACAGCAACGCACTCGTTTATTGTGCACAGGTGGTGGGCGGCACACGAGAGGAGCGACGGCGAGCAGAACGCGTGTGTGTATAAAATGTAATAAAAAAAAAAAAAAAAAAAAAAAAGAAAAAAAATACGCGTCTGCAGTGCGTGAAAGATGGAGACAAAATAGTACCCCAGCGGTGGGCCGTAGGAAATGGTCGTGGCGCCAGGGACAAAAGACTTTTGTCCGAGCAAAAACACACATAAATGCAGGTGCTCGTTGTCGCGTCTCCGTCCTTATATAGGGTCAGTGCGAGCATCTAATCTAATGGATTGTCAATTGGTTCGCCGCCGCCGCCGCCGCCGCCGCCACCGCCACTGCCGCCACTGCCGCCGTCGTGACCGTACTTAATAGACGTGTCTCTCTGCTGGGCTACACACGATTTTAATCCTTTGTGCCCCGTCCCCCGTCCCCTCAACCGTGTAGGTGCACGAGGAATTCGGGATTACATTGTGTCTGCGCGTTTATAGGTACCTATACGCATACATGTAATATGTATTTGTGCTTGGTTTTCGGGATTCTTTTTTTTCCAAACGGATTCGGCCGATATTTCGCCTCGTCAGTGGATACGGTCGCGACGAGTAATCGGATAACAAGGGTTGGTTGTATGACTTTCGACGCACGCACGGCGGGAATAAAGATATCATCTTCGACGCGGATTACCGACGTGTTGCTGGCGCGCGCCCCGTGAGCACGGATTTACAGCACTCGTACACCTTTTGTACCTGGATACGTATACTTTGTGCTTGATAATTTTCACCTGAGGTCCGCGAGCAGGAAGGTCTGTAACGCGCGTGTACAATGCACAATGGTCGTCGACGGCAACGGAGATTCGACGGGATCGCGATCGCAGAGACCATTATTTTTCACAGGTACGGTCGTGCTGTCGCGTTTCCTCGGAAAGAAGAGAAAAACATCAAACCCACGAAAAATATTCGATTCCTCGAGAGTGGAAATTTCGTAAAAAAGAAACAAACAAAACTAACGTAATAATAGTCTGAAATAATGATGTACATGATAAAAATGATAATATATTGCAACGTAACAAATAATAAATTATACGCTGTAAATAGTATGTTATTATAGACGAATTGTGATGGCGCGTCCGGAACACATAGATCGTTAATTTTTTTTGTTTTTTTTTTTGTTTCATCCAAGATTATTACGAGCATGCGGAATAATAATAAAAAAAAATAATTCGTTACATGAAATCGTTTTATTTTTTAATGACAATTTCGCGATATCGTAAAGAATCCCGTTAAGTATAGAAGTTTGACCGTATTATTGTATAACTTCGCACCGCGCGAACTGTATGATGCACAACACTGATTTTAATGATGGTATATCACTGCCGGCCGTATCGTACGATCAAAATAAAATCACTTGTTGTAAAATTAATTCACGTATTCACGTGGCGATGACACTCGAATACAATGTGAACGCAATAAAATAATCGTATAAACCTTTAACAAGATCTATTAAATTATTTTTTATAGGTTTCGTATATGCGTCCTGCATAGTGGTCTTTGTGATTGCATCCATTGGCCATGATGTATTTCCCAGAAAGTCCATCGTTTCGTGTTTTGTATCCTACGCTGCATTGTTACTATCATCATTATTGTTATATCTTACTTGTTATCAATCATTTACTCGGCTAGTCGCGGGGTACACACATAGTTTTGAAGTGAATTATTTTCATCTCGTGGATAAAGAACTTAAGACAAAACACTCCGCGTGTTGTTGTGATAGTAAGTAATGGACGGTATAATTTCTGATTAAAAATATTTATGACGACAAACTCCGTTATCAATGCAATTGTATACTCACATAACTAATAAGTGCAAGCCCATCGAAGTTATTTTACTTGTTTCGTGCTTAAGATATTTCTCGGAACGGCGAATCCGTGCAGATTCCTTAATTTTTGTTTTTTACGTTTCGGAATGTTGTCCTACTAATATCCTTTTGTGTTCCAATAATATAATATGTACTTAATCGCGTGTACAATAATGACACGTTGACACATTAGTGCAGTGTGGAATTATTTCAAGTCAGATTAAACGACCGCTAGTGCGAGGGGTTAGAGCAGTTGCATTGTGCGCGCGTTATCTTCAAACGACATGTACACGAACACGTATAAATAATAAAACATATTGTTCATAAAACGTATAAACGCAGGTACAAGTAATTGACAAATGATGACGGTGACATTCGATTGATATGCATTGTCGGAAAAATCGTTTTACCTGTCGTTCACCAGGTATTGAAAATTATAATAACATGTGTTTGTGTGCGTTATCCGTGGCTTTAACAAAAATTGCACTTGAAACGATTAATCATTCCGTTTTGGAAAACTATATTTGTTTATTTTAAAAAATCGGAAACAAGTACGCATATCTTCGACACCATTGCTGATGACTTTTTGTATTTCATTTCATAAGGTGTTTTATCAACAATCCAACTCTAACTGAACTAACGCATCGCACTACGTATGCGTACGACAATATGTTTACGTAATATGCTTTTGTTTAAATGTTCGCTAAACAACGTTGTGTTATTCAAATGGTTTTATTCTGTTTTTCGTAAATCAAGCTTACCGTGGCGTTACAAAAGTCTTACAACAATAGTGCGTTTAAAAGTTGTTGAATAAATATGTAGATAACAAAAAATTGTTCTTTTCTCCCGTTCGACGTAAATTTTAAAATAGTGTTTGGATCGTTCGCGTGCATTAACCATTATCAACAGTATTAAACGAAACCACAAATGTGACTGACCTGATATGTTCACTCATGCATTTGGACACAGATAAACATACACAAATAAGATTAAAAAGTGAAGTGTCCGTAAACGTGTTAATTACAATCGACAAAAGTTTTAACATAATTTTACCAACCGGCCTTGTGCGTATTAAAAGTGAAATTATATAGATTGCGTCCGACTCGCATCGGACACCGAAAATCGAATTTGGCTATATTCTTGTTGACAGCGTCTGAAATTTTTAAGAAATGTCCACGGTTTCAATGAAAGCAGTGAATAGGTTTGATAATAAGTGATATTCGATATTTCAGGTGTACGTTTAGTAATTTGACAAATGGTATATCCACGTGAAATCGATATCACATTTATGTTACTATCTATTGAAATATAATATGTTACTACTTAAGAGCAGTGAACATCACATTAATGAAAGCACTACCATGTTATAAAAAAAAATAATAAATACACGTTGTTATAAAATCAGAATTAGCATAAAAATAACAGGTCAAGTACAGATAATAATATCAATACCATTTAAACCAAAAAAAAATGTTTTAGCAATAGTATAAAAAGTATATAAAAATGTATGATAACAGTGTTATATATATATTTAATCCCTGGCCTCTTTTTGTATATGATCGTATTTTATACATTGGCATGATAGATGAGTAATACTCATAGGCAGTGGCGGATTTAGGGGGGGGGGGGTGTGCTTGGGAGCTGAAGCACCCACCGTTTCGCGTATTATTATTAGATATTATTAATAATTCCCCGAGTGACAAATTTTTGGTTTGGGCTACCAAAACGCGCGCCGTGGCCACGCACGATTTTGAGGTACTTACACTGGTTTTCTAAAAGTTAGAACAGGTAAACTGATAAGTCAACTGCTCGGTCGTCAAAACATTACTTTTTGTATATGATATCATAGAATATGATATTATGTAATAAAGCACCCACCATAAAAAAATCCTAGATCCGCCACTGCTCATAGGTATGTAATAATTTGTACAATTGCCGAGTTCCAAGTCCTAGTAGTGTATGATCTATAACGTAAAATGATGTGTAAACATGATATGAGAATAGATTTTGAATTTTTGAAATTATAGTTTCATTATAATTTACACCTGAAAATTCGATTAAATTGATCCGAAAATGGATTAAAAGCAAATTTGTTCAATGATGTTGATTTTTAAAAAATGTATACAAAAAAAAAAAAAAGAACCGGATGGGCCTCGCTCTGCTGTACAGTTAGGGGTGGAGTGCACCTCGCTTATAGGATAGGTCATAATTATAATGGATTTGTTAAATTTGAATGCAATGATAGATATCATTGTATACGAATAACGATTCTGAACGGAGTTCATATGTTTGTCTAGGATATAATACATTGTTATTTATAAACATTGTAAAAAGTATATTTTATTTTGAAACGATAAATATATTTTTCAATTAGGATGGGTTGGCAGTTGCATACAGCGATATAGTTTGTTAGTCTAGAACATTCTACATTATATTATATTTTACAAGTAATTTTATGTCAATATTCGCTGTTCAAACGCTTATAAAAAAAAATTGTGCCTATGGATTTCAATAATTTTTGAATGACTTTAAGAACTACTTCTGTGGAATCTTCTATTAAATTTTCAAATATTTTGTACGAGCCAAATTTTTTTTATCACCGATTATAAAAAAAAAATTTAAAAAAATCGAATATTTTAAATGCCTATAAGTGGCTTAAAAATCAATATAATATTTTGAAAAAAATATGACATAAAGGAAATACCAATCTTAACAACTGGTAGAAATTTCAAAAATCTGCGACTTATACTTTTTGAATTATAAAAAATATTTAAAATCGTTTGAGAATAAATTGCTATTTTATGCAATTTCGTAAATATTTAAATTTCAAACAGTCATAAAATTTTTTCCTCTAATTCCGGTAAAAATTTTTTTAAAGATTATTGAAGAGTAGCTTATAGATAACCTCGTGTTAAAATTTTGAACCTTAAGTATGAACAGAAAAAATTTTATGAATTTTTATCTACAAAATAACTTGCAAATTATCGTGATTTTTACATATTTCGTATAAATTGGAACTTTGAGCACTTATAAAAAAAAATTGTGACTTACGATTTTAGATTTTTTTTTATCAGTTAAGGAACAACTTATAAGAAACCTTGTATTAAATTTTCAAGATTTTCTGGGCAGCCAAAAAAATTTTATCGTTATTTAAAAAAAAAATACTTAAAAAAATTGAAAATTTCAATTGTCTATAAATAGCTTAATAAAAGTCTTAAAAATTTAATGGTGTATAGAGAACGCTAATCTAAACATTTGGTAAAAAATTTCAAGTATTTACATCGATTTGTTTTTGAGTTATAGCAAAATAAAAAATTTGATTATGTCGAAAACTGGTTTTGCGTAAAAACTCCCGTTTTTCCCAAATTTTTTTATGGTTTTTCCCGTCGCATTTAAAAAATATTGGAAATTTTTTACTTTTGACCCCCCAAAGTACCAAATAGATTCACTTTTCTTTCAGAAAAATTGCTACATAAGGCAATCGAAGCATTTTTACTGCCCCAAATCGTGTCGACAGACACAAAAAAAAAAAAACACACATCATTGTAAAATCAATACATTCTTCACTCCGTTCAGAATCTAAAAGCTGAAACGAACACATTTTTGATAAACATTTTTCGAAGTGTCATAAACAAATTAAAAAAAAAATTAATCATTTCTTCTGAGTTTTATCTGGAACAAATAGTTTTACACTCGATGGTTTTTATAAAGTTAAAATGTAATAATTCATTCGTAATTCAAAAGACTATTATGAAAGAAAAAAAAAAAATGAAAAAGAATGTGATCGCAGCAATAGGGAAGGGCGGGACAAAATGTTTTAAAATTTCAATCGAAGAGAAATTCATTTCAATTGCCGCTTACTGTTATCTATACTTTATCCTCGTCGAAATAATATACATTGTTTTTTTATTCTTTTCAGAGCCACTGGGTACGCGTACACTGCTCGTCTACGACCTGAGCGCATTGAAACCCACCGAGATAGTACAAAAAGCAGTGCTTCAACTGGATCCCGGTCCGAACCGCCAGCTGAACAAGACCGTTAACGTGTCGCTGTTCTCTTTGGACAAACGCGCGGTCTCGAACACGTATCTGGGTTCGGCGAACTTGAGCGACACCACGCTGGACTTGGCCCGCAGCTTGGGTCCGCGGTCGGTAAACGGTCTGAAACGGCTGATCGTGCGGGTGGACGGTCCGGCGAAACCTTCCATCGGGCTCGTGCTGTACTCGATGAACACCGCGGGCGCGCCCGCGAAAGGTCACGAGATGGCCAAGTTGCTGTTCGAAGCGAGCAATAGCAGACGCAGACGGTCAGTGGTCGACAACGAGGTGGACGTGAAGAAGAACGTGTTCGCGGACGAAACGAAACGGAAGAGGAAAAAGAAGAAGGGATCGAGGGCCGGCAAGCTACAGGTAATGAATGATAATGCTCTTTACGGTGTCTGAGACGTGTGAACCGGTGTGTATGTATACCGTCCTATGTGCTGTGACTTATCTGCTATGTGCGACTGAAACCGTTGTTCTTGGTCGATTCGAAGAGAGAGAGAGAGAGAGAGAGAAAACGCATAATTGATAATAATTATAAAATCGTGAACACTATTAATAAATGACCGTTCTGTTGGTAATGCCAACTACTGTTGAACAGTAAAATATATTGTTTTGAATTCGCCAGTAGTATTCGGATGGTTATTGTTTGCAATTCGAGTTTCGAGCGAAACTTACAAGCATTATTGTCAAGGTATTGTTGAAATAGGTGAACTGTAAATCACATAGTTTACTTAACTATTTATTCGTGAGCATTTTACAAGACACTTGACAATTACCTCTTTTAAATGAAACCGGCGTTAAATTTTTAATTTCTACGTAAATATTTAACCACGTGCAATGTATACTGTTCAAAACGTAAATGCTAAACATACAATTCCTTCGAAAATATAAAAATTAACTTTTCCGACCAAATTTTTTTTTTATGTTTCAGACGGTTTTTATTGAGCTAACGGTATGAAAATTAAATTCCTTAATTTGTTATTTAGTGTATAATTATAAAATATATGTAGTAAAGGATGCGTTTATTTATGCATAATATGCAATAAAATATGTCGTACAAACTCCATTATAAAACCTATTAAAATTATATTAAAAATTCCTTTGGAAGTATAAAAAGTTGATGTAATTTTTAAATACGTTAAATGGTAAACGATTTAAAAATTTAAATGATTAAGGATTTTTATACTTTAATGGTTCAAATACATAACGATATTATTATGTGTTAACGGTATTAACGTTTTAAAAATAAAACTTCACGCAATAAATTGTTTATAATGCATAAAATAAAATATGGATTTTTTTCCAAAAAAAGCTTAGTAATCTCGTGATTATTGAATGTATTTGATAATAAAATAAAATCTCTAAGAAATAATTGAACAGAAGCTTGTTTAAATTATATTATATAACAAAAAAATTAACTTGATATTAAAAAGATTCTGATATGACGTTTTTACTTCATTATACTAGGAATTTAAAGTGTTTAAATTATAATTTTAATAATGTCATATTATAAACTTTTAAATCGTTCATTAACATCTAAACATACTCCCAGAAAATTACATTTAACATCTTTAACGAAAATAAATAATACGTTAAAATCTTACATCGATAATATGGTAAATAAATTTAAACGTTTATGCTATCATAACAATGTAGATATAACCGATTTCAAACAATACATTGTGAAGTATAAGAAACGTAAATATAATATAAATAATAATTTGATATACAGGACATTACGCGTGAATACGAAATACGGTACGATACGAAAATGCAATTCATTTATATATACACATAGTTGTTTACAATATATAGCTGTACTAATACAGAATTTTAATATTGTTTTAAAATAAATCGCGTTCAATAGATTATGAACGATTCATCTTAACCATTTGTTCGCATTACAACGTTTCTGTTTTTTCCGGAGATAAATTCGCAATTTTATATACATTATAGATGATAGGGATTTGTCAGGGCTTTAAGAAATATTGTCTACTATACTCTATAGTGAAAACGGATTCGTCCCTTGATGACTGCAATAATTCTCAGAGGTCATCTAATTATTTTTTGTCATGTTTTTTTTTATAAAATTCTTATTTTACTCGACACACCATGTACTACGAACAAGCGTTTATTTGTTGTAAAACTATGTTGAATAAATTAGAAGAATTTGTCGTGTCTCGAACAATCGATAAAGACCAATATCACTTATGTAAAAATAAATTTTAAAGTCATCATATCTGATGGATGTATTATAATTTTTACCAAACATTATTAGTTACTGAATATGTCATCCACACTTATTATTGTTACAAGTTTTCAAAAATTCAATCAGTACATTTATCATTTAAAAACGCCGTTCAATTGTTAAAGTATTCAAAAGATATGATAAATTGTAAAAATGACTTTCATACAGATTAATCAAATTAATTAAGTTTATTAGAGAACAATTATAATATACAAATTATAGCGTTTGATATTTACAAAATAAATGGTCCATGTCGTATATTGAACGTGTGTAGGAAGCAAAAAAAAAAAAAACATGAAATAAACACAAAAGAAACCATTTATTTTAAACGATAATTATTATTTGAAAAAAAAAAACTACATGTTATATAAGAATCGCAAATATAGTTGTTAGATTATTCATATAAATCGTGTTCAACGTTATGTTAACACTAAATTTTTTTTCAGTTAAAATTGCACTCTTAGAACAAACCTGCTATAAATCAAAAAAAAAAAAAAAATTTTACAGTTTTGATAAAAATCAATATGTATTTTTACATTAAGATAACAAAAAGGGTCTTATATACACGTAATATAAATTAAAAACTTATACGAAAGTGCTTTACACTGAGGGGTTATTTAATATTATGAAGCACACTTTAAAACTTCAAAAATTAGCGGAGAATTACAACTTTTTAACTAAATACAAGACTGTCTTATTTTTAAGATAGTCCTTGTATTTACTTAAATAATATTGTGATATCTTATTTTCATGATATTACTATATAGCTTATACATTATAATATTTTTAAAAACATTGAAATGTGACACTATTGAATTTAATTTAAGTAAGTTTGCTCGTCATAAATCGAATTAAGATAGTTTTGCATTTCATATATCATGACGTGTCTTATACATGCAATATCAATACGACTCTAAATGTCAACATATTTTATGCGAATTAGATTTTGTTCGCAATGAGAATTTCACAAATCGATACAAGGCAGTTTTATATTTTGACTTTAACGATTAGTCGGATGAATTTAAAATGTACGAGTATAATGCTACCGTAAGGTAAATATGGTATCGTATGAGTTCATATTATATTCGGTTAAAATCAAAAAATTCACTACATATTTTTAGCAGCCAAAATTATATTCAACATATGACGTTCTAATTGTAAATCAGTATAACATCTTTAAATCAACAAATGTTGGGTGGCTGTAGTATTGAAGTTCTGAGTGTGCGAAATACCGTATACCCGACGGTATGTTCGACCGTACAACAAATACATGATTGTGATTATTTTTCCACAACTTCCCCCCTCTCTCACCGCCCAACATTGACATATTTTTGGTCACTGTGTTTTAACCCCTTGGCGTCTTTTTGCAGGCCGTGGACGCGGGCGATTCAATAGCGTTCGTCGACTCGGACCAGTGCCGCATGGAGAAGCTGGTGCTGAACTTCGCGGACATCGGCTGGGAGGACTGGGTGATCTACCCGAAGGGATTCGAGACCAACTACTGCGCGGGCGGCTGCCTATTCCCGCTGGGCAAAGGATCGCGGCCCACCAACCACGCGACCGTGCAGAGCCTGGCCAGGTCGTTCGGCCGGCTGTGGGACGTGCCTGAACCGTCGTGCGTACCCGACACGCTGGCCCCGCTCACCCTGCTTTACATGGACCGATCCAACCACGTGCTGCTCAAGAGCTACCCCGACATGAGAGTGGTCACCTGCTCGTGCAAGTAAACGTGCACGCAAACAACAGTACCACTCGTTATTGTAGTATACAACAGTATACACCCAAGACGGACCCGAGACGGCAATATACAACCACTACATCGGTTCCAGTTATCCTGGAAATCGATACGGCGACGACTCGGACATCCGAAAATTCCGTGTACATACGAATGTATATATCAATTTTTAAGTTTTAAGTTAGAAACCCGTGAGCGGTTCGAAATCGGACGCGTCTCTGATTGTCGAAGTAAACCGCCGTCGATACGTACGTGCGTTTACCGCCGTAACCGCAATATTGTGATCGTGTTTTATACCAAAAATGACGTAATACGTATACGATAATGCTACATGTTAACTGGGCCACTGATTATTATAAATATAACGACTCAATGATACGACAACGTAGGTACGTAATGTTATATCGATGCTCTGCGCCATTTCTCGCTTGGGCAATGTATGACTTTTTATACCGTCCCAATGTCGAACCGATATTTTATACCATCGGCATAACGTTACGTATACCATAACTGTACCGGTAAAACCATTGCTACACCAGTCGCACTACGGGTAAACATTAACCAAGTTGCACATGGGCACCAGTACGATTGAAGTCAGTCGGTCATCTACTACCTATACAGATTCTCACATACGTAAATCTATGTTCCAGAGTGACGGTAAACGGAAACGAGGATTTCGTCTGCGTCACCGTAACATACGGTTTAAGATATTCCCCGGACGCGGTCATATTTTCACTATCCTCGTACGTGTACGGACAGTTGACGTGCAAGCAATATGACGAGCCATGCACGGACCAGCAGCGGTTGTATTTCGATTCACGTGTCTTGATCGCAGTATCCAGACTTTAATAACGCTTCAGTGTCGTTTCGATTGTAATTGTAAATTATTGTTGTCTCGTCATCGCATGTAGCGAACCGTACGCGATTTGTATGTCAAGTACGTACGCACATTGTTTTTGCATCGCGAAACGTGTGCAGAAGGACATGTGAAAAAGGAATTCGTAGTTGTAATGTTATTAAATACGCGTAATTGTTTGTAAATTGTAATTTTTTTTTTTTATATGTATATATTATACCTCGTATTCGATGTAGTTGTCGAAAAATGAGATACTATAAAATCGATGATAAGATATCGGATGATGTGTTTAAAAAATACACACATGATTTTTATTGTTTTTCAAAACTATTTATTCGACTTCAAAGTGTAATGACATTGTATCGTGTATATGATTCGAGTGTTGCGCACACTTGCCTATAATATTCAAATATTATGTACGTTATTGTCTGATAATAATATATTATATTATACTACGTTACATTATTGCCGATAGTTTAAACCGTTTGTACTGTATTATTCCTATACGCCCTTCGTTCTCCTTGGAAACACATTTTACGCTTATTAGTTCGTTTTTCAGGTTGAACGCTAACGTACCGACGGATCACATTTCATTCGGTCGGCCCGTAGCATTATTGCGAAAAAGTAGCGTCTACGGTTTTAAATTTAAATATCAGTTTTCAAAACGAACCCGTTCGGATGCATATGATGCGAACGAGATTCCGGTGTAAGTGAATAATTCGATCGCGTGCACGTGAACCGCGTTCGCGCACATTAAACGGTTTTGAAATGATCCGCGACGAAACGTGCGAAAAGTGTGGCGGAAACGAGCGTTCGCGCGACGCGAAAAGTCGATCGCCTAATCGGTTTTTTGACATCTCTAGATTTTCGATAACCGCCCTGCTTTGTTTTCACCGCGATCAGTAAACAAGATATTCGACCGCAGCTCACAGCCGCAGAAACTCGTGTAAACAGAAACGCACTATGCAGACGTACTTTTCCCGTGTAAATTATCCGAACGTTACGTTGCTGCGCACAAAAGGGATGACGTGCCGGAATGGTAAAATTGGTAAACAGAAACTTTCCGTTTCGAAAACGTACAGTTATACGCGTATCCATGTCGTTCGCACACGATTCTTCGGAGAGGGGAGATGGAGCGTGTACGAAAAAGACAGAGAAAGTGTGTGAATGAGTGTGTATGCGTGTGAGAGAGCGGGTAGAGAGCATGTGACGGTGGCAGAGGTTCAGTAGTGGGATATAACTAGTATTATGGAGGTAGATGTAATGTGTGTTATTATTATTATTATTATTATTATTATTATACGTTCGGTGTTACGTATTAAGAGGATCGGATGGACTGTCTCTCGCGCGAAACAGATCGGCCTCAGTAGTGTTCTACAGACCGGTACATTTCGATCGCTTGCGCTTCCATAACCCCGGCGACCGTCTCTACGAGCCGCATCAGAAGCGTGGAAACGTTGAAATTCAAAATCCAAAGATATCTGCGTGCGAGGTGCGCGTGTACGGTGTGCAATACGCGTGAAGTCTTACCACCATGATGAGGGTTCCGAGTGCATTGAACGTGGTGAGTAAAATCGCATAATAATATTCTATTATTATGTTCTTTAACGATTTCGATTTTAAATCGAATTCGTTTGTTTTTTATTTAATCGTTCATCGGTCGAGTCGTTCAATCGCGCGTGTTGTCCAGGCACACAGACCGTCCGCTCGTAAATAATTATTATTAACATTATAACCGACATCGTTTATAAAATCGACGTTTTCACGAACGAGAACCTGCTGTAGGTATGGCCCGTTTAGAGTAGAAACTGATCCGGTCGGAGATCGTGTTGTTTCTGGATATTGCGGACCGTTAAATTTCTGTAATCCGTTCGTGCCGAGTCGATCGAACGTTTTCCTTACGGTTTTATACATGTTTTTATTGTGCGATCGTAACGCATTATCTTACACGAAGATCGATAGTGGATTTGAGGTACATTAATTTTTTACTGCCGTGGTTAAATTTCCGTGAACGTGGCCAACTATTAAAAATAAAATAAAATAAACGGTTCGGACCGCACTAAGGAATATTGCAAGGGATTTACCGACGGCTATCACATGTTAAAACTATACTCGCAACAAATGTTTGTTTTAATCATAATAATAATAATAACGTTGCATTAGATACGATTTGAGTTGTGTACCCGTATGAGATTAAAGTGTTTACCTTAATATTATCGGTTTTTTTCCGCTCGATCGATTCCCTAAAAACACATTTGTCTACTGAAAAAAATAAACACCAAAATGCATGAAATGCATGTGCTATTTCCTACGAAACCTCGACGGATAATTTTTAAAACTATGCATCACATTAAAACAGTGTAGATGTTTAATTGCTTATAACAAATAATTCAAATAATCTAAATCGAATTTGGTATGCTTTTATCTGAATGTATGAAAATAGATAAGTGTTGAAGGCGTGTAACGAGATGTAACATTTTAATATTGATTAATGCACGAATAAATTCGACGTTCATTGTATATTATGATCCAACACATATTATGTTTGCGTTTCGTGACCAAGAAATATTGTTTTGTATAAACGTATAGTTGATTGTGTTGTAAAAAGAAAAATTAATTTATGCGCCTGTAAGATTTACCTAGACCTAATTATTTTCCGAGTCGAACAAACACGTGATCTCAAGGTTTAAATATTAAACGCATCGTTTTAATGATGTTTCAAATAAATACAAGCAAGCACAGACGTTCGAAATTATGAACATCTCTCCCTATCCATGTAATATCATTTCAAAACGAAAAGAGTATGATAAATATTTCCCCGGGGATGAGCCGGAGAAGAGGCAAAGGACTCGGCTACGGCATTTATGGAATTGGGCGGCGGACTTTAGTAATTTAAACTCCGAGTTCTCCGTGATATGAGATTTACGTAAGATATAGTTTGGTTTATGTTTAATATGTTAACGTTGAATTTTCAGAACGCGTTCATCTGTTAAAATACATAAAACTGTCATGACTTGAAACGGTGAAGGTTGTAAAATTAGATCTGGAAACATCTTAGTTTACACGCTGCACACATTAATTTCGCGATCGGCGATCGGATTCGATCAAAATAATATTTATCAAAACATAGGTTAACGGGTTGTGTAGGTGCAAATAGAAAATCGACGACTTATACCCTCAAAGTGCTAATTTATTTGTTACGTTTTCAAAACTACGAGAACAATATGTTAAAATCATTCAAGGTACATACATAATTACATACAAATCGATCTGGATTTGTATTCAATTATCGTAGCGCTTTATCCGCCTTACTCCGCAAGTATTATAATACATTTCGAAATTTCTAAACAACATTCATCAGTAAGCAGTATAATATTGTAGATTTAAATGTAAGCCAAATGCGTTTTAAACGTCATTGCGGGGTTATCTATTTAATAGTAGATTCAAATGTATCTCGAGCCGTGATACGCATTTTCGAAATCATACCATATGATTTTAGTTTGATTGAGGTTGATATGATATGAGTTATACAAAAATGCTACTTTTCTTTTCGCTACAAATTATACAGCACGGTAGGTTTTAGCGAAATCGAAATGTTTACCGAACAAGTGAACTATCGTATTTGTTATAACACATTTGTCGTGAATAATATTTGTTTAAACAGCCCAAGATGAGAGTACAATAATAAATTAAAAATGATATACCCAATCGATAACCTTAAACGTGACAGTAGTGCGTTGTAAAATGTTTATTAACACAACGGCACTTAAGTGTATGCAATATGTAAATGGTATAATTTCGAAACTTTCAACCACAACCGACGGATCGTTGCTGCGGCTTTCGCGTGTATACTGTAATTAATATAGTAAAAACATAGGCACGTATTCAAATCGAGTCCGTGCGATCTAGATCCTTTTTCTCTCCGAATTTTTCCCGTTCCCTCCCATAAGTCAAAATTATTTTATAAATTAAATTTTAAATAAAAAAAACTCCCAATTCGGAAGATCATTAAACAATAAAAGGTTTTTTTATATCTTAAATAGTTTTTATAATATTTTATAGTAGAAAACGTTCAAATTTTTTTTGGAAAGAACATGTTTTTGGACCACTCTATTGAATGGTCACTCGCGGAGTTTACGTGCTTGGTAAAACGTGTCATACAAATTCAGTGGAAATATAGCTAGAAATATAACTCGTATACAGCGATGTTGATCGCGTCGCACGCGGAAACTTTCAAATGAAAAAAACAAGTTAATAACAAAACCGCACATCATCAATACCGTGATTCTAAAGCAAAATTAATCGTTCGGACGTAATCTGGATCTCAACAATTGTGTTGTACGTAGTCATCGCGTAGATGTACCTAAGTGATTTTTGTCAAACGACTCGACGGTCGAACGCTGAAATGATTAAAAGTATACGTCATAATACATTAATGAAATCATACAAGGATACGGTTAAAAAGAAGAAAAAACAGTACGGTTCGCGATTGCTTAACAACTTCTCCGCATTCCTTCGCGCATATCGGAACCGCAGTTACTATAATTGCAATATTTTATCATAACCGTCATCATCAACAGCGTTATGATTTTTCGTTACATCACACACAATGCAGTCCGAACACGTCCGGTAAAACGTCGTTTGTTTTATTATCACGGTTGACAAGTTTCGTTTTATACATACACTTGAACACACATCAAGTACTTACAGGTAATAAATGTCACAACAGAAATAGAGCTCCCGGATCAGCTATCGTCATTAAACGAGATCAGTTTTACGTACGTTAAGGATATTTCAAACGTCGTCGTGACGAACGATCACAATGATGATCAGAACTCGGATTCTTTAACAATCGCTTTTATGAAATACCGATAACTGTAGCAGACCGAACCAGTGAAGTAGATACGAGGGTTTTGGGAGTTCAAACCTCCCATTTCCAATCTAGTAAATAAATAGATGATTATAAAAATACCTAGTCATTATTTAAATATATCAAACTCCCCCTTTATAAATAATATTTTTTATTTTTTTAATTTGCTTTTTTAAACGGACATTACAGCAAATCCCATAGATTATAATAATATTATTAAATACAAATAAATAAGTAATCTATACATATGCTCTTAGACCAAGTTATACAATTGTTATACGCTCCAAATCTAAAATCAAGTTGCATATTTTTAGATACGATTAAAGTGTCAGTTTTATTAGCGTATTTGTTGCTTATATTATGTATTCATTTTGTTTTGGTTATTTTTATAAATCTTGTGACTAGAAAAGCAAAAATCCTTGTACGTTCGTTTTATTTTTCTATAAAAACTTATTATTTCACATTTAATTATTTAATAAAAATAAATGTTTCGAATAATGGTTAACGGACGAACAAGCTAGATTAAATGTTGTTGCGACTTTTCATGTTTTTATGACATAACTATAATAGCGCTTGTTTTAAGTTTATTTCGGATCATAAAATAGTGCATATTTCAGTGAATTTCAGTACCATAAAATCTGAGCCCTGATAACCATAATATGCACGCACCATTGCACTCGTCGTAATTATGCTGCATGCTCGTCGTAATTATGCTGTATCCGCGACACATTTCTAATATGTGTAGGTATTTTCTATTTTATTCATGTTTGTTCACCTCAAGGGCACCGGGTATCAGAAACATGACAAATAATTATCGTCGTGTTACGTAACACGCGATCGGTTTTTTTTTCATTTCACATTTTAAATGTTTTCTCATTATTATTATTATTATTATTCTTACAACGGATTATGGAAACGCACGTTGTCATCCCGAGTTCGTCGAAAGTCTGCAATAGTGATTAAATTGTATGACACATCGCTCGTTACGATTATTAAGCGGTGCACCCGGTTTACGGAAAAAAAATGATAGTGTCCGATGCACTTCGGGGACAGGTTGTTTATTCAAATCAAACGGGTTAATCCCCGCCACGTCCGAGTCTAATCGTTTTAGTACGCCTCTATCGAAAAGTGCATAATATGTAAAATTCAAATATCGATGCACCGCACTTTCACCGCTGCGTACGCGCGCGCTCCACCTTAAGTATTATTTTCTTCTTCTTCTTCTTCTCATCCTCGCAAACGAATTAAATGTGTGCACACCGTGATACCGTGACCGTGTCACGCTTCTGGTTTTACATATTCATCCGGATTGAACGACCGTCGCGTGCAACGATCGCGGCGCAGCATTTAATTGTTGTAAAGGATAATGATTTTTTTATTTTACTACATAACGCACACACAACGATACCGTATAGCATTGTTGATGCGCGTCATATACGCGTCAACAATACGGGTGCTCGATTTATCGATCGATAATAATCGTATTCCAACGATGCGTTTTGGAAAACGTTATGTCCGCACATACGTTCGATTGGTTCGACTAACGCCATCCTTGGGAATTGAATAATAACTATAATAACAGTAATAGTAATAATAATAATAATAATAACGACATTGCCCGCGCGGTACTTTCACTCATTTCACTTTCTAACGCGCCGCTGTGGACGGTTGGCTTTGTCGCTTCGAACGCTGCAAACACGATGCCTCGGATATTGGTTCGTTGCCGCCCGTCAATAATCGCCGTACGATGTTTGCTGTTATGATCGTGTGGGGGTGCATATTATTGACATTGCGACGCGTACACGGTGTCTTATTGTTCATTGCACATCGCAGTCGCTTTTGCCACCGGCGTTGATTCAACGCGATCGCCGACGGGTACGCGGACCGCGATTCGATGCGTATACGATTTATACGTGTGTACGTGTTGACACGTTTCGGCCACTACCGTTGATAACCGTCCGTCGTTCGCCGGTCCGACTGCCAGTAATAAGTTTCTTTTCGCCGCGTACCGGTTAATCATGATCATGACGTATCAGTACGTATCAGTACGTGTTCACTTCGAGTACTACCGTCGCACATGATTTATTAAGATTTCTAAACGAGCAGCTCCGAGATCAAGATCATAAATAATAATACGTCGAATCGCGTAGCAGATATTTACGCATAAATGAATGGGTTTTTTTTTTTTTTCATTTTAATTATGTATCCGATATCACATTAGTCGGTTGTATTTCAAACCGTTGCGAGATCGCTTGATGGATACACATTTATTCTGTGATTCAGACTATATCAATTAGCCAACGCGAGTAGTGAAACCACTCTGTGGTAATATCAAATTCGAATTGATAATGTAGTCGCGCAGGGACCGAAACGGCACTGAGAGGATTACCGAGAAACATTACCAATACCTTAACGATTTTATAGCTCTTATTAGATCTTATGATTGCAAATAATCAACGAGCAGTGTTCATCTCGCGATAGAATTGGCAGTATTGACTCCATAAGGCAAACTGATTTTATGTTCATAATTTTGTGACAAGTGTTTTTAAACATATTTATTATACATATACAACTCTCGGCAAACGGTTTTCTAAACGAGCCACTGGTCCGAGTATGTTTTTAAATTTAAAACAAAGCGATTCGTTAATCGATAAACCATTTAGGTCTGCTAAACTGTCTTTGTACACAATTTCCGAGAATTATTATTATTTTTTAACATTTAATATTAAAACATGTAGTTTCTTATGGTATACGTTTTTAATTATGATAAAAGTGTAAATTGACATTTTTAATAAACAAGAATAACAAATCATTATCATTACATAAGCATATGTTTTTACATTATTTAGCTATTGTTGTGAGGTAATTATGACCACAGTTATTATTATTACCAAAAAACAAGAAAAATAAGGAATAAACAAATTATGAAATGTATTGTTAGAAAATCAGTCATATTAACTATTGACTAATCGAGATGAAATCTAAGTAATGTCTCGCGTATATTTCATAGTAGGTCAGTGTATTTTAGCGTAGCACTAATTAGTGTTTTTGTTGAATAAATGAAATACTGTGTTTATAAAATTGTTTGAATGTATACTTCAGTAACTACTGTTGTAGTAACATTACACATAGGAAAACATCGTACAGTACCATAACAAAATACCTACGAAGAACGAATCGAAATTTTAAAATCATTACATATACTTTGGATTATAAATCAATAACGCATTAATTTTAATTGTTGGTTTTTTTTTTTTTTTTGGTCTATATTTTAATAACACTTGAATCGATGTGTAACAAAGCAAAATAAAATCTATAGGTAAACACTGTGAAATATACGTCTATCCAGATCCCACTTGTAAATGAAAAAGAAACATCTGTTTAGTCCTTTATTTATTTTTTTTTTTTTCAATAAAAAATATAATTGAATACTTGTAACTTGTCGTACAGTGATCCACTAGTAATAATCATTTTATCGCGTAAAAAATATAGGAGTTTTTAATCAAAATGTTTTTCAACTTTGCTTTTACTCATTACAAAAAATATGGACTTAGATTTTAATCGTTATCAAACTGTCATCAGTTGCAGCTATGGTCTATATAATATCATACAAAATTAAAGAAGATTATTTTAACATTTAATAAAATAATATTAGAATGTCAGAATAACATATAAAAATTTTGTATTTTATTTTATTAAAATAGCACTTTTTGTACGTATTTCTTTTACAATGGGCAATTTTAATTTTCAACACAACAAATGCACGTGGAAAAATGAAGAAAAAATATGTTAAACTGCTTTTATCCAATCACGTATGTTCATTAGTGTATTACACCATTTCATTACTACTTGATCGATTTGGATTTTGGAATAGTTTTATCAAGAAACGATTTATATTGAGCAATTACAAAAAAAAAATAAATAAAAAATGTAGTCTTTAGATGTTTGTTAACAGCAGTTGTGCACCTGACGGATCTCTATTTATAAACAATGAATGAAATGTTTATAATTACAAACGATTTGAAATCATTCAAGTTAAGGAAACTATAATGACAGCAAGTTGTTAGGCTTAATACAATATTCTTATAGTGTACGCGCAATACACGTAATCGTAGCTAAATGCATTGAATATTTTGAAAGATAATTATGTAATGGACGGTGGTAGCGTATCACCAGGGCTAAAAAAATCCCGACTATACAGTATAATAGGATTCCAGTGTACAAACTTTTTTTGGGGGAAAAAAATCATTACACTACAGGATGCCGTTGCGTTTATATCTAGCTACTCTAACTACGACATAACAACATTACTCAGTAGTCATATTGTATATGTTATTTTCCTAGGTTATAATTTTTAGATTCTGAACGGAGTGAAGAATGTATTGATTTTACAATGATGTGTTTTTTTTTTCTTTTTTTTTTGTGTCTGTCGACACGTTTTGGGGCAGTAAAAATGCTTCGATTGCCTTATGTAGCAACTTTTCTGAAAGGAAAGTGAATCTATTTGGTACTTTGGGGGGTCAAAAGTTAAAAATTTCCAATATTTTTTAAATGCGACGGGAAAAACCATAAAAAAATTTGGGAAAAACGGGAGTTTTTACGCAAAACCAGTTTTCGACATAATCAAATTTTTTATTTTGCTATAACTCAAAAACTAATCGATGTAAATACTTGAAATTTTCACCAAATGTTTAGATTAGCGTTCTCTATACACCATTAAATTTTCAAAGTATTTTGACTTTTATTAAGCTATTTATAGACAATTGAAATTTTCAATATTTTTAAGTATTTTTTTTTTAAATAACGATAAAATTTTTTTGGCAGCCTAGAAAATCTTGAAAATTTAATACAAGGTTTCTTATAAGTTGTTCCTTAACTCATAAAAAAAAATCTAAAATCGTAAGTCACAATTTTTTTTTATAAGTGCTCAAAGTTACAATTTATACGAAATATGTAAAAATCACGATAATTTGCAAGTTTTTTTGTAGTTAAAAATTCATAAAATTTTTTCTGTTCATACTTAAGGTTCAAAATTTTAACACGAGGTTATGTATAAGCTATTCTTCAAAAATCTTTAAAAAAATTTCTACCGGAATTAGAGGAAAAAATTTTATGACTGTTTGAAATTTAAATATTTACGAAATTGCATAAAATAGCGATTTATTCTCAAACGATTTTAAATATTTTTTATAATTCAAAAAGTATAAGTCGCAGATTTTTGAAATTTCTACCAGCTGTTAAGATTGGTATTTCCTTTATGTCATATTTTTTTCAAACTATTATATTGATTTTTAAGCCAGTTATAGGCATTTAAAATATTCGATTTTTTTACATTTTTTTTTTATAATCGGTGATAAAAAAAATTTGGCTCGTACAAAATACTTGAAAATTTAATAGAAGATTCCACAGAAGTAGTTCTTAAAGTCATTCAAAAATTATTAAAATCCATAGGCACAATTTTTTTTTATAAGCGTTTGAACAGCGAATATTGACAAAAAATTACATGTAAAATATAATATACTGTATAATATTCTAGACTGACAAAGATATCGGTTTTTTTTAAAATGCTCTAACTCAAAAATGAAAAACCGCAACAACTTGAAATTTTCACCAAATCTTTATATTGACGTTCTCTATACATGGTTAAGATTTCAAAGTATTTTGACATATTTTGACTTATTTATAGACAATTTAAATTTTCGATTTTTGTTAAATTTTTGTTTTTAAACATCTATAAAATTTAATTGATTGAGCGAAAACTCTTGAAAATTTTATACTAGGTTTATAATAAGTTAAACTTATCGTAACTAAAAAATATCGGTGATCGGTTAACTCAATTTTTTATTATAAGCCCTTAATTCTCAAATTTGTATAAAATGTGTAAAAATCACGATAATTTGCATGTTATTTTGTAGATAAAAATTCATAAAATTTTTTTTGTTCATACTTAAGGTTCAAAATTTTAACACTAGGTTATCTATGAGCTACTCTTCAAAAATCTTTAAAAAAATTTTTACCGGACTAAGAGGAAAAAATTGTATGACTGTTTGAAATTTAAATATTTACGAAATTGCATAAAATAGCGATTTATTCTCAGACGATTTTAAATATTTGTTATAATTCAAAAAGTATAAGTCGCAGATTTTTGAAATTTCTACCAGCTGTTAAGATTGGTATTTTTTTTATGCAATATTTTTTTCAAAATATTATATTGATTTTTAAGCCACTTATAGTCATTTAAAATATTCGATTTTTTTACATTTTATTTTTATAATCGGTGATAAAAAAAATTTGGCTTCTACAAAATACTTGAAAATTTAATCGAAGATTCCACAGAAGTAGTTCTTAATGTCATTCAAAAATTATTAAAATCCATAGGCACAATTTTTTTTTATAAGCGTTTGAACATCGAATATTGACATAAAATTACATGTAAAATATAATATAATGTAGAATGTTCTAGACTGACAAATGATATCGGTTTTTTTAAAATGCCCTAACTCAAAAACGAAAAACCGCAACAACTTGAAATTATCATTAAATCTTTATATTGACGTTTTCTATACATGGTTAAAATTTCAAAGTATTTTGACATATTTTGACTTATTTATAGACAATTTAAATTTTCGGTTTTTCTAAATTTTTCGTTTAAAAATAAAATATACTTATATAATATTTATAAATAACATTGTATTATATTCTAGACTAACATATGAACTCCGTTCAGAATCGTTATTCGTATACAATGATATCTATCATTGCATTCAAATTTAACAAATCCATTATAATAATGACTTATCCTATAAGCGAGGTGCACTCCACCCCTAACTGTACAGCAGAGTGAGGCCCATCCGGTTCTTTTTTTTTTTTTTAATACAATTCAAGGAGATCGCACGAATAAAAAAGATCGCAGTGAAATATCGGATACGACCTTTCCGGTAGGTCAATAATTTCGGACACAGTGTTCAGAAATCATCTGAAAGAATCCATTTGAAATCTTATTAATTATTAGATCTATGATGATATTGAATTGGAAAAAATCTTCATTATGCAACTATTCACAATATGCATATAACTTATTTGTTCGACACACATTTATTTTGATATTAGAAACAATTTACATTTAGTATTTTCGTTTAAATATTTTATAATGATCAAAAGGATTGCTCAATGTTATTAAAATTAAAATTCGGTTTGGACATACTGACTTCATCTGATAGATATATTTTATTATTCAACGAATAGATTCATATGTTTGACCGGAGAAAATTTTATCCGCGACATTACGTTTTTATTTTTTCTCTAACAAAAAAAAAATCTCGAGAGATTACTTTTTCCTGGAAGTATATATTATTATTTAAATTATTAATAAATAATCTATAATTTTAATACGTTTTATCTTATTGTAGATTTATCTCAATTTTGATAACAATTTGATTAAACTTAGAATTAAAAAAATCCTCAATAAGTGTTCTTTTTTTATATTATTCATTAATTAGATCAATAGACATCCTCGATATTTTGTCTTTCTTCTAAAACAGAATATCACCATGACACGACTTCAATGGTATTTTTTATATTAAAAAATATATAACTTAAACATTTTAGTGACGCGTTATTTGCATTATACTTTTGATTTTCAAACTTGTTTTGTACAAAAAATATGTTTTTCAAACTATGGTTAGTATTTATAGTATTTATAAATAATAAATTCACTACACATCGATTATGAATTTGTTGTTTATCTTTGTACGATAATTGTGATTATCAACTACTACGCATTTTATGTAAATCTACACAGCTAAAGATTAAGTATTTGAAAATGTATGTGAATGATAATATAATAAACAACTATTGAAGTCGACATAATCTTTAGGATAGGTTTTGGCATTAGTCTTACAATATTAAATGTTTTATTTTCTAATCATTATATACTCGTGTGAATTTATTAGCTTTATGAGACAGATTTTATGCCTCGAAGATATCGTGCCTACAATATGTTAATAACACGTTAGTGTACACTTTGTTGTCCTTTCAGTATTTTCATTACGAAATACTTTCATTAACCAACTCATATTCTAAGCAGCATATGGAAGGTTAGTATAAAATTTCTCTTTTCAAGTAGATATACGTATTCATTTTTAAGGGAGACAAAATATTTAACGGCAAAACGTTGTGAAAGTTGTAGGTATTGTTGATATATATATACGGATTTTGATCGATTGGATGAAATATCTCTCCACAGTATACTATTATTATCATAATTAATCTCAAAGTCATCCGAATGTATTACTACAGTGAACGTATTTTCGATGTGTTCTAATAATTTATAATTTTTATTACATCTCATACATTTTTTGCACTAACTGTTTTTTGTTTCCATCTTTGGACACACTTTGTTGTGTCCGAAATCCAATATCTTATACGAAATTTGCCGTTACATTATTATACTTTACCTATAAATAATTAAAAGTGTACATAATTTCACATTATACAAAACAAAGTATTATTTTTCTGAACTGCACTGAATTCGAAACTATGAGAAATCTTCTCTGTTCGTAACACTATTTATAAATACGCTTCAAATCAGGTTCTTGAATCCCAATTGTTTTATACGGTTATATCAAAAAGAAAAAAAAAAATAGAAAGAAAGAAAGACCAATACCGTTAAATGTGTGATAATATGCTGTTAAACACTCCGAACGAATATTCATAAGTAGATAAAGGTTTACAGTTTAGAAAAAAATCGAATTCGCGCTATGGGTAAATATTACTGCCCCAAGTCAGTTTTCGTATACACTCGAATTGCAACGTTATCATTAACGATGAATTTGAATTAAAAACGATTAGCGCGATGCGCTAAAAAAATATATTTTGATTTCGAGGTTTTCATATCGGATTCAGTTGAGTAATAATTTACGATCAACGAACAAACTCGCATTTGTACAAACTATGTTTCTATAGGTGCAGATGATCCGCGGTGGGAAAATAGTGACGGGTACTTGGTCACTTTCAATATTTTCTCAAGCTCACTAAACTAACGTTCTAAATATTATGATGTAAACACGTTCAATGCCACGGTTCAGTTGTTTTTGACGAGAATAAAATCACAAGCCTTGTAAACGTGGTTCGATATCCGCCTGTTGATATTGGTATACGATTTAACTAATTAATTATGTTTTCGAGAACATTATGATATTATATAAGTACATATTATAATGGTTCATGTGTTTAAGTTTGCTTATTTTTTATTTTTTTTATATATACGTATGAAATACCGGCGGCGTAATATTTAAGTCCTTCAAGAAAGATAATAACAGAATAATCTTGTGCTCGCTTGCCTCATAATGTTCCAGAAAACGTAATTACGTACTTAGGTAACTTTGTGCAGTGAAACGAATTGTTCAGCTTAGTGGCACCGAAGTCCTAAAAATTTAGTCGGACGAAAAATGTTTAAAAATGTTACATATCTAAATTTCGGCTCCAATGACATACCGACGAGGGGTGGGAGGAGCAGTGGTTAGCACCCAAAAAATATTGATGTTAGGCTTTAATTTTGTAATGAAAATTTCATAAGATTTTCAAAAGATGCCAACTTTCCCGAATTCGATGTAGAGTTCGCCAGCTGAGTATTAAAACATAGTTATACATAGTAATATAATATTATACTAATTATAATATAACAAAATATAATTTTTCTTACGTGCCGTAATCAGGTGTTAGCGTGTCATCTGGCAGTGATTTTTCTAAGTCATGGAGTCTCGTGCATTTGACCACGAGAGAGCGGTGCATTAACCAACCTGCCGTTGTGATTTTACTATACCACATTTTGCGTGCACAGATAGTGCCACATTTTATGATTTATACCAAAGGTGGTTGACAGGTTGATCGCGACTACTTTTCATTTTTTTATTATTTTTTTTCATTTTTTCAGATACTCTATTATTATGCAAATACAATATTTATTTATTTATTGTAAATTGTATACAGAAATAGTATATGATAATAAATAACTATGCAAAACGAAATTATACACCGCGATCGAGTAGCTACTATGTATATTATCAGTCAGGGGTTACCTAAATCGATCGTATACGATTTCAAATTTGATCGTGTAAGAATTTATTTTAAGCTATACACACAAAAGATACTTGATAATAAAAAAAATTTTTATCGAAGTCGATCTTTATAGGTGAAGTATATTTTTAGTAGATCATGGCCGAAAAAAATTCTCTGCTAAATATTATACTATGTAAATACATTATAAGTATTGAATAACGGTTTTTATCACGTTCGTATAAACAGATACAAAATTTATTAAAATAGTGCTATTTTAAATTGTGAAATCAAATTTATTAATACTCGTTAATATTTCAAATAGAAGACATAAAGAAAGGATGTATATTATATAAATTTATGCTCTCGGAGACAGTCTTTCTTTTTTTTTTTGGTCTATCGTGATACCATGGGAAAACTCAGAAGTCGATCACAAGTCTTTAAAATTTGCCTAGGCCCTGATTTATACAAAGGTCAATAATTATTATTATTGTAATTTGTTTTTTTTTTTTTTTTTTTGATATCGACCAAAATTATATTTTGTTGATTACGAGTTTGGGACGAAGAAAAAACAGTATTTATGTCACAATCTTCTTCGTAAAATATTACTTGACTTGAGTTCACGACGTATTCATAAAACACTGAGAAACAAATACATCATTTGAGGTCGTTTTTCGGTAACATTGAATAGTTCTATCAAAACGATCGGAGTAGACAAATTATATTGTAACGGCAATCGGTGCGCGTGCGACCGATCATATAGATTTCGAAGCCAATATTCTATCGTTGATTCGCTACGCCGGTCACTCGAACCGATACGATGACGTCTTCGAACCGTTCCAGCAACCTGGACCCGTTCAAAAACGTGACGCTTAACGTACGCATTACGATTCATTAAGCCGGTCAAGTTGTTGAGTTTCGTACGCCGGAGGCGCGAACGTGCGACGTAGGTCGGGGAGAGACGGTACGAAACGTTTTAAAGCAAACACAGGTCGGACTTTAAGTAGATTAATTAACGAACCTCCTGGGTGGTATCACGAGACTTGTTGCGAAGGTCTTCCAGAATGTTCTCGATGATTGCCTATCGCTTTCTCCCGGCGCTTTCGACCTTCGTTTTCGTTTCTCTCTGTACCTGTTCTGCTGCCGACTCGTGTTTTAAAAACATCGATTAAAAAAAAAAAAAACAAACCCGTCGCTAACACGTCGATTTATCGTTTTCGTACAGGTGCTCGGGCCACTACTGTTGCTGTCGGTGTTCGTGTGGTCGGCGCGTGGCGTGCCGGTGAACGGCCTACGGCAATCGGAATTGGACTCGGCGGTGGACGGCGTGCAAAAGTACCTGGAATCGTCGGGATTCCCGAAGATGACGCGCGGCGAGGTGATGGAGTTCCTGAACGACTTCTCGCGCAACTCCCGCGTGAGCCGTTCGGACAACACGGCCACGGGCGAGCGACGATCGATCGCGGCTGCCGGTGCCGAGAAGTCGACGACGACGACGGCGGCGACGACGATGACGGAGGTGACGACGAACACGACGACGACCGCGGTACCGGACGACAAGCAAACGTCCAGGCCGAAGTTCCCGGAAGGCGAGTCGCCGCTGAACTACGGGTATCCGATGAGCGCTATGACCGCGAGCTCGTCGTCCACCACCGCGCCAACGACGGCGCAAACGGTGTACGTGACGGCGCCGGTCGAGCAGCGGTTGCCGCCGCCGAAGAAGAAGACGGTCGGGCCGTCGGTGGACGTGACGGCGTACTCCAAGTTCAAGAAGATACCCGAGGCGAGGAACGTGAAAATCGACGACGAGATGGCCGAGTTCCTGGGCGGGTTCGGGCTACTGGACGCGCAACGAGGCCGCAAGCCGGCGGAGACCACGAAGCCGGCGCGCAGGCGCCACGACGACGACAACGATGCCGCGACCGGGACGACGGTGGACGAGCTGCTGCTGCGGTCGCTGCTGGTCGAGACGGGCGCCGCGAACGGTACCGCGGTCTCGCCGTCGTCGTCGTCGTCGCCGCTGCTGCTGGACGGCGGCGTGCGCCGGTCGGCCGCGGGCCGCGGCCACGTGTTTAACCCGTCCGACTCGGACGTGAAGACGGTCGACGTGAACCGCATTGCCAAGATCGTGGAGAACATACGGCTGCTGACGGACGGCAACGAAACCGCGTCCCTGTCCCAGGACGCCATACGCAAGAAGCTGGAGAACATCACGTCCGACATAGCGACCATCGACCGGCCGGTGTCCTCGTCCCCGGTGGCCGCGGCCGCGGCCCAGGACTTCGACGGGTACCAGGTGTTCTTCGACGACGACACCAAGCAAGTGGAACCGGACGATCTGCCGGTGACCCCGAACGCGGCGGCCGCGGCCGCGCTCGCCGAGGCCACGCTGGACGGCGCGCCGAGCCCGCCGGACCCGTTGTCCACGGAGGAGCTGCAGCAGCTGGTGGAGAAGAACAAGAACGACGTGAAGCGACAGCAACCGGCGGCCGCGACGGACGCGGACGCGCGGCCCGCGGTCACCGACGAGCCCGCGGCCGCGTCCACGTCGTCCGAAGTGGTGCGCGCGGCGCAGCCGTCCACGGACTCGTCGGAAGCCGTCACGGCCACATCCGCCACCGCGGCCGCCGCGTCGACGGCCGCCGTGGCCCGGGACGCGTCCACCACCGAGGCCAGCCCGAGCTTGTCGCAACTGGCCGAGTCGTTCGGCGGCGGCGAGACGGCCAGCAGCAACCCGCCCACCGTGTTCGAGACCGAAGCGCCCAGGAACGACCGGCCGCGCAACGGGCTGTACTTCTACGTGGACTGGAACTCGTTCCTGACCGTCAACGAGGGCCAGAAGAACCAGGTGAACCTCAGGTTCTCCCCGAAAGCCGGCAACCCGGCGCACTTCCTCAAGGTCAACGTGCCCTGATCGAATCGCCGGGACACCGTTAAATTATTCTTTACCGTCCAGTATCAATTACCATCATCAACATCATCGATCGTGTTTGTGCGTGCACGCGATTTATTGTTACTCCGCGTTGACGATAAGCTCGTCGGCGCACGCAATCAATATCGCGTCGTGCACCGTACCTATTTATTATTATTATTATTATTCTTTGTAAATATAGTTTTAGTTTTAAGCACAGTGAACACGAACTACTTTTTTTTTTTTTTTATTTTTTTCTGAAGAGGCATTCGATGGTAACCGAACGCCTTTAAATATTCATACATTCCTATTTGATTTGATTTTTTTTTTTTCCTTTACCCCGCGCAATAATCATTTGGGTCTTGTACGCGAAAAAATGTACAACACTATGTACATTCGAGTGGTGCAGTCCCCGCGAAATTTTTCCGGTTTCCAGACACCACTCGAAATTTCCTTTTGAAATTTTACCACCTACAAGCACACGGGTGAAAGAGTACCGAGCAAGTGCCTACCAACAAATGCGTTGCCCGTTCGCGTGATAAGTGCTAACCCCCCATTGAAATGTTTCTTCAATTCGCCCCTGGGGTTTAAAACACGCTCCGCCCACGTCGGTGCCGAGTAACGATTTTTCTTTCCCTATTTCGCGTGCCCATTAGTAATTATTATATTCACAACAATTATACCACTAATGAGATCGAGACGGAGAAAAAAGTCGTATGTATTCCGTGCACTTACTGCACGACGTGTTGTTTATACGGCGTCACCATTGCGAGACGAATGTTACATAATTATATTCGATTAATATTTTACACGCACGTTCTTATTAAAATTCATACGGCAGTGATTTCATTTTTTTCTCTAACACGGTCGTAATATGCAAAAAGCTTTAATAGTTTTATCAGTTTCGTGTGTTTATTAAACTTTTTGGTGACTTACTCCGCATATTAAAAATTTCTTTTTGGATTTTCCATAATATTTGAAACGATATCATGCTGGCTGTGTATGAGCATATGCGAAAAGACGAGTTCGGTCGCGAGATAATTGATTAATTAAAATAAACACGAGTTGGGTCTGCGATGTTATTCGATAATACTCGAATTGGGTCCGTGTTGTTATTTGATAGCACTCAAATTAGATCCGAGGTAATATTTTATCTTAATAAGATATAAAAAACAACTATAAAATAACGTTACTTGCCAGTATACATATATATATATATATATATATATATATATATATATATATATATATATATATAACACACTATTAACTTATTATAATACAAATATTTATGATAAAAAGAAAAAACACAATATTTTAAGTTAATTAATTTTTTAATAACTTTTACATAAGAACGTAACCTATACGCAACAAAAAAGAATAATTTTTGGGAGACATTCTAGCGAACCTCCATATGTCTTTTGGGTGACGCTAATAAGTCTGACCTAACTCATGTACTTACTCCATAAAGTATACCGGTACCTAACTCATAAGTCCATAAAATACATCCGGACCCAATTCATGCTGTTTTTGAAATCTGGGATCTGAAATAACTCGAGTTTGTCTGAGTTGAATTCTCAGGTACCTGTTTACCTGCATCGGTACCGGTAAATTGATTCTATGACAAATAAGAGTTATGTACCAGTTAATTTCCTTAGGTATTATAGCATTTAAGTAACGAAAAAAAAAAACAGGTATTTTAACGAATTTTATCGTTTATGAATTTATGACAATTCATTTTAGACAGCAGTTTTTATAATCAAACATTTTAGAATTCCATATTTATTATCTAGTACCACTGTAGTCGTTGTAAGTTCGACATAACTTAGTAGTGTTAATTTCTGGATAAACATGGAGTTTATAACGAGCAAAAAGTCTAAACCATTAATATTAATAGATGGATATAAGTATTGTTTTCATAAAGTTTTATCGAATGATATCCAACGTTAGACTTGTACTAAGAGTAGTTGTAAGTGTTATTTTGAACTCAATTCAAGTAATACAATTACAAGCAACACCAACCATAACCATGACAAAATTGAAAAAAGTATTATTAGGCGACAAACGCTGAACAATTGGTTTATACAGGAAAGCTGTGGAAGATATTATTGTATAACCTTCAATATTAATTCGCATAGTGTCGAAACATGAAGATATAAGCATTACAACAAATAATGAATTAACTCTTATACGGCACGTATAATATAATATACATCGAGACTTCTTCCATCCGACCTCCCTCGTGTCGTTTCCTGGGTAACGCTAATAGGCCGGAATCGTTCGTTCATACTCGAGAATCAATTCATACCTGTCTTAAATGAACCCGGGAATCAACCAATACATAAATCAAATCTCGGGAATCAACTCACCAACACCGATTTCATTCGTATCCACCGTTTGTAAAATAAAAATAAGCTTTCCGTTTTCAAATATTAACCTACCGTTTAAGTTTTAAGTCCCGAAAGAGATTTTTTTGTTTCTAAGTTAGTGATGGGAAAAAATAAATAGTAACAGTGATTTTATAACAATTGTGACTCGAGTAACGATAACTGTCTGTTATTTGGATGAAAAAATAACCGTCACGAATATTTATTTTCAATTTCAACAATTCAGCTCTCACTGACCATTTGCAATAGAGTAAATAGCTTGCTTGGTAAATAACATTGATAACATCATAGGTAACAAATACGCTGAGGTGCCGAAGGTTCTTGTTGTTTTTATTCTGTTACTATTACTATCCTACGTTGATGTTGTGTTATTCTACCATACTGAATAATCACATTATAGTTATTTTGACAATTCGACATCCAGTTGTAAATTATTGTTATCTACCTGTAGTATTAATCGTAATTTACAGTATTCTTATATTTCGGTCGGGACAAACTTTACCACCTCTTATTATAAATCTACATAAGAACATAGCGTACTGACATAACTGACATTGGTTAGTTGCATTTGTTTATAGAAAAAAACAATGAATGTTATTTTAACTGCTATTATTGGAGTAACAATAGCGGTTTGTAACAGTTAACAGAATCGATAACGGATATCACCATCGTTTGTTTCTGCGCACATATATTTCTTACCGTATAAACGGTTTCCGAGTTACAATTATACTTATAAGGTTTGAATCGAAGAAATTATAAGGATTTTAATCGTACAATGAAATTATAAATTATCGATTATGTTTAGAATCATCCTGACTCCGAGATTCAACTAGTACACACTGATAAGGTAAAAATAAATTTAAAAAAATTTCTCCTAGGTTACAAGATTACTATCTTATGGCATGTCGCGGCACCGCGTGTATACCAGTGGGTGTCTTTATCAATCGTTAAGGGCAATAAAAACTATTTCGTACCATTGTACATGATAAAAATAAATATTTTCTACGCACAGACAACTCACATGCTTTTTAGCTCGGTTCCTTTGAAAACTGCCATAACCGTATGAAACACATGTATGTATTTCTGTGCACGCGCGCATAATTCTTTATGCTCGTGTTGTGTGAGTGTGCGAGAGTGTGTGTGTGTGTGTGTGTGTGTGTGTGTGTGCGAGTGTGTGTGTGTGTGTGTGTGTGTGTGTGTGTGTGTGGGTGTGTGTGTATTTACGTACAACTATTTAAAACATTATGCTTATACGGTTCACAGAGTAAGATGGAAAAACAAAAGTAGGTATGCAGCTGGATTCAGAAACTGGCAGTAAAGCATACGTCTTACGTGACCGACTTTCAGCGTATCTATGATAAAATAATAGTTTCCTTGTTCATTCGTTTAATATTCGTATGAATTCACCGACGCTGTGGTAAAGTTTCAAATCTATAAATCTACATCGTATACAAATCACAAAACTAAATTACAACAATATATTTTTAATTTTACATTTTAAATGGCTAACATTGTTATAATTGTCCAGCTGTAATACCTAACTATAACTAAAAAACAACTAATAAATCGTAATAAATTGAGGTCTCTACCATTTACGATGAATGTTATATAACTAATTTCTTCTAAGGTAAGTTCATAATTGAATGCCGTTCTTGAGAGTAAAAAATTATAAAACCTTGTTTAAAAGGTAACATTTTAAATGCGTTATTTTAAATTCATTAAAATCAATCATGCTTACTTAAAAAATTACATATTTTAAATCTATACAAAGAACAATACCCTGAAATATTTTACTCGATTATATTCAAGTATTGAAGAAGACATTTTTTTTTTCAAATCGCATATTAATTGAACATGAAAATTAGAATGTAATGTGCCTGTGGGTCTGTTTGGTGAACATATCAAAATGTATGCATTTTCTTAATACATTTCCAATAATATTAAGTTGTTGTTCCAGTGATGAAAACAAATAATTTTTTATTTTAATAATATAACTAATTAATAAAATCGAATTAAATCGTTAAAAAAAATAAAATATTAAAAACTCAATAATAAAAAGTAATACAATATATTGTTGCGTACATGAATTACAGTATGGTAGATTGAATACCTAGCTTATTGACACCTCTTTGTATTTTATTAAACATCGATATACTACTCAGTTTTTGTTCAATTTTAATAATTACATTTATCATATCGGTATTATGTATGACTAATCTGTTGATTTTTTCCCATTGGTTTATTACTTTTTCTCATTATTTTTATTTCAGCCATGAATTGGTTATTTAAATAAATATAGTCTAAAAATTATTATAAAAATATCAATCAGTATCTCACAATAAAATAATTAATAATATAAACAAACAATGAATAATTGAATTTATAAATGTATTGGGAGTATTTATTTTATATTTTGACTTAAACGATTTAATACAGAATTTATTTAATGAAATGGAATATAATGTTTAACTAATATATCAATTCACAAGTACCTTAAATTATCGACTGTTATTATTTTCTATATCATATATTGTGTGTTATGAAATTATAATTATTTCAATTTATGGTTAACGAAATTTCATATGTTAACGGATAATATAACTAACAATAGATAACTAATCAATTACATCAGTTAACCGTAAATTATTAGTTATCATATTTATTTTTCATCAAATTAAAGTAATTGTACTATAATTTATTAGTTATCGAAAAAATGGTGTACTTAATGTTACCTTTGCATACGTATCTATACCAAACAATGAATGCAACACTTCGTTTTGTAAATCATACATTTTTTATAAATTATTTTACTTTGAGATGGATAATGTATAAGTATTAAAAAAAAAAGTAAAATTAAGCTCTATAAATCATGTATTAAGTGTAAACTCATCGATTTATATTGAGTACTCATTTAACAGAGACGTTCAAGTATTTTAGATGGATAATACTGGTATCATGTATTATATTTAATATTATAGCATCGAAAAAAGTATATATATATATTTTAATAGATTTTAATTGTATGTAAAAATGTAAGATATTCAAAATGTGATTGTATTGATTTTGATACAATTGATTGTATTCAATCTATTCAAAATACGTTTTACGTTTGCGATAATTGATTTTTTTTTTTATATATATATATAAAATATCAAAAACTAATGAATGCATTATCATACGAAAATACTGATTATTAAACAATGTTTTAAAGTTATTACACGAATCGGGACTGATTGTGCATTAGATAAAAATGCGGTTAATATAAATCGTACTCCGTGGGTTAGGTAATAGGTTAAAGTGCTGTGTCCGATGTGCAACATAAAAGATGAAAGTTTCTATTAGTAAAAAAGCCCCAACGTTGGACTGCGACCGAAAAGCTTTTACAAATTATTCCGATGGTTTTTGAAATACTATTCTGAGAATGTGATGTAAGAAAGAAAAATATGTGTATAAAAAAGGAATAAAAGATGAACAATTTCAAACCCTTCATCACAATCGGAGTGCCATTAGTGTGATATTCCTACAATTGAATAAAACCATTCAGACATCAACTGCCACTAACATTATGTAATTTCAAGTTAAGGATGCATTTGAGATGTTTTCGAGAAGTTTTTTTTTATTCATTTTTTTTTTTTTTTTTTTAGTGAAGTTGACATTATTTTCACTCCGTTTATATTATTGAAAACGAATGTAGACTCTTTTGGCTTGGATTTCAACCAATTGTGAGAAGTGAACATTTGCTTAATGTTCTCAAAATAAAATTTCATGTTTCTAAATGTAATGTAAATATATTTAGTATTGTTATGCAATCAATATTCTCAATAATAAATGAATTATAAGTCTACCTAAATGTTATTACGCAATACAATTTTAACTATTTGTAGTAAATAGTATAATTAGATGAACTATGCTCTTTATTCTGAATTATTTCGAAAAAATAAATTTATTTTATACGTGAAACTTTTGTTACAATGATTCAAAACAAAATTTTTTAACATGTTTTCGTTCCACAATTTAACTTTAAGTGATGAAATTGCTAACGGGAAAATTTAGATCAAAAACGAATTCAACAGTAAAATACCATTCAAAGAATTTACTTTATAATATTTTTGGTTGGACAATTAACAGTTCACTTAAGTCTCACTAACCGCATAAATAGATCGACAACTGAATGGCTGAACAAATTGACTGTAAATTACATACTCTTTTTAATAAAATAATTTCTCTTTATTCGGCGTATTCGTTTGTTAAATCAGCGTTTTATGGAATCAACAGTTTTTATGTATAAACCACGAGTAAAAATATTTGTTTTAAAAGTCTACTAATAATGTCTACTATCCAAGTCCATTGTTTGTGATACAAACTTTCAGAATTAATAGTTAGTTCATAAATAGTTCATTTTGATTGACATTTGTAAAGTGATATCAGTAGAATATTTCTAGCGGTAATAAAACGAGCTAATCTTGTAAAAAAAAAATAAATATAATATTACCGTGATACAAGAGTGTATGAACATTTTTCGTTGGTATGCTCATAAATATTTATTTCGTGTTTATGTTTTAAAATTATTTCATTCGGTATCACAAACGTGTTCAAATGTTCTAAATGTTTACTGTAAAAATTTCCGTGGAAATATTTTAACAGACAGAAATGTATTTTTATTTTTTTTATTACTCTTTAATATCTCTTTCTGACCATTAATTTGGTGTTGTACTATGATTGGAAACAAAATAATAACAGTGCAGGTACATCATATTTTATTGATGCGATTATATTCATCACATCATCATAAAAAAATATCTAGGTATTATTATTTGAAAATGATCAACAAGATGGTCTTATTTGGTTCGAAATAATTTTTCGAATAAGATCGAGTATTGACGTTGTTGTTCAGAGCACTTGAAAATGTTCAGAACGTTTCAATAATCGTTTGATCTCTGATAGACACGCCTAGACTCAATGTAATAAACTTATAACGTAAGGGATTCGAGCGATTATGGGTGATTTGATAATAACTATGCAAATTGAATATCAGAAATATTCCGTTTTCCAAAGTTTTCAAATGTGTCCTGTATTAGTGCCGAGGTCCGTTTTATTTGTTCACGTTTCGCAGTAACGAGATAAATTCATCGCGAAACGTTATAATAATATTTAAAGACGTTTGTAAATATTATTTAAACCAATACAATATTTCAGTGTAGCGTCGGTTTCTTCCATGTTTTTACAGTAGAATTTTTTAGTTCAATAAAAATGAAAAAAAGAGAAAAATATAGTATATAGTATATATATAGTTAAATGAACGTTATTCATAACAAAATCGCTTTCATACTTCGTTTAACTTTATTCGCCACCTTTTCAAATGTCAGCTCTCCCAATGACATTGCTTGTGTCCCCCTTTTGCCATTTTACAATATACTTTTTGATTGCTCAATAAGATGATTTTTATGGTTAAAAAATACGTATAAAATATGGACGAAAAGGCAATAGAAATGTTGATGATTCGAATAAAAATGAATGTGTCCAATTACAATAATTGTTTAAAGCAGTATTCAGTACGTTTAATGGGGTCATGCCGTAATATTTTTTACGCATTAATTTTTGGAAAGTCTTATAACAACAAAGAGAATTAATTTTGAATTGATGTTTTTATTTTTATTTTGAAGTAAAAAAGAAATATTTTAAATGGCAACTCGATGTATACTTAATATTAGTTCTACTTGATTTGAATGAAGTATTTTGATTCAAAATGTCAAAAATTTCTAGGTACGATCGATATGTTCTTGCCCGTAGTCCCAGTGTTTTTATAATCTACTAATATTGTTGTTGTTAACGTTCGTTTGTGTCTTGCGGAACGACATCTTATAATGACACGTACTCGTATACCTAACTGTGTTTCGCGCGAATTATTCCGCGTCTTTAATGTGCAGGTTAACTGTACTGTACCGAAAACAATGCACGTCAAACATAAAATCCATTAGATAATTAATGCACAACGTGCGTACATGATATAAAATAAAATCAAAACCAAATGCAATACCTACACACGAACGTTTTCGCAAAAACGGCCACGAATGATCGAACGTTGTGTGTATAATACATGTTCATATTTTTTAACTTGTAAGTTACGTTTCAGTATTTCTCGTTTCATATCACTATTAAACGTGTTCAGTGTATGGGTACTTTACCGCGATAATTAATTTCTTGGCTTTCTTCTTATAAAGAGCACCCATCTCCATTTGTTCACGAATCATGTGATTCAAGTATAACCCCTTTAGATAGATTAAAAACGTTTCCGAATTTCGTTCAAAACGATTCCACAGACATACATAACGTGTACGCGCACGCATACCACTTTGTTAGTTCCGCGATAGATTGTTATGCTTCATGCTCGAAGAACAACTATTGACATGGGTTCGTACTTGTAAGATACATTCATATTATTACTGTGACTAGATGATTTAGTTTTAGCAATAGATGAGTTCGTTTCAAATGATCTGCAATAAAACTAGCCGTACTTGATGTCACATATTCTTACATATACCTCACTCACTCCATTTTTACATAACATATAAACACACACTTGGTAAACACAATTTTATATTTCGTCTACCGTATAATTTTAAGCCGCGTTCATACCAAGCCGAATGGAGTCGATGAATTACGTACGTGTCATCCGTGGCTATGTTGAAACTCGTCGAACCTAGTCGAATGCAATCCGAATCAAGTCGGTACTGATCAACTGATAAACGAATCGACAATAGTAGTCTGGACGAAACTGGAAGTATGTTGCACGACATAATTTATATCATAATTATCATAACTAACATATTTTAAAAATAGGAAGTGTTTGTTCTAAAAAAAAGTTTCGAAACCAAAATCAAATTTGTAGTCCAGGTTCAATTGATCAACCTCATCAGGCAGTCTTTTATAAATTCATACTTTCTGCCTAGGTCAACAATGGACTTTACACAAAACAATTTTTAGTTGGTGGTGCAAATCTATTAGCGTCTATCAATTTTTTTGGTAGTTGCAGCTACTACATTATCATATGAATCACTCCTTGTGTGCGTCAATAATCCTATCAATAATTATATTAATAGATGTTGATATATATTAATACACACTCGATATCGTTTCGGTACATTTGTATCGGTCGACAGGTTAGGATCAGGACCGTATTAAGATAAGGACAACAGGGGGCTGTTGCTACGGGCGGCTAAATTTATAGACGGTTTTAATTTTTGTATTAAATAACTACCAAGTGTCATAACTTTGAACAAGTTGAAAGTTGAATGTGTCAATCGACACTGTAAATCGGCCTTGTCGATCGGCATCATTCGGCATACTATGGACGCGGCATTATATTATTATGGTGATTTCGAAACAATATCGTAATTCCAAAAGTATGCGTACAAAATAATATCGATTATTAAATGTAATTTAAGTCGAAGTGGGTTAGGTGCGTTTTATGATCCAGACAAATTATTGTCGACAATATATTCTTATTAATTTATCCTAAACCGCGATCGGGGTATTAACAGCGAGTAGTACCTTCTCAAGACTACAGCTAAACAAGTGCGTGGTGTGTTTATCGCATTATTCGCAGTAACTAGGTATCGTGTTTAGACGTACAATTCTGAATTATTAGTGTTTAAACAACGTTGAAAATACGAGGGCCAAAAGTGAAAAAGCCAACAAGCGTGTGCACAAAATTTCCTAATGCAAATTTTCAAAACGATGGTGAGATTTTGTAGTTTCCTGCGTGCGAAAAATCTGTCTCGATGTCTCGATTGAACAGCGTTGTGTTGCAGCACACCGTATAGAGAGAGAGAGAGAGAGAGAGAGAAGAGAGACCACCGAACGCAAAAGTAGTAAGATATGAAAGCGAAAATCGAGTTAACATTTCACTACGTATTTGTCATCTCATTGCAATCAAGATCCAGAATAGGGTTCAACTGTATAAATTGTAGGTACTTTTTCTTTATTTTTTTTTTCAACTTTGTGATTTCTTTGTAAACTTATATATTTTAATTGTATCCGTTACGTTCAAACGCATACATCAATACATGTAAATAAATCCGTGTAGTACGCATAAATAATAGCATTACGCCGTCGCGCAGCAACCAGTACGGGTAGCGGAGCCAAAGGCTTATCGGACCGTGCAACTCGTTGCGCCGGAAACCCATCTCGATCCGCCGAGTTTTGTTTGGCCGTTGCCGTGTGCGCGCACAACAAAAGTCACGTGTACACGGCGGCCGGAGCACAATGGTGTTTTTCTTTTCATCATTTCCATATCCCAGTGGTATTGTTATATTTACTGGCGTACACGCTCAGCGCGCACGGCGGTCGCGGGGGCGATGCTGCGAGAGGTGTTTTGAGATATTGTACGTTGGTTACCGTGACAGCAGCAGAAAGGATTGTTGGGGGGACGTTGAAAGAAGCCTGGCGAACTGTGAAAAAAAAAATTTAAAAATAAAAAAACCCCGTACATCCCGCAAATAAACAATCAGTCGGTTTTAAGGAGAACAACAACAACAACAACAACGACTACGGGCGACGACGACGACGACGACAATAAAAACTTTTTGATATATCTATTATTTGTATTTATATACGTGGGTATGTACGTGTGCACGGAGGAAAGAGGTGAAAAAAACAAAACGCCAAGGGTTTTTTCTTACAATATATTATTGTGATATTATACTTTCCTTGTTTGTCGTTTCATTATTACCGGTACGTGTTTATGAACACGGAAACTTGATCGGACGCGAAAACGTTTTTTCTCTCCGAACAACCCTACATCGGATAATATTGTGATGTGCCAGGGAAACGCGCTACCGGATTTGTTCTCCCTATCTATTTACAGATTAATATAATAACGTATGACAAAACATTTACACCAAATATTCGTTGCGTTGGCGGCGAAGAATCGGAACCGGGGAGGAAATGCCTATACCAATCGAGCTGTACATATGTACGTATATACGTTGCGTTTCATTAATAATGGTAACACGAAATATTTCTCTCCGATGACTTCGGATTGAAACGGGGTTTTCGTGTGGGGATAGGGAATATTGGAATACACAATTATATTGATGTTTTTCAGATTTCTTATCCTTTCAGTGTGCCCGTCCGCAACACGACTTGCATTTTTTGTTTAACGTCAACTGGTATTTTCAACACCAGATTCGGATAGACGACATTTTTTAAGAATTTTTTTTTAAATAAATTGATTTCCTAACTGGAAAGTTGGCTGATTTTTAGTGAGTGAAAGATGGAACAACATTTTTTTTCTCAGTTGTTAAAAATCAAAAATGTCTGCGTTCTGTCATTGTGAAGTTATTTATGATTGAAAACAGGGTACACGCAAGAAAGAACTGTAAACGTTATACAAATTCCATTAAAGTTACATTTTTATGTTTATTTTAAACATTTGATGACACAAAACACCCCTTACCGTCCAAGAATGGTTTGATGTTTTGTTCGTTTTTCTGTAAATCTATTTATAAACATTATATGACTTCATCTTGAGTAGCTGCCGCAATCTGTTTTAGCTTGCTTTTTTCGGCGGTTTTCTATTTCAAATGCCTTGTTTTAAATTTTTCACCCACACCTGTTCGAAAATAAAAAAAAACCGGATGGGCCTCGCTCTGCTGTACAGTTGTGGGTGGAGTGCACCTCGTTTATAGGATAGGTCATTATAATGGATTTGTTAAATTTGAATTCAATGATAGGTATCATTGTATACGAAAAACGATTCTGAACGGGGATGATATGTTTGTCTAGAATATAATACAATGTTATTTATAAATATTGTAATCAGTATATTTTATTTTGAAACGAAAAATTTAGAAAAATGGAAAATTTAAATTGTCTATAAATAAGTCAAAATTTGTCAAAATACATTGAAAACTCAACCATATATAGAAAACGTCAATATAAAGATTTCGTGAATATTTCAAGTTGTTGTGATTTTTGGTTTTTAAAGATTTTTGAAGAATAGCTTATAGATAACTTAGTGTGAAAATTTTGAACCTTAAGTATGAACAGAAAAAATTATATGAATTTTTATCTACAAAATAACTTGCAAATTATCGTTATTTTTACACATTTTATACAAATTTGAGCTTTAAGGGCTTATAAAAAAAATTTGAGTAAACCGATCACCAATATTTTTTAGTTACGATAAGTTTATCTTATTATAAACCTTGTATTAAATTTTCAAAAATTTTCGGTCTGCCAATTAAATTTTATAGATGTTTAAAAACAAAAATTTTACAAAAATCGAAAATTTAAATAGTCTATAAGTAAGTCAAAACATGTCAAAATACTATGAAATCTTAACCATGTATAGAAAAAATCAATATAAAGATTTGGTGAAAATTTCAAGTTGTTGCGGTTTTTCATTTTTGAGTTAGAGCATTTTAAAAAAACCGATATCATTTGTCAGTCTAGAATATTATACATTATATTATATTTTACATGTAATTCTATGTCAATATTCGCTGTTCAAACGCTTATAAAAAAATATTGTGCCTATGGATTTTAATATTTTTTAATGACATTAAGAACTACTTCTGTGGAATCTTCTATTAAATTTTCAAGTATTTTGTAGGAGCCAAATTTTTTTATCACCGATTATAAAAATAAAATGTGAAAATATCGAATACTTTAAATGCCTATAAGTGGCTTAAAAATCAATATTATATTTTGAAAGAAATATGACATAAAGGAAATACCAATCTTAACAGCTGGTAGAAATTTCAAATATCTGCGACTTATACTTTTTCAATTATAACAAATATTAAAAATCGTTTGAGAATAAATCGCTATTTTATGCAATTTCGTAAATATTTAAATTTCAAAGAGTCATAAAATTTTTTCCTCTAAGTACAGTAAAAATTTTTTTAAAGATTTTTGAAGACTAGCTTATAGATAACCTAGTGTTAAAATTTTGAACCTTAAGTATGAACAGAAAACATTTTATGAATTTTTATTTACAAAATAACTTGCAAATTTTCGCAATTTTTACATATTTCGTATAAATTGGAACTTTGAGCACTTATAAAAAAAAATTGTGACTTACGATTTTAGATTTTTTTTATCAGTTAAGGAACAACTTATAAGAAACCTTGTATTAAATTTTCAAGATTTTCTGGCCGGCAAAAAAAATTTTATCGTTATTTTAAAAAAAAAAAATTAAAAAAACTGTAAATTTCAATTGTCTATAAATAGCTCAATAAAAGTCAAAATACTTTGAAAATTTAACGGTGTATAGAGAACGCTAATCTTAACATTTGGTAAAAGTTTCAAGTATTTATATCGATTATTTTTTGTGTTATAGCAAAATAAAAAATTTGATTTTGTCGAAAACTGGTTTTGCGTAAAAACTCCCGTTTTTCCCTTATTTTTTTAGGGTTTTTCCCGTCGCATTTAAAAAATATTGCAAATTTTTTACTTTTGACTTCTCAAAGTACTAACTAGATTCACTTTCCTTTCAGAAAAGTTGCTACATAAGCAAATCGAAGTATTTTTACTGTCAAAAAAGGTGTCGTCAGACACAAAAATAAAAAAAATTAATAAAAAAAAAATTTTAAAAAAAATTAAAAAAAAAACTAAAAAAAAACACACATCATTGTAAAACCAATAGGTTCCATCACTCCGTTCAGAATCTAAAAAGTAGTCTAGTGTTGTCTATTACATACGATTTGATAATAACGCAGGTATAAAGAGTTTACGATTTAGAAATGGGTATGAATTACCAATTATTAATATTTCCCTGTTCATTTTTTTCTAAATAGAACATCGAGTACGGAACTTATAAGGTATTTTTCCATTATTAGTTATATATTTATTCATATAATGCTATATGATAAAAAAAAAAATGATTTTAAATTTATTTATTTAATATACGAAGAACCAACCACTATGATGATTAATTTTCCTTAATGATTCCGATTTTTTAATAAAATATCGTTTTGTCTGATTTGTATTGTGCTTAACATTTGTAGAGATAATGCAGACTACCGAAGACGAGGATTATTTTAATAGATACAGTCGTCAGGAATGTAAATTTTGGGTATAATATTTTCCATAATTACTGTATTGTATATGTAGTTATTAGAGATATTATATAGGTATCTTAATGTTCATAACAACTTAATCGATTTTATTTCGATTATATTTTCGCTCCATGCATTTTATTTTAGTGCGTGCGTATGCATATACATAAATAATTAAAAAGAGTGATTTGCAAAAATTGTTTTTTTTTATTATTAAAGTATATGTTGATATCTTTATAGGCCATCATTTTTAAATTCATTATAATATGTTAATATGTTTCTTTAAATTATTAATATTATGGAAACACCAAAATAGTGTTCTACACAACATTTTAATAATTTATCATTTAACGATAGATATTTTATCTTAAAATGTTCGTCTTCTACGAGCATGCGATTTAATTTACTGTCGACAGATATTTGTCTACACTAAATAAATCAACGGTTTATAGTGACAATTTGTACGAATATAATTATATATAATATATAATTATAAATATAATTACATTTCTATGGTATTCTTGGTTATAAACGCTTTCAGATGTATAAAATATTAAATTATTCTGTTTGTTGGAGTTAGAACAGCGATATTTTTTTAACTAACAATTGTTATTTTAACAATTTCAGTCGAAACTACTAGGACATAGCTTAGCCTAATATTAGAGTTAAGATTTAACTCAAAAATTATTTTAAGGTTGCGATTAAGTTTATAATTTATTATTCATGCCTAGTATTCAAATATGAACTAAAAGAACTTGATTATATGTGGATTAAGCGCAAAATTATGTTATACATGGGACAAAACCATTCGGTGAAATTCATAGTATATTCTCATTATTTTTGTTTAAAGAAAAAATACTTTCTGTGTTATTGCATTTTAATTATTCCGCTAACATATAAGGGTTCATTAATTATATGTTGACGTTTGAAAGAATTTATAAACTTTATTTTAGCCATAAAAATTATTGAAATTAATAGAGCCTTATTTAAGAATTTTGAAGCCTCGGATAAAATAAAATATGGGCTTATCATAAAAAATTATAAAGTAAATTATTATCGCCAAATGGAATAATAATATTCAATCACAAACTCAATAGTAAATCAAAAAATATTTTAATGTACCTAGATAATACGAATTTTTTAAAATGTTTATACATTTTTTTTCTAGTATTTTATTCTGCAAATGCATCAATAACTTTCTCAGAATTAATGGTTGCAGTGATGTTACTTTCAACAGCTAAGATTTTTAATACAATCAATTTTTTTCTTTTTTCTTTAAAAATGATCATTATCTATTTTTAATTCGTTTGAGAAATTAAAATGGTCTTTCTCTGGAACATTTAGTTACTGTAATCGTCAAAAATATTTGCATTTTTAATTCTACATTTTAAAATGTATGAAAAATTTTCAGTTTTAATGAATTTAATCTGGTTAGGTTAAGTTGATTTATATTTTCAGCATTTGTGTATGAAATTAGACTTCGTAGTTAAAAAAATTTTTCTACAAAGTATTCAGTATTCAGCATCGAAATCATAATCATTTTCATACATCGATATTAACGTTCGAAATTCTGACATGATTTAATTTCGGAAAAGATTTTTTTTAAACGAAAATTCAAATCTTCTTTCTAATTTAATGTAAGTTTATCTTCACTGATGTATTCTTATCAATAATGTATCACAAATTACATAATGATTATTACTCATGTACTTTTGTCTTGAATTTTGTTGTATTTCTTCAGAATTTCTATCTTCAAATTTTTACTTCTTGGTAATTTTCTTATTCTATTATAGTTGCAATATTGCATATCTAATAATGTATATGAATAATTTTCATAAACTTCGACATTTTTTCGGACACATTATAAGAAGTTAAACAAAGAATTATGCAATGGCACGGTTAATGGTAAATATATAGTATATATATTAGTTAAGTTAGTTATTAATCTAATCTTATCTGACCTAAATTAATCTAGCCTAGAGTAATATCTGTTTAATTTTGAATTTTTTTTTTTAAGTTAAATTTATTCGTTGTAGTATTGAATTTTAAGTAACAATCATAATCGCAATTTCTCTGGTTTTCATTTTACTTAAAATACTTTCAGCATCAATACAAGTGTTTTTTTATTTGTATTGTTAGAAATTTCAAAAAGAATGATGATTATTTCAGAATAACCAACTTTCAAGGCCTTAGTAACGTTAATATTTGCTGACTAATGTGTATAAAATAATAATTTTAAAGTATGTATTCCATTTCATTTTAGACTTTGATTTAATCGTTCCCAACAAAGGGTTCATAATGAAAACAATTGTATAAAGATTGAATAGTATTAAAATATTTAAGAAATATTTGCATTATAAAAAAATAGACCATTTTATTATGAATATTTCTTATCTTATACATTTAGTATGTCTGAGAAAAAAATAATTTACATTTAAGAAGCATTATTGACCGAGTATAATTTTTAGCTCTTTTCAAAACAATTGAAATGAAAATGATTAAATCTAGTAGGTAAGCCCCTGATCCTCATAAGCCCTGGACAAATACCCATAATGTGCTTGTGCGAATATGATTAAAAAAATTATTATAAAAAAAAAAAAAACCATTAAATACTCTCTTATGAATTGACACTGAATGGTTTTGTTCCACATATTTTTTTGGTAAAAAAACGTAAATTAATAATTATTTTATTTTTTAGATTCACGAATACGATTACGATCATACTTCACGAACTCGCATGTATACACTAATATTATAGCCCTTATAATCGTCGATTTATGGAACGTTATGCCCGGAACACTATTTTGAGTATAACGTAGAAAAATTGCCTCATATCTATGATTTTTGTCGCAGTACACATCGTATCAATGGATTGGTTACCAGTGGTTAATCTTAATAGTCAGCCTGAATAGGTCTTACCACCTTAAAGACGAAAGAGGAACTGTCTAACGATAGTGAATGTATTGTTTTTTGTGCGTAGAATACGACACGATAACATATTTTAGCCAAAACATGTTTTGTCTCAAACTACACAAAAGGCTGTTTGTTTTGTACTATTCTGAATAGTAAGAAGTAATAGTATCAGTATAACTTTGTCATACAATACTTAAAAAAGTTAAAAGAAACTTATGGGTTAAATATTATAAATTATAAGACTTTGGGTTAAAAAAATATATCTATAATAGAAATTTATAATATGGATTGTCATTAGATAGATAAAATACGAGTATATATAAAATTAAAAAAAAAAAAAAAAAACATTAAACGAGCACAGAACAAGAGAAAAACATAAATTTTAGTTTGAAAAGGATGAAAGACCAAATAAAATATCACAAAGAATTGCTGAGTAGTAAAGTAGGCTGTTAAAATTGTATGCAAAAGAAGAGTTTATGAAATAGCCCTTTTTTGGACTAAAATTATATACTTAAAATACGTAGAATATAATTTTATAATAATGATTTATATAAAATGTGATGAAATTTAATGAACATAATTATGTTTATATAAATGCATGTACTATTTAAGTTGATAATTTTAGCAAAAATAATTACATTAAGCCGTAATTTATTTAAATAATTAGATATTTTAAAAAAAACCTTGTTGCCTGAAATGTGTAAACATTTCCAAAAAAATTAAGTAAATATAGGTACCTACTTATAACAATGGATTTTTCGGAACAAATGCATTAGCCAAGTAAACCTGTTAATAGCCTTTGCAGATGATGATAATTACTCGTATTAAAACAAACGGTTTGCATTCTAGCAATCTCTCACTCGCTCCGTAGCAATTGGCTGACAATCGATCAACAGTTAATCGTCTAGTCGACTATCGCACAACGACAGTTGTTTTATCATCATAATTATTTTAATAATGATTATTATTATTATTTTCTTGATGATCCGTTCTTTGAGATAACGTGTGTTAGCATCAATTTGGAGTGGTCCAATGTTGGTGAGTACTGATAGGAGCAGTGCCGGTACTAGGTATTGCGGGGCCTTGGACGTAGGTATTAGCATTTAGGTTCCCAGAGGCGGGCGAAATTCTAGATTTTTTTTTTGAATCAGAATTTTTAAAAAAAAAGTACTGTTTTTCTTCGAATTTTAAACACTAAAAATAATAATATTAGGTGATTTTTATCCTTTTTTTTTTTTATTATAATGTGTAACAATTTACAAATAATAAAACAATAACTAATTAGGTACATACAATTTATAATTTAAGTACGAACATATTAATTTTATATTAAAATACAGGAACGTGCAAAGTGGACTGCGGACAAATACTCAATTAATGTCCTACATAATGTTTGATAATCAAATAAATATTTTAAAACTATAGCTTTTTCCTCTTAGGTATTGGTGACACTACATCCGATATCGGCCGAAAAACGTTCGGCCGAATTCGGCCGTACACGCCCGAATATATTAATTCAATTTAATTTATTTATACCACTTATTTATACCCACTAGTTCAGAATATTCGGCCGTATACGACCGTTAACGGGCAAAAACAATATTATTTGTTTTTATCGGCCGTTTGAAGCCGAAAATGGATATTTCCCGCGCATCGTCTACCAATCCGAAATAATACCAATATAGTTGAACAATTATTATTATTAGGTATTATTAGTATTATTATTCATTTACATCAAACACTAGTTTAAGTTTTTAAGAAGAGACGGTACGTCGTACGTCGCTAGTTTTTATGTTTCATTTTGTGTTTCGATGCCTGTGTTTTATTTAAAAAAACGTATCTTTGAATTTTGAAATAATGGTTTTTCTTATTAAGTTGTTCAATAAAAGTTGTTTTCATTATTTTATTCTTATCAATTTGTTCAATAAAACTTTTTTACTATTTTATACTGATCTATTTGTTCAATAACTTTATTCGTGTTATATTAAAATTGTGTAAAAAAAAAACGTAATTATAGCCTCAGAAAATTATAACTATCTTATTTCTTATTAGTTATTTTATATATTAAATGAAAAATTATAAAGTGATGATTATTAACAATAATACTAATACTAATATAAATAATTATATTTACCTTAAAGTTACTACAAGTCTTTCTTCTGGAATTATGCATTTTCTGAAACTGCAATTCTTTTCTATGTATGGACAAATTTTTTCCAAAATATAAAAAATGGTTTCAGGTGATATCCTCATATATTCAAAAAAGTTGATTGGCGTTTTTAAAAGTTATGGGAAGTTCGTGTGAAATGTTTACGTGTGAAATTTACCAAATTTTTCCCTTTCTTCAAATATTCTGTTGGCCCACCATATCTGTCTCATTTGATGTCAGCGTTAGTCTTAAATCTGCCTTTTCAGATATTTCTAATCGAGGTAAAACCTTTATCGTCTAGGTAAACCGACGGAAAAACTATAATTAATAACTGAACTTCATTCCAGCGTTGAGGGTGCGTAGTTTTTTGTTTGATCTAATACAAATCGTATCCATTATGGTTGAAATTGACTTAAACTTCTTCATTGTGCTTAATTTCGAGTAATTCTTCTGGAATTGACGGTTGGATATTTTTTGTATCTGTTAAAAATGAATTAAACACCTATTCTGGTATAATCAAATCGTTGATGACCTGAAACATAATTATCATATTATATTTAAAAGATTCAAGATAAGCACAGCATATTTCCAAGTCAGAATCTAAAAATTGTTTTAAGCTTCATAATTTTAAAATATTATAAGATTCTTGACGACTAATTTTTTTTTAAAAAGACTTCATTTTAAAATGAATACACTAATAATGGAATCATATTTAATAAAATCGATGTTATCACCTTGCAATTTTTGTTGACTTCATTAAGTTTTAAAAACATCTGATAAGTATACGATATCCGTTTTTCTTTTTTATAGTTCATCGTAGAGTTGTTTATCAAGTGACTGTAGAAATTCTAGTATAATTTGAAATAATTTATAAAAGATTGTTAAACAATTTCTTTTCGAAAGCCACCAAACGTTGGTGTGTAAAAGAAGGCGATCAAAGTCCTCGTCATTTTCATGGCATAACTATTGAAACGAACAATAGTTCAATGAATTAGATTCTATTTTATTAACAAGATTGATGACAAACTGCATAGTATAATGGAAAGTACGTGTCTCGCAGCTGCGCCAAGTTTAGCATCAGTTAAAACTGAGGTTGGACTCGACTAGGCTCACGGAATCACTGGATCAGTAGTGGACGTTCACCGGAGGTCAGGGGTCCCCTCGGATATTTTCACGGTACGAGAGTTGGCAGCCCGACGTGAATCCACTCGGAGTGAGCTCTAGCTATCCGTTGCGGCACCTCCCCTTGACTAGCGCCGAGCGCTAATAGAAGGTGGGGTGAACGATAAGGGCTGAGCCTAATCAAATCCCAGAGAGTACTTGCATAGTATAATGTAGTTCTCTAAATTTATTTTTAGCTAATAAATATTGACGATGAATAACCTAATAAATTGTTATTAATCTTACAGACTCAATTTTTTTAAATGAACAATTAAACCACGTTTACAGTCAATAGTTTCAGATGCTCGTCGATCACATAAACTATAAAATGTTTGATAGGAATACCCTTTTCTACGAAATTTTTTTTTTACTCTTTTAAATATTGTCAACCCTTTGGTATCCGCAATTAATGATTTTGCAAATAATTGTCCTTCCGTTATTTTTCCGTCGATGCTTACATATCTCAAGTATGCAGATAACTAGTATTCGTTGTATCTAAAAAGTGAATTCGACCAGTTGTGATGAACATTTTGTAATTTTTAAAATAGCACACAATTTCATTTCAACATAACATGCCATTTCATCGATTCGCCAGGACACATTATTACTACTAAATTGATAAGATGAAATATGTCAGATAGATTTAAGCTTGTCATTGAGCTTAATATTTTTTCCACAGCCGGCAAAACAAGTGTTTCAGCGATAGTGTGTGATTTTCTAAATTTCACAGTTGAAAGAGACAATAAGACAATAAGTTCGATGCAATAAGGACTTTATGGTGATTCAAATTTATTTTATTAAAAAACCCACTTACTGTTTTTCTTTTTTCAAATTTATTCTTTAAGTAGTGTATTTTTGATAGTTTTCTCTGATATTCAAATAAAACTAACAGTGCTCTTTTATTCTCAAAGGTTTCATACGAGTAGCTTTATTACTGAATGTTTTTTCACAAATAAAATACGAAAATAATTTTTCGTTTGTTGAAGTGACGAGTAACGTCAAATTTTAAATATTTAATAGAATATTTTTTTTATTTTTGGACATTTTACTATATACTTTTATTGTAATTAAAAATGTAATTTTACGTACATTATAACTTCTTGTAAATTTAAGTATATGAGTATTGGAAATATCCATATGACAATGGGACTAAACAAATGTTATTGGTTTTGTTACGGTATGATAAAATCTTATTACCATTTCATTGTTATTGTAATGTGGATAAATATTATACAACCCAACATAATTTTGTATATTATTTTAAATTATTTTTGATTGTACGTAGTTATACATTTCATAGCAATAAGTTATGAAGTTTAAAAATGAAAATTACAATAAGATCGCTCCCCTTAGCGTCCCCTTAAGTAAAGCGCCCCCTTAAAAATTAAAAATCCACAAGAAGGGGCGGTACTGCCCACGTTAGGAACAGCTGGTTTATATATTTAGTTATACATTAACGTATTCATTTGTTGTATGTTTTATAATTCCGTTCAATTAATTGATCAATTATTGATTCTTTTAAAAGTGTGCACTGGAAAAGTAAAAAATGTCCGTAAAATGTCCATAGTTGATGACCTTGATACTACTATAGAAAAACTGGTAGAAGATTTGCCAAAATGCTCTCAAACTAGATACAAAGGAGGAATGTAGAAACTTCATAAAGGCGATGACGAAGTATTGGATTGGTTGTCTAAGATTCACGTTTGCCTTTAAATATATTATGAGCTTTTATTATTATTATCTTTGTTATTGTTAAATGTATTAGTATATTTTAAATTTATCTACCTAGTCGTCGTTACTTCGTCATTCTAATGTTTATTTAGTTTTGTTTTTCACCAATAAACGTACGCCAAACGAAAGAAAAAAAGTTCCATTGCTGCAACACGTAGATATTCAACCGTAACATTTTCTTCGTTATACATAAACCAAACACGATCAATCGACTAGATATCATTATTACCCGTATTTTTATTGCTCGATGTCCGTGCTATTTCGTGCAGATCGCTTTCACTGTTTTGATTTCGACATTGATCTTTTCGTCGTGTCCCTCCGGCCGAATTAAAAGCCACAACAGTGTTTGTAAGACAGTGCCCGGTGGCTTCTGCCGGCACACAACTTGGAACGCAAACGGTATCGAACGCGCAATAATGTACACGTACACGTTTCGGCGACCACATGAGATTTTACTAATCCTTCCTTTTTACGCGCAATGATTTATTGTACGGTAACTCGTACGTCTTATCGAATCGAAATGAAATTCAAGATTGGGTCGAAAGACTGAAAGGCGCGGATTCATTTCACGCGAAGTTGAACGATAAATCGTTATATGTAAATACAGGCTTGATGCATTGTACAACTTTTCGTCCTTTTTTAGGTTTGATCCTCTTCTACATTGTATAGTTACAACAACTTAATTTCGTTTTTTCTTCAATAATTATAACATATTACAGAATATTTATCTGTATCATTAATACAAGTGGTATAATATTTAATCAGAGTGTTATTTTTTGTTTTCTCGCAAACGTGTTTCCTGTACGGAAATTCTATTGCACACGTGCTAGAAGCATTATGGGGAAAAAACCTTCGAAAGTCTTTAACTGAACACAACTGAAGAGCGAAAAGAAACACAGTTGAAACTGGGACGGAAAATTGAACATAGTTGAAACGTGTAGTAGACGCTCTACAACAAGTACGTTTCGTTGTCCGTTTTACGTGTCCGGTAAAACGTGCAATAAGTTGTTGCGTGTAAACCGGCCGTCGAGGACGACGTCGTTTCCAAACATTCATATCCTTTCCATCCTTACGTCAGACAATCTGCGACGTGTGTCTGAAAGCGCGAGTCCACGGCGGTTCCCGGAGTGCAGTACGCAAAAGCACTGCCATTCGCCGACGACCACTGTTCAGTCTTCCGGAGAACGCGCTCGCGGACACATAATAACAAGGACGTCGCGTTAGGATCGATTTCCTTTCTCGACTTTCGCGCGCAGCTCCTCCCACGCGTAGGAACCCGAGGAGCTTTCGTATCGAACGGCATGACGCGTGTTCATGCACGCAAGTTTGTCGCTGCGTGCGCAGCGCATACAATTTTATATTTCCCCCCTGGTTTTTATTTATTCTCTTTTTCTCGTATTTCACCCCGTCACCCGTTTTTTCCTCGTTATTCGTGCACGCGGTCTGGCGGGTGCATTTCGCGCCGGAATATTACTGCAACGCGCCACGTCACGCCCACCTACTCTGCGCGCACACTCGCTCACCCAGAACGATATTACAATAATAGTAATAATAATAATCGAACAACAGCGACGGCGACAATAATAACTCGACGAAACTCGGTGCGGCGACGGATAAATGCAACGATTGTTGTCAGGCGTACACTTTATTATATAAATACGCACGGGACGCGCGGTGCACACGAACATGGCATCCCGTTCGGACGAGTAGAAAAAAAAAAAAATGTTTGGGAACCAGGCGCGAAAGGTCTGTGTGTTCAACGGCGGCGGCGGGTAACACGATCGAGCCGAGGACGTCGCGCGACGTCGTCTGCTGTCACCGTCCTGCGTGTCCCATTGTGCCGCGGACGAGATTTACATATTTTTACAAACAAAATATTACACAAATATCGAATCCCGTGTTGACATAATGGAAACGATCGGATTCACACCGCGCTCGAATCATCATCATTATTATTATTATTATTATTTCACGAACGCGTTCGATTATTATATTATTATTATTATTATTACTACGGACCAGGTGCAGTTGACGTATTGTTTGACACTGTTTACACGCGTATTTACCGTGCGCGGTGCAGGGTGCTTCTTGGTTTGATAGCCCGTATACATCGTCGTCGTCGTGAGACCTCTGTGGGTGCAGCAGTGCAACGTCGATCGATGAAACGTGTCAATCCGATAAACACTACTGACGGGGAACACACAACAACAACAACAACAATAACGCCATCCCCTATTCGCCAGAATTGCGTTACATGCGTGTACGTGTGTTTCGATTCCGAACAAGATTACACCGACGGTCGTTACGAGCGCATGAAAAAACCAAAAGCTCTCTTTCTGTTCGGTATACGTCGTTATGTCACTCGTACAGCACGACACCCAGCTTGAGACCGATATGGGCATTTGTAATACCATTTGAAGGCGTCCGTGCGAAAACCGGACAGCTTCATTTTTTTTTTTTAGCAAAATCGGGTTTTAATTGAATTTGATACAGCAAAAAATTACGAGTTTATCGGTACAGGAACGAGACAAATCCAACAACCAGTATAGGAAATATAACGTATTTGGAGCTGTCATGTTTTTTTTATCCGTCGAAGAACAAGGTAGCTCCGGAGCTATCTGGTTTTTGCCATGAATTTTTGCCAAGTTGTCTTCACTGCATAATATTATCCTGTTGACGGGTACTATCATTATAACTAATATCATGATATTGTTCTATATTGTATGATAAATGATTTCTAATATAATATAATTCGTTATTTTGTTGATAGGTACTTATTATTTTTTAAGTATAAGCATTATTTAGTATTATGTTTTAGTATTAACTAGTTATTTTTAATAAATTATAAACATGAACGAAGAGAAGCGTATTGACGATATTATATTTGAATGGGATTCATCAACGTCGTCAGACGATTTCGATGATGACATTGCCGATCCAAATTTTGAAATTGTGAATAATAATTATTTCGATTTAGATGGCATTCTTTGTCTTAATAGTGATGATGAAGATGAACATACCAATGTCGATTTGAATGGTCCAAATATTATATTATTTTGAAATAAATCATTTATTCAATATTGTACTTGCGAATGTCTATTCTTTCTCTATTAATTTACTACATTTCACTATGTTTAAGAAAATGAAACTAAGTTTGATATAATTAGAATTAATAATATTAAAATTAAATTAAATATAATTATAAATATAAATTTTAACAAAAATTTCTGGGCAAAAAACCAGGTAACTCAAAACATTTTAGATTAGTATTAGCCCTCATCTCAAATCAAAAACGAAAATCGAATCACCTACTGTGGCATATTTTTCATCGTGGTCTAACATTAGTTTTGTCTTAAACTCAATATTTTTAAAATGGTTTTTTATGGCTCCTGAACAATTACTAAAGATGGAGCTGCCTGGTTTTTGCACGGACACCTTCATTTCAAATCCATTTCGCGAGGAACAAATCATGAATCAGATCCGAATAAGTATTACGCACAGATTCATATCTACTATTGATAATATTCTACGCGTTTTAAAGATACGATAAGGATCGTATCGAACTGAAATTCGAGTCCAAAAACTTTAACCTCATGCGATCCGAAAAAACCGTCCTCTAGATACATTGCAGATGACAAATGCGAAATGTTTTTACTCTGCACGTGATAAAGTGTATTTTTTTTATTTTGTTGATTAGTCGGAATCTCATTTACTTAACTATTGTTAACGAATATGAGTCCCGACCATTGCGACATTATTCAACACTCGATAACTAGTCGGAAACTTATGTAATCTCAAAGTTTCCTCGTCTGAATCATGTCGAGTAAAGGACTGCAGTGTAACTGATTGCATTCTCGTTTATTTCTACTTAAATTTATAATTTCCATCACTTGTGTCATAATATTTTTAAACTATACAGTATAATATTTTTGTAGTTTTACTATTTAGTTATTCGTACTTTTTAACATGTCCGATATTACATCAATTTTAAATATGTAAAATAAACAATTTCAAATGTATTTTATTGCGGGTTTCAAACGGTATTAAATTAAACACTTCATTGACTATAATTTTACATAATTCTTATTTTAATGTATTGCGTTCGTTGCATTATTCATTTGGCGAGTTGTTTGTTTAAGTGAGTTGGACGCTACGGGTCAACATTAATCAAATCGTACAAAAAATAACTGCCACAATGTTTGAGCTTTTGAAATTCGATGGTAAATAAAGGTTTTAATACTTGTAATAATGTTATAAAAACCTGTAAAAAAACGTATTATTTTTGTACAAATATTAGTTCACGCGTTTCAAAAACACCGAGTTCTATTGAATACTTTTTATTGATTAGTTATTTTAGTTTTCCGAGGAATATTTAACTATGCAGGTATGTAAAGGTACTTCAATTTTGAAATATATAATATTGATATGTGAGCGATTTGAACACTACCTACTTATCTTAACAAAATATTGAGCTTATATGTTTAACGTCAGTTATTGGTAGAAGATATGAAAACCAAAGCCGATATATAATCAAATACGTCTTATAAAATACATCTGATAAGAAAGTATTTCTGTAAAAATGTAAATGGATTTTGTATACCTACATTTAATTATTATTATTTTTGTTTTCCTATTGAAAGTTTATTTTTTATTTTCGGTATAAATTTTAATTCAGACTGAAATTATTAAGGTAGGTACTGTTTTATTTTTATGCGATTAAGTGTTACTCTCGTTTTATTGTACGTTGTTCGGCAGCTTAGCAATGTGTCTTCGAAATGAAATTTGAAAAACGGTTTATACTGATTTTTCGAAATTCGATATTGCTCGAAACGTAAAGAGTAACATAATCTAAACGTGATTATTGTTCCGGAATCACGAGCGGAAAAAAAAATATGATAATAGTAACAATCAATGACGCGCGAGTGAAGTCCCTCTGTATAATATTCGTGTGCCTCATGCAGCAATCATACCCTCGACAGTCTTACCTGTCAGCGAATCACGCGACATTATGGAGTGGTCTCTCGCGGTATAAATGTGGGGGGAAACCAAAATTGTAACCCTCGTATTCATTCATTGTAGTACGGTTATTATTTTTTTATTTTTTTTATTTATTTTTTTTTAATGGCGTCTTTTTGTCACCCGCAGCGTTCAGAACTTGGCAACCATATTACTGTTGGCGCGAATTTCTTTTGTCCCCCCCGTGTGTATATATTTGTATTATTCGCCCGGATGAATGGATCGCCAAAGGGAATTATTCCTAAACGGGATTTGAGGGGTTGGTTGTGAATGCAAATGGCCGACGCGCCTCTCGGTCGCCGCCACCGCCAACACTTGCGCGATCGGATAATTATAATATTTTTTTATTTTTTTTTTTGAAAAACGCAACGCCGCACCGCTGCAGTCGGGGAAGGGAAATGGACGGAAGAATTAGTACTTCCCATTCGGTGACCGAAACGCGTAATATTGTCCATGCACGTTCAGACGAAAATCCATTGCTACCAGCAGATGTTTTAATATTGTTTAGTTTTGACAGCGGTTAAAGCCCGTAGAATAAATTATTAAACACTGCTAGTTTGCTTCCCGGCGCAGGCGAGCAATAATAATAAAAAAAAAAAAAGAAAAACGATAACAATAATGATTATGAAAAAAAAAAAAAAAATAATTGTGTGTTTGTGTACAGTATTACGTTCGTAACGTGTACGTTGTGCGTGTGCGATATTTACGTTTGGTGTTTTTAAGTACCATATACCGCACGGATAAGTAACATATCGCACTTGAAATAGTTCTCCGCACTTCAAATGCGCGCAAACTTCGACGTGTTATGTTCTACTTTCCAAGACAGTTCGATGGCTTAATTTATTTCGCCGCCCGTTATTCGAACTCTCCGAGTATACGTAGACCAGAATTATATTCACGCGTACAAGTTTCATCAACGTCATCGCGTGACAGTTAAATCGTTCCGCGTTCGGTTAGCCGTCGCTCGATTATGGGAAAATTTGAATCGAGCTTTCGGCTCGTCCGAATCGGATCCCAAGAATGTTTTTCAATTGTTCGAGCCAATTGCCTCTTTAGCCTACCTGCAGCAAAAAAAAAAAAAAATTAAAATAAAAACTACTATCGATTTTTAAATATTTTTAAAAATGTTTGTATCGTTTTCATTATTATTACGAACACACAATTAAGTTACAGGTAAACATTTAAAGGATACTGCTTTTAAAAATCTGCAAATATCATTATTTGTGCATTCGTTAATTTTATCCCGTGCAAATTGTTCTTTTTCTTGCTTTTTATTTGTTATGGATTTTTTTTTTTACGGTTTTGCATCTTTGTTTCTTGTTTTAATGTACGATTGTATGCCTAGAATAGTATCAACAACTATTTGAAGATACTTAGGTGCTTGGATGTACGGTCATTTACGCACGAGTTTCTTATGTAAAATATTTGATGGTCTAACATGAATATTTTCCGCAGCATTTCTTTTAACGCAGTTACCAATTTTATGACAACTAAGCGCTTTTCGGTTTTACTCGTTATCTCGTCGTGTTCATTGCACCGGACGCAATTCGCACATCACCTAGTCCGGTGCTCAACTCAACGTCGTCCTATTTTATAACAAGTGTGCGCGATGCAACGGAAACGCATCTGGTCGCGGTGTTGCGTTTCATTTTCCGTGAAACATTTATCGTTAATTAGGGAGTTATAAAATTATGATAATCTAGTAATTGCTTAAAATCTGTGTTCGGACACCCATCGCATGCTGGTTAGAACATTACCGACTGCGATCGAAGTACCGAGCTGATACCGCTTGGTCTGTACAATCCAACTATAATCGGTACATCCTAGTGGGTGCAATTTTAATCTCAAAAATTGTAATAAAATTGTTGAAATTATATCAACATAACTTTTAGAATTTCTTAAGTGTTACAATAGTTGTGTTAGTTTTTGATTAATTACATCGCGTATTATATTGAACGGCTGTAACTAACTTATTAAAACATTTTAGTGTACATTTACAACTCAACTATCTCGTAGTATTAAGAACAGTCAAATCAGAGAGAGCATCTTGTTACGGTATGCTGATCTTTGGTATTTTAATACACTTTACCGTGCATAGTTTGCGATAACAGTTAGGATTTCGGAAAATTCGCACACGATAAAGCTTGAAAAGTTTAAAATACTTTCTGAATCACATACATTACGAGTTTAAATAATTCTCGATTTCATGAACAAAATTGGAAATAAATGTACTTAAGTCAATCGAATTTAATTCAACTTTCAATTTAATTTTGTCTTTAGCATACCCGGCTTAGATATATATTTATTTGACTTAAATCCATTTGGCCACGAATAATAAATGTAAATTCAAATGTTCTAATAAGATAATAAATAAAGTACATTCGTACACAAATCTTCATGTAAAAAAAAAATGTACAAATGGTTAATACTCGTAAATATATGTATAAACAAATGTGTTGCCTGAAGTATTATGATTTGTGTATTGTAAAATCGGGTTCGAATTAAAAATTCATAAAGTCAAAAAAAAATTGAGTGGCGATTTTTTTAACTTTGAAAATTATTTAATAATGAATTTTAAATTCGAAACCGGTCGTATAATACACAGATCATAATACTCCAAGCTATGCATTTATTTATTTATATTGGAATAGTCTATTAATTACCATTTGAATAAATAAGTTTAGATCAATAATACTTTATGTATTGTACCATGCCCAAAATATTGAAAATTATATGTATTTTATTGTTTAATTTCTATTTATTTAGCGTATATAATTTTATATTTATTACTGGACAAAAGTTGAATGAAAACATTTATAAAGTTTTACAGGATTTTGTTCGTATTAAATACTGGAATTTTCATCAATTTTTACCTCGAATCTATTTACACTATTATTCTTAGTTTGAACTTCTAACCCCATTATAACCAACATATTATGTTATCGAAGAAAATTAACATACGCAAGGGACCGTAGTAATATAGATGCTTCATACACCTAATAAGGTAATACGATATCATTATTACATTAATGGTTGTGAAGGTTAAATAGCGTACGTGTTTATCGACCGTATTTTGAAAATCATACAAACATAGAGCAAAATAATATAATATTCACTAGTCCACTAGTATATCCTGTATGTCATCAATCTATCAAGCACCAAATAATCAGTTAAATAGACTAAAACGAAAGCTTCCGTATTAATTCGGATTAAAAATGTGCGCAATTAATATTAACCAACGACTAAGGATATTTGGACATGGCAATTTGGACGCAGAGATATTTGGACATAAAAATATACATGCTCGTATTTTATACAGTTACTTAAAGTTGTACTTAAAGTTGCCCACCAAAGCAACGTAACGTGTGACGTGTCAAGTGATGCAGTAAAGCCGTACATCAAGCACGTTTCTTTATTTCAAAACCATGTAAGAAATAAATGTAACGCTAACTAAAATGATACAACAGAACAGTGATATTTCAAATAGCATGTTACGTCGCCATCATTCAAACGCAGCATGTTTCATTTAATGCCACGTGCTAGATTGTTCTGGTGTTAAGTGCTTGGAAATTATATTAATTTATTCACATTACATTCAATTTGAAAAGTTTGAAATTTTTAATTTTTAATTTTTTTTAAATGAAAGATGATCAAGATTTGAACACACATTTTGCTGGTATAATTGAAGCAAACCCATGTATTTATAACGTATTAATGATTATAAAATCATAGTATTTCGGACTTCAGTAAAAAAAACAAAAAAAACGTGATAGATAATACTCGGGAAAATATTTTACGAATATTTATGCATATTATATTAATTATAATTTCACTTGATAGATATTATTTTGATCAAATATTTTATTTCATATAATGATTTGAATTGTTCTGGACAGATACGCAATTCTTTGAATACATTAAAAACACTACTTTTAATATTTTAATTATTTTTCCATTATTGACGAAAACCCAATACCGTTTTTTTTTTATTATTTGCATTGTTAGCATTTTTGAAGTTTACTAATGCCAAAAACCTTTCGTCGGTCGACGAAGAAAACATATTGACTATTGGTGCTATCAGTTACTAAATGCATGGGTAGGTCTTGTGCTACACTATACTATTGAAATTAATAAAATTATAAATAAAACAAACATAGAAAGAAAAAAATATTAATGGCTAGAAATATATTGGAAAATTCCGCGTAAAAATTACATTACAGTTTTATAATTTTGAATTATTTTAAAAATTCGCAGTGTATAAGACAAAACTAAAATACACAGAATACCCAATTCAATATTATTCTAATACATTTAATTTCTAAGGTCGTACGAATGATATAGGGTACTAGCAATTATTTCTTGTACTTTTTCGCGTATGTTGAAGTGTAAAAAGTACTAAACACATTTACGTTGAACAATCGACAAGTAAATGTACTTGTAAATGATAATAAGCTTTTTATTATTGGATAATAATCCGAAAATCGCATCACGTTAATTGTATTTCTCATACGATTTAAAAAAAGAAATTGTAACAATCATAACATGTACCTACTAATGGGTTACGGAATTCCGAGATAAAATTATATACTGTGAATGTTGTACAGAACAGTATATATCTCATGTATCTCAAAATGCACAGACATCATAATTTAAAAATGTATTTGACAAGTAATTCAGATATGAACTTCCCGTGAAACATTTTTAATGTACAGATTACATTTTCGAATAATATTGGGAATGAACGGGTTCCGGGATCCCTTAATTTGCATCTGAATATTAAAACGTGGTTCGTAGGGGTGTTTTTTGCCAATCCCAAACCGAATTTCAGAACCCGTAACTTCGTGTAAGTTTTTTGTCCGGGTGGCCCCGAGGGTGCTTAAAAGGGATTGGAAATCGAATTCTAACCCACCCTTGAATATACATATAAAAAATCTCTCTTCGTGATTGGTATTTGAGCTATTTGATCATGTTGTCGTGACATAAACGTCACTTGAATGTTACGTTAAAATTTGCTTATTTTATACAAATGTTAAGTACTAGACGAATCACATTTAATATCATCTGCATATAATATTATTTAATGTGTACAAGTAAAAAAAAAAATATATATCGTATAACACTTATGTTTAAAATAACTTATAAATATTTTAATTATGTGTTGTTTAGTCCGTGTTTGAAAAATTAATTCGTTCACATTAATAAATATCAAAATTTAATGCATAACATAACGAAATATCATTAATGTTATTAATATATATATATATATATATATATGTATTACTTTTTCACTAAAACCAATACTAATAATTTTTCAAAATAAATCATTATTTATTTATTATGAACTGAGCGATTTCTACATAAATTGTATTTTATACTGCATGTATCTATATTCATAAGTGTTGTTAATATGCTCCAATAATTTTAAATACAAGTTCAATGAATCGGAACCCGTATATGAAGATTCCCTTTTGGATTAATCAAGATCGCAATAAATTCATACATACATACATAGTACATACGAGTACACTCAGAGTTGTTGAATATACTCATTCGTAATTTTTCATAATTATTTTTATTCACAGCATATTTCAATATAGGTTATTATAGTTGTATTACATTTGTTTGTCTTACACAGTAATGTTTTGAACAAATGTTTTACCATTAGGTACAATCAGTGGTAGGTTGAATTGCTAACCTCCAAATTGTGAAATATAGAACAATAATTTTTTCCATATCTATTTTATGATATAGCTCAATAAACAATTCAAATAACATTATAGAATATAATGATTACTGACAAAAATTTTTAAATTTTTTTTTAAATAAATTCTTATTTGTATAATCTTTATTGATAATCTTGACAAAGATAAATCAACGCACAGTATATCCTTTTAAATGTATATTTAATACATAGAAAATATTTAAATAATATATATTAAATTAAATATATTATTTTATATATTAAATTATAAAGGTATATCATTACTCCATGCAGCATATAAAATATTATCAAATTGTATCTTAAATAGATTGACCATACGTGAAAGAAATAGTAGGTGAATATCAGTGCGGCTTTAAACCAGGAAAATCGACAGTTGACAGATGTGTTTACGCTAAGACAGCTAATAGAAAAACATTACGAGTACAATAAGCCGTTGCACCTACTATTAATAGATTTTAAAGAGGCATACGATTTTACCAAGAGAAAATCAGTGTGGAAAAGCATGGAAAAGTTCGGTATACTTACTATCGAAATTAGTCAGAATGGTGAAAGCGTACATTGAGGGATCAAGATGTAAAATAAAATTTGGAAATAGTTATTCAGAAGAATTCGTGGTAACAGTAGGTTTAAAACAAGGAGATGCCCTATTACCGACACTTTTTAACATTGTCCTAGAAAAAGTTGTTAGGAAAGTTCAAAAAACAGCAATTGGTGTTAATTTCAGTGGAAAAGCTGATGATGTAGTGATACTTGGTAAAAATGAAGAGGACATAAATAACACTACGAAGGAGCTGATAACAAGAGCGCTGAGTATGGGGTTGATGATAAATAAGGGGAAAACTAAATATATGGTAGTTACGAGAGGTAATCAATTGGACCAAAACAGAAGTTTGGAGATAGAAAATTATTGTTTTGAACAAGTAGAAAACTTTAAATATCTGGGAGATGATATAAATGGCCGCAATAATTACCACGAGGAAATAAAACTGAGAATAAAAGCTGTAAACAGGTCTTATTTCGCGATATAGAAAACCAACAAGACGTCAAAAGAGGATGAAAGAAAACTGGCAGTCCTAGAAAGGAAATTTCTACGACGCATTTTTGGTCCTAAAAAAACAATCAAACAGGTGAATATGAAATAAGATCCAATAAGGAAATTAAATACCTGTGGGGAGAAGAAGACATAATACAAACACTTAAATGAAGGCAAATGAACTAGCATGGTCACGTGTGGAGGTCCAATGACATAATGAAGGATGCGCTTAACTGGAAACCACAAGGCAAAAGACCACTGGGCAGACCGAAGAAAAGGTGAATAGACGAACTTAACCATAACTTCCAAATACTAGGGGTTGAAAACCCAGAGCACTTGGCAAGTGATACAGAGAAATGGCCGTGTGGAGCAGTGATAGGCTTTAATGGCCTTTAAAAGCTGAAAAAACAAATATTTAAAATAACTAAGCAATAAAAAAAAATATAAGGGTTAACAATATTACAAGTAACATAAATAAAAATAATTATATGTTTACTATCTTAATTACTACCTAAATATACATCATTTAACAGAATTAGATTATTATAGAAATTTGATACAGGTTAGTTAAATAATAGAAACAATTTTATTTTTACAACTGACTTAGAAATGTCATCACAAACAAATTAAGTATTTAAACATATGAATTTCCAAGTAGTTTTCCAAGTTAAACATTATAAAGATTCAATTTCAGTTGGCAATGAACTAAAATAAATATTAATTTAAATAATAATATTTGTTAACTGTAATTTTAAAAAAATCATGTTCATAATGAATAGTCCTTATCAATTTAATTATATCTTCATTATTTTCGACTTGGAAAACTACTTGGAAAATTCAAGAACAGAAGTTTTTACAGTTGAGTAAATAATAAGAGCACGAAAAAGCATAAAAAATAACGAAACAGACAATTTTTGGTTTTCGATTTTGATTTAATGACTTGAAATATTTAAGTTATATTTATAGTCTAGGCATGCAATAAATAAGTATTTTGAATTGTTTTGATTTTAAGGAAATGAAATGGGCAAAATCCAACATTTAGGTATTTCGTGTGGTGTGTTTTTAAAACTATAAAAGCAAACAACAAACGCAATACAAACAATTTTACTTTTGATTTTGAATGTTTAGAAATGTAATTAATAAATTAATCGTGGTCATTACTAAGTATATTTCAAAATTCTACTAAAATACTATTGACAATAAATATAAAATAATAATCGTGGTGCTAGGTGTAATAATTGGACAAAACATTTAGAACTTGAATATTTATTGCGTCATTAAATTTGTAGTGGCAATAAAAATATTTTTAAATATCGATTGAAGAGAAACGGTCTGTTAATACCTTAAATAGTTATTCCATATCATCAGAGATAGTACCTGCCTTTTTCAATTAATATCGTATAACTTACTTAATGACGAAGAAAGGTGTCAGGAGATACTAAATATAATCGTTTCGTAGAGCTCATCATTGGAATGACTTCGCTTATATTATGTCTTACAGTTCAAATGACAACAGCTTCTTGAGTTGATTGCAACAAGAAAGTTTTATCCATTTTTACAATCAAAATCTTTATGTATATTTCGGTATAGAAATATTTCCTTACAAAAAAAAAAAAAAAATAATAATAATGACAAAAAAAAATGAGAGTATCAATAATGGTAAATTGTATGTATATTTACCTGTTTCAAATATTACCGTTTTATAAAATTCTGCTACAGTACTATTGGTAAAAAAAAAAAAAAAGTGCCATACTAGGTGTGCAGTTACAGTAAGAAAAGATCAAATAAAACAAGCTGCAAAAAAGTACAAAATAATCCTAAAGGTGGAAATGTATAAAGAGAACCATAATGAAGTACCTATGTATTGAGCCACGTCAGTTACCTATAAAAAAAAAAAAAAAACATACAAAAGTGCACAGAATCGCAACAGCATCGTGTCAAATCAATCCCACTAAAAACCATATAGTACCGCAAACTGTTGGAACGTAATAATCCAGGAATTACGACCAGATATCCGAGTGCGTGTTAAACTATATGTTGAACAAATAATTTTCGGGTTAATTACTAGTACTACTATTTTATATTATTCATTGTTCAAAAATTTGCATATACATTTTTGCAGTTAACTACTATTACTTTTAATTTAGTGTTGTTACATCTTAATAAACACAAAAGACAAGTAAGGGCACGTAGAAAAATATTGAATGTAGATAAAGATCTTTTTTTATTTTTCAAGAGTTTTATGTGGTTGGATAATGCTTTATTTTAAACGTCTTTCTGGACGATTTACACTTAAAAATACATTGTTACCACACCGCATTAAACCCTAACGGAGTTGAACAATGACAATAATTTTTCTGAACAACGTCGAGTAATTCAGTAAGTAATATATATTTATATATAATTTGGCTATAATGAGGGTAGGAAGGTGTAAGTTGAGGGAGATAAATAGTGAGAAGTGAACGAGTGTGTGCGAGAGGCGTTCGAGCGATGTTTTTATATTTCTTTTATTTTCTATAATTTTTGCTCATGTTGAATTCTCTCACTAAAATATATGTTGAGTTTTATGTAATAAAACTAGTGTTTGATGATTCTTTTCACCTGCGATAAATATGACCCTAACAAATATTTATATATATTGTTATCGAGTGTATTGTCAACTCATGTACGAATAGCAGAAGCAGTACAAAAAATAAATTCATAAAATAATAAAAAATTAAAAACTATTAAATGGTTAATACTCGTATATTAACATACAAATAAATGCTTAGATTTGAGTATTATTATTTATGTAAATATCATTCTAAGAATATATCTTGGTAATTGAATTTGTTTTGTTTTCTAGCAATCACAATTAAATATACAATTATTTTATGAGTTATGATGAAAATAAAAATACGATTTGGTCGAAAACCAATACGCCGTAAATGTTGTCATGTTTTTATAACATTTTATTAATTTTTCGCTTTGACTAAGAAAACTATTGGGTAATTCACAAAATGATTTCTTAAAGTTCGTACCGAACAACATTTCTTACCAGGAAATCTCCGATGAATTATGTGTGATCGAAGCAATTCTAATAGTTAAAATCATTTATACACTCAAAAAAAAAAAAAAAAAAAATATTGAAAAAAATGGACGTTAACATGGTAAAAGTAATACGAGTACGTTTCTCGTTTCATTTAAAATCTAAAAAAACTGAAAAAGTTAATTTGCTTTAGTATAACTTTAAATAGTCTTAGGTTGCTACTTTTAGGTGGGTTTGAATAAATTATTGTTAATTGATGATCTCCTTAGAATCTTAAGCACTTAACTTCATGGTTCCCAATTCTGTGATAATGTACTGTATAACTGGAAATTTAACCAACTTAGAATATTACCCATGTTTAAAATCAAAACGTACTAAATATTTGATGTCGTGTGGTTAAGGTTTATTTATAATGTGTTCGTATTGTTTATCTATTTTGTCGTCTGTTTGCATGAAAAAAAATTGCACATCCACTGGATGAAAAAACTCAAAGCACACCCCGAACGTTGCTCCGATGTTCAAAATATTACCGTGTGGTCTCAATAAAGTGTTGGAGAAAAAAAAATGTCCAAAAACATGTCTATTACGGAGAATGTTATTATTACGATAACGATTATGGTGGTCTACCAAATTTCTCTGTTGAGGACAATAAAATGATTATTTGGCGGTTCTGCATAATCTACATGTATTTGTCGTGTGGACGATAACAATATATTGTGATTATAGAAAATGCCAGGTTTTGAATTGTGGGGGTAAAGTTCTGGAGGATATGACCGTTCGTTATTTTCAATTGTAGCTTAAAATAACCAAGAATTGAAGTCATTGAGTTGTAAAGTTAAGTTTTAAAGTCAATTATCGTTTTAATCAAATACAATGTAACTTTAAAAATTATTTTTAAATGCGCATATAAACAATGTTTTTTAACTCGGTTTCATATTTTATGGAATGTTTTTATTTAATTCGCGTAACCAATTGAAATTTTAATTTCCCTATGTGAATTTTTACAGTAACAATATAACAACTATTTATTTGATATTTGATGTTGAAACGAACAATTTTTCAACATTTTTATTTAACTCTTTAACCGAATTACGCCAATAATTTATAATGTATTATATACTACGCAAAATATGGTGAAATTATGGTGTTTAAATATTTTCAGCGTGATTTTGATTGTGAATTTCTAAGGTTATTAGGTTCATTAATGCTGTTTAATTTTATGCAAGTGAATAATTGAATATCTAATAGATATTAATTGTAATCTATTTAGTACCGGTGGATTTACATGTTATAAATCCAACCCTAAAATCGACTACCTGTAAATCGGTGGAATTTACAATCGCCCGAAAAATATAGTATCGGAAGTAAGTGTATATTTATCAATATTACTTCATATCTATCCCAAGGACGTCTTTTCGATGATGATGACTAAAAAAAAATCAGCTTTATTGGTGGTCCGGATAATGTTTTATAGGCTTATACCTTCAAATGCTCGGTAAATATATTTTTTATTTTATCCGCAATACATACTTTGGCGCCTAAAATGATATTTTGTCCCAATGACGTCCGTGGGTTTTCAACAATGGGTTCGAATTGCGTCCCCGACAATATACCGTACCACTTTTACAGACTGAGGACTGTCATTTATATAAAATACGGTGCGGTTAAAATAATATAATTTAGACATCGTACGAATGTATAGGATTACACAATTTTATTGTGCAGATAAAGTGTTTTTTACCGAAAATATCGGCGTGTGTCGATTTTAAAAAAAAAAAAAAACGTCAAAGAGTTAGTTTTTATCGCCCAGTAATTCTGACCGAACTGAACGATACGTTAACGATGTGTTTTAAAACGCGGTGGTAATGTATTGTAATTTTTCCCATCCAAACAATATTTCTTCGAACCACCCTAATTAAAAATACGCTCACTCGGACCATACGGTTTATTCCGCTCCAACCGAACGCTGCATAACCGTATTACAGCCATCCTGTCGTTGTACGTTTTGCCAAACTACCAGTGCGAATCACGACATTTGACGACACGCGTTCACGTCGCTTATCGCCCGGCAATATATAACTTATGAATGCGTAACGCGTCGAGCTTAATAGAAAATTACAATGGTTTGTGTTCGATTCAATGTATCTTAACCAGTAAATCCTTAATGCGATTATTGGAGACGGAAATCAAAAGATGATAAACTGTGTGACGGAAAACAATGAACGTGGTGTAACGTTATTGCGGTATAATCACTAATCGCTTTCAACCAGGTTCGACCCGAAATAACATTTATCGTATGTCTACAAGACAAACGTTTCAATTAAATCGGACGAAATGTTGTCGTAATTTATGTATTTATGCTCGGATACACGTTTGTGTTGAATACCTTGACAATTAATAGTTGTTTCGTTTGCATAGTAAGCCAGCCCGCGAATCACGCTATAGTTAGTAAATAAGTGAGGGTTGAGTTATAGGCTTGAGTAGAAAAAAAAAAAAAAATGAAATTAATTTTTAAATTTCAAATCTCATCGTCTAGTCAAATCGTTTGAATGTATAATATTTCCGCTTAAGCTAACAGTTGAAAACGAAGCAATGCAAAATCGAAAATTCTGTTGTTTCCAAGACCACCATGGATTTATATTCAAAAAAATATTCAAACCTATTGAAATTATCTGACTTGTTCTTATTATAATTAATTGTAATTATCTTATAATTTCCCGGTGGTGTAGATATTTTAATTTAATTTTTTTCAAATTTCATATTGTCAACTGATTAAAAACAATTTAACAAAAATAATAGTGTAATTTCAGACGGTAAATATAAGTAGCGGCCCATGTTTTCAATAACGAATCAAAACATCAAAATATTGAATGTCCTAAGTCCGATCAAATGGGTAGGCTTAAAAATTGGTTGCAAATGTGTAACATACATTATAATATAAAAAATACACGGGATGCAATTTACATCACATCAAAAAGGTACATCGGGTTATATCTTACAGTAAAAAATTCCAGAGATGTATTTAGATTATGTGTTTTAGAATTTAGAAAATCATTGCAATAATTTAAATTAATATTTAAATTTAAATTTTTTTATTGCCTATTGAGTTTACACTGGAAAATTGATTATTTTGTATAACTACAATTAAGAGTACAATTAGATACAGTTAAGTGTTATAGCATATAAAAAATATTCATTTTGTATCAATACATTTTTCAAATTTAAATAAAACAAATAAGGAGGAATGTATTGCAATGATTACCCAGTTTGCTATGATGCCCTCACCGATCATTGCGAAAACCCGGCTTAGTGCAAAAAACATTCTGCAGAATTATTTCTATAGTCTCCCTCTCCTGTCATCGTTCTGGTTGCTCTACACAGCTCTCCACCGTTCCAATTCCACACGAAGTCCACACTCGTGATAATTCTTTAGTTAGAGAAGGGAATACACGTGACACCCTACTCTACCCTACCAAGTGAAAAAGATATGAATAGACAAAAATCTCTGGCGGTCGTTTCGATAGAATATAAAAAAAAAAAAAAATTAAATATAAATAGTAAATACATTTTCTGCATTTTTATTAAAATAAACGTAATGAATTTCATTTTAAAAATGAGCTAATTTCTATACCTATAAGTAAAATATATCAACGTCTTCTCAAAATCACTTTTTGATCGTTTTCGTTAATCGTTGCTTTTAAAATAAAAGTAATAATAATAATACAATACCACACGTTTGGCTAATCTATAACTACAGTAGTTTGTATTCTGCAAAATATTGAATGGCACCCCTAAATTATGTTTCGATTTTTTGTTTTGCATTTCTTAAAATGAATTTGGACAACATATTTTTATTATTTCAAAGAGCTGTACTTCAATGATTTTAAATTTATTTACAAATGTAATAAAAATAAATATATTACAAAGGACAAAAGTACTATAACGTTCATTTAAAATAATTAAAATAAAAATAATAAATTAATAAATAATTTAAATAAATAGAAAATGGGCAAAATTAATGTAGATGGTGCACTTCAAAATTCATTATTACATTTATTTGTTTATTTGCATATGATAATCGGCTAGTAATAGCAATAATATTATTGACAATAGTAAAATGTAACAGTGTAATACAGAACAAAATCTAATATTACACGATATATTGAAATGAAAACAAGAATCGTATCAGTCATGTCTGAGGAAATTCGGACATCGATGTATGTATGTTCCACATAGAGCACATATAAAAATGTAGTACAGAGTTTTAGATGAATTAAAATTTATTTTACGTCGTTCATGTGGTTCTTGTTGATTTTGAAACGTAACAATACTTATAACGGTATCAAAGCAATGTTGTAAGTACTTTGTTCGGCTGTTTTTAGATCGCCACAGTTACTTGAAAAATATACTATAACCAATGCCGTCCTAACTATAAATAACGACCCTGAGCAACAAATTTAACCATCCCTACTTTCCAATTTTTTTTATTTTCCAATTAATTTAACGTCTGATTTACGTCTTATTTTAAATATGTAAATATGTATTGATGTATCTTGTTATTTTTTACTGTTATAATTTTTTTAATATGTATATAAATTTATTTATTTTATTTTGATGATATTTTAAAGCTATCACAGATTTCATTATTTCGGTTAGATTATAGAAAAATTTACTTTCTCCATTAAACAATTTATATAAATTATAAAAAAATCTCTGTAGCTATTGAAACATATAATTTTTAGTTGTATATAATATATTAACATGAGCATTCATAGTAAACTTTTTATATTTTTAAGAACAACTTATTAACTATAATAATAAATAATTGTATTATATTGTAATAATAGTAATTATGATTCACAGATTATATTCCTCATAGTATAAAATCAAATCTATGAATTATTGTAGTTATGGCACTTGGTACCTACTACATATACAGTACCTACAATGTCGTAATTTTTAATCATAAATAATTAATAATAATATTCTCTCTTTCAGTAATATTTATACATTGTAATTGGCATGTAACACGTTATTCACTTAATTTTATATAATATAATATATAATAAACAATTCGATTAGTACTCATCTTAAATATCTCGCTATAAAAGGAAAATTAATGCCTATCAAAAATAAGACACCGAATTATTCACATTAATTTGTACGGCACCCCCTAAGTTTGTAACAATTTTGACGTCCTGGGGCATTTGCGCGATTCACCCCTCCTTCCATTTGGGACGGCTATGACTGCGTTTATCCGAATATTACTATGTACGACAAAAATACATGTGTAAACCGGTACAATAAAACGGTACGGCGTCTGTTATACTGTACGACGCACAATACTGTACGACCAAATATTCAATTAATTTTAAAGCATCCGCGCCACCACCACTGTTACATATATTATTATTACACGAGCCGAGTTTGTATAGGCTTTGCAAAACGACGCGGTAGGCACCCGTGCTTAACAATGTGTAATTACAATTTTACTAGTTAATGTAATTCGATAAACTTTGAATTCCCAAGTTCTGAACTCATTAAGGACACTGAGCAATAAATTAATGCGTAAATGACGGAATCCCGGGGCGACTCATATTTTCCGCACAATTACTCATCCACTCCGACCATGAATACCGACACAATCCAATTACGGGCGCATTATAAAATACCCTTACAGGATTTTTACGGCGTGTTTAGACCTTTAAGTTTTCAGGTTTTTTTTTTTTTTTTTTCCCATCCCACAATATTTTGCGAATATAAAACGTCGTCAAGATTCGCTTATGATATTATTATAAAAAAGAAGGGTCCTGCGCCAATGGTAGCTCGTCGTCATTATGTATTCTACCTTTTTTTATTTTATATTTTTTATTCAATGCAGCTTCAGTTAGACTGTAGAGAAAGCAAAAACGATTATAATATATTCATTATTCGTATTTAAAGGGTTTTTTTTTATTCTGTCGGCTCAGAAAGAGGGTGGGGAAACCGCTTTGTTGTGTAAAATAATAATAAACAAGCTGAGGAGGAAATGGAGGCGTTTTTCCATTTTTTTTTTTTTTTTTTTTGCATGCTTAGGCAAATGGCGGTACAGGAATAAATAATTATATATACCTACGTATATTTTATAATAGTGTATTGCGGGTTTTTATGTAAAGTATATACTGTTCCGAGTGCTTTTGTACGCAGCCGACGGTCTAGAAGTTATATGAAAAAAAATAAATACTAAACATATAATAATAAATAAACGGAGCCACGGAAGAATCATTAAAAAAAAAAAAAAATTAAAAAAAATATAAAAAAAAGGAAAGCACAGACGACTGATGATTATTGTACTCAACCTTCACAGGATGGATTGTACTTTACAAATGGGAAAATATGTCCTTTAATATTTACCATGGATTAAATGAGAATCAGGACACTGCATATTTCATTAATAAAGAATACATAAAATAATTAAAAAGAACCCATTAAAATAAGTATTTTTCGTTCCGAGTACATACGAATAAAAGCAGCTATTCCTCGTTGCGTTCCACAAAGTATTATAGGTAGTATTGATTACACAACTGCAAATGAGATTTTATAATTAATTCTGTGTATGATTTTAAAAAGTTTCCTTAACCAACATAAAAGTTGAAAGTAAACAATTTTTTTCAAATTAGTTAACTCATCATTATATCATCATCATCCTTGAGTATATATATATATATATTAAATTAATAATCTATCCTAAAATTATAACGATTCATTTAGCATTTATACATTATCTTTTATTATCCTGAAACAAGTATGTAGTTAAATTATACAATTATTTTAATTATTTATTTATCAACTATCAATAGTTTATAGATAATAGCTTACAGATAAATATATAAATACAACCAGTGGCAGCGAGAATTTTTCTTATTCGAATAACCAATTTTACCTACCCACGCACCAAAATTATTATACTACACAGTTTAAAACGACATGATATAATATTACATTAACTACAGACTTGGGTAGTATTCCGAATATAATATTCGGAATACTGTATTCAGAATACTTTTTAAGTATTTCAAATACTTTTTAAATACTTATTTTGAAAGTATTCAATAAAGTATATTGAATACTTATAACGAGTATTCTAAATACATTATTTCAAATACCTTTAAAACATTAAATCATCTCTTTTTTTAAACGATTTTATTACTTCTTCGTCATATCTTGTAGATATAAACTCTTTTCAGATTTTTATTATTGTTGTAAATCATAATCTATAAATATTATATAACATAAAAATGCAATAAATTAACATATATTTAGTTTACAATTTCAAATAATTCTCATGATATCTAGAAAAACTAGAAGTATTTTAAAAGTATTCGGAATACTTTTGAAAAATTCTAAATAATGTATTCGGAATACAATTTGTATAAAGTATTTGAATACATATTCGGAATACTATTTTTTGTAAGTATTCAAGTATTTATTCTAAATACTTTTAAAAAGTATTTTACCCAAGTCTGATTAACTATTGTGTTCACCAGATATGTGGCACAGTTGCAATGTCGTAGACCATAAAGTACTGCATCGTAAATGCAGACCAAAAATTATTTTCTTGGCAGTCTTTTTTACAAAGGCAACCTATCCCCATTTTTTCGTGAATCACGTGATTCAAATGTAACCTGTTCGCGCCGTCACTTTGTACAATATCACCTTTTATGAAATTCAATCGGTATATCCGAGTTCATATAATCCGAGTATCATCACGATAATCGTTTAACGAATTATTTTATTCTTGTATTGACTCGATTATCGAATTTCTATCGACGTGGGAAACATTAAAATCATATTGTCGTAACTGCACCGGTAACATTATATCGATATTCGACGTTTGTCAATTTCAAACGCGTTTATACGTTGCACGATGATCATAAATAATCTTTTGCCCTACAAAACAGTTCAAAATCTGTCGTCGTCATCTGTATGCGATTACATAATATTCGAACGTTGAAAGCACACATGACATCTATTGGACTTCACGGCGACGTTCTGATCTTCAAGTGTTCTGGAAACGTATCGAATCGAGTGGAACGCTTTCAGCGGGAACCGACGAATTTCGGTTTCGGTCGTGGCGTTTTGTTTCAGCAGGATTCGCCTTAGCGTACGCGTTGAAACACATCTCCGAAGGCGATCGGAAGTGCGTCGAGAACTGAAACGATCCGACGTGAAACCAGTGAAAACCTCGAGTTGTCGACGGACAAGCGTATTGTTCCAGACCGTTTTCCCTGTGCGGGGTATTTCATTATTATTTCATGAATTAAAAATATGATTTTTTCTTCTTCTTCTTCTTCTTCTTCTTCTCCTTCTTCTCCTCATCCCACCTCTTCGCGTGTTTTTTCGTTTGTCATTTTCGATTCAGACAATAAGCGTTCTCTTCGACACTCTCCCGTCCGTCGCCGCGTGCAGTTCGCGTTGTACACGCGGCATCCGCGATATTGTTGTTCGGCAGGACACTGGGATTTGGTGTTCCATTCACGCACACGACGCACACGGCGACATTACATTATGCACTCGTCGGATGGGGCGCGCGCACTTATCGAACACACCGACGAGAGAGCATTCACGGGCGACGGAGGACGATGCGTGTTTTGGTTTGTTTTGACAGCACGCACGTCTGTCGTCCGACAGTGGCCTCCGGGGGGAGGGGGGGGTCTCGTCTCTATAGTCCGTCCGTCCTTACCGAACAACGGGTACAATAATGATTCGTTTTACCTGTACGAGACCCGCGCGCACTGCAGCTCAGCAGCGATAATAATAATAATATTATAATATACCTCAATACACCAACAAAATGCCCTGCCCATAAAATTTTATATTGAGAGGATTTACCCGTAAACACCACGCCTTTGTTCGTTTTCGCGCGCGTAGAATTAACATAATAATACGTGTAACATGTTCGCGAAGACGTCGGACAAGACGACAAGAGGGTCTACAATATCCGCGAGTGTATCGATCTGCATTACAATAATAATAATAACATCATCGTCGTCGTTCGTTATCATCACATCCAGGAGTGGGTGTGCACCGTCAGGATGAATCGTCCCCCGGGCCTGACAACCGCACACAACTCGGTTGACAAATCGCGTACACGTTATCGATCAATCCGCGGGTGTTGTTTGTGTAACGATTGTCACGGATTATTGTGCCGGCCACGACGTACTCTCCTGCCACGTACGGACCCACGTATGATCGACCCAACGTAATGTTTTCGGTTTTCCACGTGAAGTATTTGCACGCGAGCGTACCGCCACGACGGTTACGAGTGTAGTGTCACCGACCGCTTGTTTCGAAAATATATTTATAAAATTATTGTTTTTTTTTTTCCTTTTCCCGTTCGGTTAAACCATCTCAAAGTCGACAATGAGGTACAGTTGCACTCGGATTTAAATCGGTCTAGACGCAATATGACATTCGTCGACTCGGGATCTCTACGGCGTAAAATGGGTGATTTATGTTTTTTTTTGAGGACTTTTTCCTCGGAAGCTTTAATCTTTATAGTACATTTGCATATTGAACTGCGACGGATTGTTTTTGCCAATATCCTTCGTCAGTGATTTTTCTTATGACGGCCATGAATAATTATTAACGGTCCAAAATAAACACATTTGCGATTGTATACAACAAAAGAAACTTATTTCTCCTGTGTGTCTCTATATATGTATATATATATATATATGTGTGTGTGTGTGTGTATTGAGTACGAGGTGTACTTATAAATGCCTCTACAGACTATAATGTACGCACAGTGCACTCGTAATAATTTATGGTGAGCAAAATATTTTATACGCAGCAGCTGCGGTCTTCCGATTATATTTATGTAAACGTAGGTAAACGTATTTATTATGTATTAGTAATAAATGCTTGGAAAAAAAAAGAAGACAAAATGTACTTATTTGTTGCAACTGACACAGTCCACAATGTAAAGTGAAATAAAAAATGCGAACTGCGAATAAATCATATTTAACGCCCCACGGTGATTATTTGATGACACAACAATGTTTTTGAATAGCGTGCGCGTACGCGGAGGATTCTGGGTGCACACGGGCAACCCTCGAATTGTATTAAACGAGGCCCTACGATTTAAGTGTAAGGGGCTCGTATTTTGATTGATGTTGCTCAAATTAAATGTAATTTACTCTAAAATATCCGGTGAAAAATTAATGATGTTTCGTAATAGAAAAAAACTAAATTTTCTGAATTTTCGTTCAAAAACTTCTATTGATAATGTAACGGCTATGACTTGAAAAGACGGTTGACGGTTGACTTGAAAAGTACAAATCATAAACAATTGAAGCTGTCTGAGAGAGGATTATGCAAGATTCAGAGAAAACATATTGATTGGGACTAACAATGCCACACAATATTGAATAGAAAATTAAAACAATATCTATTTAGACGTTTAATAAATTTACTTACACGTTTTGTTAAGATATGGCCCGAAATCGTTGCGAGCACCGCCAGAAACGCAGGTCTGCGGACACCTATGGTAATACGGACCATATCTCATGGGCTGCATCCGAATTGGGTCCCGAATTTACACTAGTTGGGTCCCAAATTATTTTAGGTATTACACAAGTTGGGACCTAGGATTTTTATAGGTACTACACTAGTTCCTAAATATTTTTTTGGTAGGTACTACGAGTACATTATACTAACATTTTCCTTCCCATTTAAACAGACTTAGGACTGTTTATGATCTATTAAGACTACAGAACCACATTTTTTTTTTAAATTTTATAATTTATATAATATTTGTATATAATAGTATTGGATAGTTTGTATAGTGTAATAAAAATATTATACAATACAGTGACGTAGACAAAAATTTTCATTGGGGGGAGGGGGATATATAAACACCAAAAAACTAGAAAATATTTGTATGAAAAAATTATTTTATTTTTTCTACAAAATGTGTCGATCTACAATAAAATGTCTAATTTCCTAGATTTATGAGACATAATATCAAGAATTTCTTCTGGCGTAATAGGAACTTCCCGATGAATTGATAACAATGTTAATCCATTTAATCAAGTCTGAAAAGTAAATACAAAAAAAAATTTATACCAACCTTAAAGACGAAAAATAACTATTACTTTTTACTTCAGCCATCGTATTTCATAAGTTTGTTTTCAGCCTTTTAAGGCATGAGAACGTTCTTTCGGGTGTTGATGTGGACACTGGTAAGGTGCACAGTATTTTAAGTAGTTGATGCACATTTGGAAATATTGAGGAATCACACAGTCTCAGGGCATCTATGTATAGCTATCGTTGGATGTTGATTTGTTAAATTCAATTTTGATTGCCAGATTTTTAACTCTGCAATTACTGTCTGAACATCAGTGTCAAGATAAAAATGTACAAGTTCTTCAAATTCTTGAAAGTCAATGTTGCCAGAAAATATACATTGAAAACCTAGACAGAAAGTCCATACCTAATGATCTTTGTAAATAGTATGTATTAACAAATATAAATTTTAATGTAACTTGGGTATCTTAGATACCTTTTAAAATATTTTTGTGGATAAGAAACCTTTCTTTTAAATAAATTATAAAAAAGTCAATTTATGGTATCGCTATTGTAATTCTATAGTAATTTTCAGGTTGAATCATCTTATCCTTTGTAAATATAATTGCCCGATGTGCCTGTTTCTTAACTATACGCTTGATAAAAATGTTAATATCCAAAATGTCTGCCATTTTCTATTTATGCTTTATAAATTAATATACTATATTTATTCCTATTTCCTATATCATAAAAATAATTTCTATAGACAATAAAAATTAGTATACCTCAGCTACTTTATACATTGATTTAAATTCTTTTTCGATATTTTGTCTCAAGTCCTCAAGCATAGACACATAGCACTCTGTTAACTGTACGGCTTCTTTCAAGTCAATATCATTTTTTTGAAAACATTTACACAAATGTAAACCATAATAAAATACCACCTATTAATACAATATAATTATTACCAACTAAATACAAAAAGAATCATTAAAACCCAAATATAATGTTTGATTACCTTAATAATTTGAAGAGCAATTGAAAACTCAGAAACCATGGATTTTACCAACATACTGGCGGGAGAGATATGGTGCCAACGATATTCACTACGAAAGCTCTGGTCTAGAGACGACTGAATGAATCAAAACGAATAGATTTGACAAGTGGCCGAATCGTGACCGACTGATGTACTAAAAATTTTCGGTCAAATCGATCGTTAGGTCTTTTGACAGTTTTCAATATTTGTGACTGATTCAAAAGAAAATTGACTCACCTAATGATAAGAACAAAATGAAATTATTGAAATGACCAAATTCGTGGTTTGTCGGTCGGTAAATAACACAGCCCATGGATATTCCATTATAAGCAGGGCTGTATTTAAGAGGAGACAGTGTGGTCAATTGCTCTCTCCCTTGTAGAATTTTGGAGGCGGTAAATCGTTATTTATTTCTTTTTTGTACTTAGCTAATTTTGAATTATTATAATAATTATACAAATATTGTATTAAATGTTTTTTTTCATGTATTTGTACTTTATATTGTCGATTTATCGGTGGAAATCTAGCTGAAGTTTATGATAGGATATTCTCTAAAATCTATTTTTAAACGAACGCTGAAGAATTCCTTGGATTAACAGATAATGATATCACACAATACACAGAAGCCTGAATGTAGTCCGTATTTTAGAGTGGTTATTAACCACTGCAGTTTTGTGTTGTTCAGTACCAATAAAAACAATAATATGTTTATTTTCATTCGCATTCCCTCTCCAATACCCTTCTAGCACGAAAATGGGGGGCGGAATTTTATAAGTACCCCGGGGTGCCTAAATTCTAAATACAGACCTGATAATGAATGACAGTCTTCTTATACTCAAAGATTATAATCTAACAACTTTATTAAATGTAATTGTGTAATACTAAATGTAAATACTTTTAAATGTCTCTAAATGTTTTGATATAAATTAATTAAATTTTAAACTTTGAAAAGAATACTTAACTTCTTGCTTACAAATATTTGTTTTTAAAGTTTATTTTTTCATGATTTCAACAGATATTATTTAACTAACATTCAATTTTTTTTTTTTAATCAGATCTGTTGATCAAATGCTTGAGTAAATTATTCAAACATTATAATCCTCAAATTGAACATGGGTATAGTTTTTGGTTTTAATTACATTTCCTAAATATAAAAAAGAGTATTTCAATATGACTTAACAATTTAATAATTATAACTTATTGTTTCTAATATTTGTACTTAATATTTTTATAAATTTACTTTTGTGATTGTAGATTATATAAATCATTTATGGAACAAAATCCAATCAACGTGGGAATCAATGAAACAACATTACAAGATTAAATTTCTATATACTTTAATTATTAATTTTAGTAGAAAAATAAAAAATTTGATATCCGATAAAATGTTTACTTTTATTATACTTACTTATATAATAGTTTATAAATTATATTATTAATACCTATTGGCTAGGTACCTAATATATAAGTATGTTAAAACCTTTATTATTTTATACTATAAACCTTTGCACATAATTAATAAAAAGGTAATATATTTTTAAGCTATAATATTTTATTTTCAAAAATCAATTACTCTCAGAAAAAGTAGAGATAGCGAGAAACTACTTTTAAAGTGATAAAATTCGTTTTTTGTTTTTCATCATTGTCTCTGTCTCGTACGATGAAAAACATAGATAGACGTGTTGAGCGTGTACTCACCCATAAACCTTACAACCTTCTATTATCTATGGTATTTACGAAGTGAATCGATATTTTGAATTTATTTAAATCAGAAAAAAAAAATTGACCCAAAAAAATATTAATGGCAAAATTAAGTTCGATTACAAGTTCTTCTATAGCAATGGTATCTATTTTGGGCACCTTTAATAAATTCTGTAATACAAAAACTAAATTATATGTTTTAAAATTTGAAAAAATAAAAATCAGAGGTGAATTAGAGGCCATCTTAAAAAGTCTTAGGCCTGTTGTGCCAGCACAGTTATTTTTACAATATTTTAGAGAAATTTATTATTTGTTGAGTGAGTTAGTCATGGATAATATAGTCGGCTTATGTAAAGTTTCGAAACAAGAATTGTGTTTAAGTTTCTAAGTAAATACGAATAACGCCTAGCGATCCTAGTGAATAACTAGGTCGGCGCTTTTTATTACTGCACAAAATTCATAACACAATACCGCACACAAAAATAGTACGATATACAAATTTAAATATGAATATAAATATAAAATAATTTACATAAAACAAATTTAAATGTAGATTAAATGTAAATTAAGTATAAACGTTTAATGTGTACTCGTACGAATGTTCGCTAGTCAGTATCACCTTAAGTATTGAGTAGATAGAGAGTAAAATTATTTTCATATATTGTATTAATTATATAAGTATAAGTTTATAAGTATATAAGTTTTTGTTTCAATCCTCTATACGTTTAATATTTGTAAGCATTATAGAAGCTTATTAAATAAGTTATAGTTATTGTGAATACAAGTATAAATTTCGCTAACAATTGACAGGAAATATACAGTTCTGTTTTAAAAATTACAAAAATAACAACTATTGATTCTTTTTTAAACTTTGTTTTCATTGACTAAATTAAAAAAAAAAATTAAAAAACTCCACATAATGTGCTATTCGTAAATTTCACCCTAAAACTATATTCCTTATGATACATAAAATAATTCTTCCAAATCTACCATATTCAATATAATACTTAGATTACAGTAACCCAACGAGTACTGTTAAATATAGAAAGGTTTCTGTTTTTAGCTATTAAGCACATTTCTAGTATTAGTCAACTTAATTTAGTTTAAAATTGAATAAGGGTCGTTGACAATGTTCTTCAAATTAAATAATTCGCTAAATTTCTCATAAGTATTATATATATGTATATTATATATGGTTAAAATGTATGATCAATAACAGCGTAATCCTCATATAATAAACGTAAATACTTTATTAAATTTTTTAAAAAAAATGTAGTTCAAACAAGAAATGAAACTGAAATGAAAAAAATGTCAATATGACCAGGTAAATTAACAGCAAACTATTTTTGCCAATAGGCTAATGATCAAAAAAAAACAAAAAATTATGTGTCAAGAATTGTTGTTGGTCGTTCGAGCAGCCGCGATCATTTGTCGTCGACGGCAGCGACGGTTTTTGCAATTTGGACGATGGCAAAAGTTGTTATTTGGACTGGCTTTTGGTGCAACGGTTTTGGTCGACGATGCGGCAGTTATGGCCGGTGATGCGGCAGTCATGTTCGATGGTGCGACGGTTTTTGACGGTGGTGCGGCGGTTATGGCCAGTGACACCGTAATTGTGGTCGACGGTGTTACAGTGAGTGCTTTTCCGGCAACGGTCAATGGTAGTAAAGATAGGGGTTTCTTGATAATCGCCAATGGTGCTTTAAACACGTTGATCAGTGTTGCGCCAACGGTGGCGGTGGTCGTGATGACAGTCGGCTGAATCGTTTTTTTTAGGACGATCGGTAGTGGCCAACTGTCTACCGTGACCGCCGGCAACAGCTGTCGGTACAGTTCTTTAACACCAGTAACAGTCAATTTACCGTTGGATCGTCGAAAGCGACGGTTAAACGACGAAAATGTTCCTAAGATCGGATCAGCGGTGACAACTGAATTCTCGATTTTTTCGTTCACTTGGGCTACGTTTTTACACTGAATCGCTCGCGCGGAAAACGAAACGTTTTCTGACCTCGGCCATTTAACTAGTTCGGACTGCGATGATCTATGCGCAATGTATCGCTCAGGGTACATGCCAATGTCGATCGGTTTCGGCCACTTAAATGAGTGGCCGATCGGGTGAAAAGTCGTTGGCCACGCGTCCAACTTAATACCCCGCGGGGTAACGGCGTTATCCGTTTCGGGCACTGTAGCCAAATAATTATTCAACAACTGCGCGTACAGCGTGATGGTCCGCGTGGAACCAGCGTTTTGTTTTTCTGGCATTACGATCGGACAAACATTCAAAGGCTGCTCGTCCAGCGTGATAACCCGCGTGGAGACGGCTTTATCCGCTTCGGGCAATGTAGCCAAATAATTATTCAACAACTGCGCGTACAGCGTCATGGTCCGCGTGGAACCAGCGTTTTCCTTTTCTGGCATTACGATCGGGCAAACGGTTAACGGCCGCTGCGCTTCCGGCGTAATGGCAGCGTCTTCTGCTTCGAGCGATTCGATCGGACGGGCGATCGTCGGACACGAATCCGACGAGGTGGCCACCACCGATTGGCCGTTCAGTTGCTGGGAAACACCGGCTGTCCGAACGCGGTTCGCTTTGCGGCGAATCCATCGGCAGGGGCGCTTTAAAAATGTCTTTGCGACATTGGCTATCCCAACGGTCGGACTATCTTTCTCGATTTCCGCGACAGGTGTGGGTTGAACCGTGCACGGTTGTACCACACGCTCGTCGACTACGCGTTCAAAGGACCCGCATCGACGGTGCCAAACGTTTTTGCACTCTGTAAAATAAAGAAAATAAATTACCTTTACGGTTAGTTCGACCGGTGTAAGAACCACGAGCGTGTTCGGTAACATTTGCGTTTACTTACTGATGCAGCCCACAGCTTTCGACCATGGCCACTTAAACTGTGCACATTTTTCACATTTTTTGGTCAACTTGATTGTTTTCACTAAAACGTGTTCGCATGGCGGCCTAAAAATTGAAACATGAAAAGGGTGTTCTGTTCGATTAAAGAACTAATACATGTTAGAGCTCTGCACGGTCCGTTAGACGAGACCACGCAGATACATTTTAACTAAGACCAAGACCAAACCGGACATTGTCATTTAGAATGTACTAGAAAAGACCGAGACCCAACCGACATTTAAAAATAAAATCGATTGTTAAAAAATGGTTGTAAAAATCCAACTAAAGCCCCTTCAATAAGTTATGTAAAAAAATTCTATAGATACTAATTCCTAGCTAGTATATTTTCTAGAATGGATTGAGAATATATAATTTAAAATAACTAATTATTTATAATTAATTAATTAATAACTTATCACATGGGGATTGTGTTAATGATCTTAAATTTTTACCTACGACATCAATACATTAAATTAAATATTCAAAATAAAATATAAAACCATATAATTATAAAATTTTCACAATGTATACATTTGGAAATAATACAGATGTCAAATAAGACAATTCACAATCATTAACTCAAATTCTATTTCTGGATCTATATTCTATAATAAGTAAATATTATGTCATCAATAAATTCATACAGAAACGCGAAGAGTTAATTTGGTGTCGCAAAACATTATAATCCGAGTTATAATGACATATTACAAAGAGTATTTTAAATTTTATTTTACTATATTACTTATGTATATAAAATTGTAGCATCAAAATTAACACCATTATTATCTTATTGAATTAAAGGCGGACGGACCAAACAAAGCTAGACAGATATTTTTTTTAGACAAAGGAACCGGACCGGACCGGACCACGTTAAATTGAAAAACACAAAATCCGGAAAAGATCAGATTGTGGTCCTAACACTAGACATCATCACAATTATAGTACATAATTTAATTATTTACTATAGTACATAATTTAATTATTTACTATAGTACATAATTTAATTATTTACTATATTACATAATTTAGATGCATACTTATAAATACAGTAGATGATTTAGTTTAAATTATTTTTTTTTATTTAAAAATTTGGGTGAAACTAAAATTGCCAAAAAACTTTTCTACTAGTGATGGCAGTGGTACCCACACATTTTCCGTGAACCAGTTAAGTTATAATTATAGGGCACGTAAATTTATTTTGGATTATATTCATAATTACATCAGTTCCAAATGCTAACTTATGAGTTGTGATTCATTAATACCTAACGTTTATCAATTTCTCACGTTTTCTATGAATAAATTTAAAATTATTGAAAATCCATTACTCTAAAGTGGGTTCTTCAAATTTACATAAACCCCGAGACCCGGCCGAAACCAGTGAAATTGTACTACTTAATACCCTACGTGAGTGTCATTAAGTGATAAAATTTACTAAAACTAAAAAAATTATTCTTTAAATTTCAAGTTAGTAAAAGAAACCATTATTAGTTATTTTAAATTTTAATTATTTTAACTTTAAATAGCCATTGATACCTATTAAGGTCGTTAATTAACATGGTCCAAATATTATAACTTATAGATATAGGAAGTATAGTGAATTAATTTAATTAATTTTTACTCAAAAAAGAAGTATAAAATAATGTTTCTCATATATTAATTTTACGCTGTTTAAATGTTTAAATGATATACTAATATTTTTAACAATTATTAGATCTATACAATTTATCTTAGTTATAAATAATATAAAATAATATATTATTGTATGGATATTTAAATTTATTAAAAAGGAACAAAGAATGAATATACTAAATAAAAACAAGTTTATAGAAAAATTTTTGAAATATATTTATTTAAAAATCGTATGTGCTAATCAAAATTAATTTTCAGTTAATTAATTTCCAAATACAGTGCAATCAGTGTTGGGCACAGATAACTTAATATTTATCTAGATAAATATTAAACAATAAATATTTCGATAAAAAAAAAAAAAATTATTTAACTGTTTTAATTTATTTTTATTAACTATGTATAATATATATATTATATAATAATGCATCATACACAATAATTAATATTATTAAAATGTAACTATTAGAACTGAAGTAAATTATAGATTATTGAAGAAATAAATTATAATATTTTATGATTTAAATAATTATTTAATGTAGATAATATTCTATTATCTATTATCTATAATATAGATCAGCGTTTCCCAAACCATGGGTTTCTCATTATTGGGTCGCGACTCGTGGTTACAATTATAGTTATTTTAGCCGTAAATTGATAAATGCTTATGTTATATTTTATTTCATACTCTATATTATATATGTGAAGTCTAACTAGTATTGTAGAATAAATTACGTAAAGTTATTACGATTATGGAATATTTTTTATCCATCGGTAAAAAACAGCATCCAGAATCAAAATTCACTCTAAATTCAGCAATTTTCTACTATACTAAATTTTTGAATTTTTTTTATAATTAATTTTATTTATTTATTAAGTTATTATTTTTCAGTATATTGTATTTTATAAAAAACTCAATGATAAAATAGATTATAATAAATATTTTATTTATTTACAGCATACTTTTTTTTTTTTTTAGCGAGGGTCGCGTACCTAATAAAGATTAAATTTATGGGTCGCCATTACAAAAAGGTTGGGAAACGATGATATAGATTATACACTTATGTGACTTAAAAAATTTCTAGTCGAACATTTTCGTCCACTAATCGTCTTAGGTCAATATTGAAATTAGTCTGTCGTTTGTATATCATAATCTTTCACGATATTGAATCATTATCCATCGAATATATAACACATCGTTTTATTTATCTGTTCCAGCAATTCGATACGATTTGTTCTTCTTCTTCTCATCATTTTTATTTTTTAAGATTTAATTGAATTACTAATTTGTCCATGGCTAAATAGTAAACTAAAATTAACCGATAAGTTATAACTCTATAATGATTAATGAATGAACACTGAAAAATAACAACAGATGAAGGGAGAAGAATGACAACTATAGTAGAGTGAAGATGGTTAATTACTGTGTACCCTTGAGTAATGTCATACAACGAATAAAAGCAAATACTAATTCAAATAATAATTATGGCTGTAAGATGGATTAAATTAAAAATGTTTTCGTCTTGTAACAACTTATTAGTTATTATAGATTAGACTACAATGGTTTATTATAATTTTATTATTGCAAATAATATAGAATCACTAAAAATTAATTTATCTAGATAAATTTCTTTAGATAGGTAACACTTTTATTTATCTAAGATAGCGGTTCTCACCAGGATTATAGAAAGGGCCAAATTTTATTGTTTTAAATTATTTGCGGGCGGCATACATTTCTAATGATAACAATTAAAATTATGTAAATTATATTTATATAACTGAATTTCAGTATGGGCCGTACTAATTTTTTAAGGGCCGCGTAATGAGGACCGCTGATTTAAGGTAATACAACATATAATTACTTTTCAACTATCTAAATATGATAAAATATAATTAATTATTTATCTAGATAATGTCAAACACCGAGTTCAATACACTATTTGAGTCTAGTTCTAAGTTATAGGTACATACAGTACCGACTTCTGTATTATCTAGACTAAATTTGAAAAATAAAGTTAGACAAGTTGCACTGTGTTTATATTTTACGAAATTCAATTTCCTAACAATATAATAACATATTAAATGAATACTTACGATTCCATATCAAAAAATCTATCCATTGTAGTTCTTGATATTTTTTTTTAGAGCGTGCGAATGTTTTATGTTGAAGGCTAAAATAGGAGTAAAGTATCAAAAGAATAACAAACAATACAATTAATCCGTTGCTGCGGACAGTTTTGCGGATGTTGACAATCGATATTATTTTAATTTTAACCAAACACTAAAATATTATTCAGGTTTAACATATTTGGAAAGATTAAATAATTTTTTATACTTTCTTCTAACCTTTTTTAGACACTAATTTATTTAGAATCCATTTATTATATCTTCTTCTTCTTTTGCTTCACCTTCCTCCCAACTATTTGGGGTCGGCCACCAAATAATCTATTTATTAATTTATAATTATTAATTATTTAAACAATATACTGCTGTTAACACCAAGGCTGGACAACAGATGTTTTGGCATGATAATAATTCATTATATGGGCTTGGAAGTCTAGCAAGATCTGGAATCTATGAAACTGAAGAAAATAAGTAATATTGTTCAGTGTTATTTGATTTTTTTGAAAAAGAACTTGGCGTACCACAGGATAGGTAAAATCAGTTCCAAACCAATAAAATCATTATGTACTAAATTGTATTATTGGTATATAATTAAAATTATATTTATTATAAAAATGTATGAATTAAAATTAATATTATTTGGATTTAAAATGAGTCAATGTACACGAAGAAAATACTTTTGCTCCGTTTGTAGAGCATACATTTAATGCAAATAGACCAAAAAAGAAATAAAAATTCTCATTATTTTGATCGACTCATATTAATTTTGAAAAGATGATTGTATTAATTTGTCTATTTCCTAGGATTGATCGAAAATATATTTATGATTTAATTTTTAGGTAATAAAATATGATATATAGTAAGTTTATATCTTTCTTAAAATAAACTTATACTTGACTTAGTTGTAGAAAACAGTAAAATGAAAAATAGAAGTATCCACTTCCGAAGAATCTTAGAAAAGAGAAATACAAATCAAATTTAGTTTTAAAAATTTTAATCGAGCTACTGGAAGTATGTTTAATTTTATTTCGCTTATTGAGCTAAATGTATGGAAAAAATGGTTGCTCCAGCTATCTTAAATCTCATTATGACCTTTTTCAGTAGAAATAACTCTTATTCCTCACTAAATATCCTATAATGAAACGTTAGAAGTCACTCTTTGAGAAATATTTCTCTATAGGGTATTCTTGCTCACAACAAATGATTTGTTGCGATATTCTCTAAAACAAAGCTACTTCCTACTCGCCTATTTAATGTTCCACAATTTTATATTTTTAGATGCGATCCCAACAACGGTTATGTTGGCTTTGCTATTGCTGACATTGTCCTTTCGAAACTATAATGATTTATTTAATAATCAACCTTGATGGTGTCGAATTATTAAAATCCAATTCTTCTCTTTCGATTTGGTCCTCTAACATCCTCGGCGACACTCACATTCCTATTGATTAACACATATTTTTAATTTGGCTTCCCCATCTTCTTTAATTTACGGTGACTTCAATTCTTTTCGTCCATCCTGGGCAGGGCCATATTCAGGGGGATATGGGGAACAATTGCCCTTCTCCTTGTGGACATTTTATAAGTGCCCCGGCGTGCCTAAATTCTAAATACAGCTCTGATAATAAGTATAAAATATTATGATAATAATAATTATCCAAACCTATCATGAAGTCGAGAGCCTAATCTAGTTTAGTCCATTTCCCATTGTATCCCTTTTATTTAATAGACAATATTGATTATGATCACTATCGACTTAATCAGTAAATCAATCTTTAGGTCTTTTGATGGTTTTCAATTTTAGTTACTGATTTAAAAGAAAATTGATTTATCCTATAATATGAACAATATTCGATGTCTGAAAAACTGAAATTACTGAAATGACCGAACCAATTGACAGAATCAATAGACTGATACGATTCAAATGATTCGAATCATTCAAACAACCAAAAATTCCCTTCTCTACTCTGGTCGCCGGACACCATTAAATGAAGATAAATGTCTCAGTGCCACCACACTAAAACAAAAACAAGAGAACTTTATGAAACTTTTTGGCACTGAGAGCATGACTAAACTTTAAACGAAAAATACCACCGACAATTTTGAAAACATGGAATAACAAACACATTTTCATGCGACTGATAACGATGCGACCACACCGCTGGTCGACCGCACACGGAGCCACCGCCGACCAAGACTGCAACAGCGTGACACACAGTTACGACGCACGAAAATGATAACATAAATAACACAATTAATGTTTGCAGCGCAAACACCTCTATTAAACGACTTTGTACAATGACTAAATGAACGATTTATTAACAAGAATGAATTAATAACAAGCCTGCAAAACGTTATCCCTAAATTTTGTGTCAACAAAAAATATATAGATATTAAGCCTTGTGTTGATTTTTATAATCCAAACTCACTAGGTAATGAAGCAGAATTTTTGCCATGGCAGACAAAACGGATCAAGATTTTGGTAAAAGGTAGGCCATTAAATGTTTTTAACGTGTTGTCCCAATGCAATCTAGATTTTTTCTCGTCAATTTATTATTTATTAAATGTGTTGGAAACTTTGCCCGTATCAAAATCAACACATGAAAAGACGTTTTCAACTTTACAAAACTCCTAAAATCGTTTTTAAGAAACAAAACCGGATAAAAAATTTTAGTAGGACTAGCCCTTATGGGTGTACATAGAGATATTGATTTTGACATTGAAGACGTTAACAAACGATTTTCAAATACTTCAATGAAAATTAAATTAATATAGTTGTATTGTAGTACGTTACATATATTTTTTATTTTTTTGATATTTATTTGACTTGCATACTAAAGTATAATGAATTATAATTATTAATGTAGAAATATAAGATAATGTACGTAGTTACCTACCGACATTTAAAAAAAAATGTTTTGAAATATGTACGTCTTCACGTAGTACATCTGATACATCTTAATTAGGGGTCGGAATTATATTCTTTTAAAATAGCCAAAATAAGATGCTAATATTCTCTTAAAAAGTTGAAAATATTCTTCCAATATTCTTCAAATAATAAAATAATTTCATAATAAAATATGCAAAAAATAAGCAAAATAATACATGTTAAAAAAAATTTGATTAAATTATATTAATAACAATAAGGTATTTTTAATTAAGAAAATTTTTGAAAACAGTTGACAACTATATTTTGTTCCATATGCTCTGGTGTCATATTTGTACGACGGTCTGTTAATATGTTTTTATACGTGCTAAATGAACGGTCAACGTCAACTGAAGTCACGGGACATTTTGCAAATCAGTAATCATAGTCGGTGAAAAATTGTCTATAAGTTGAACTTCATTATTTCCATTTAAAACTTTAGCTATGTTTTTCAAAATAATGAGCCCTTGATTTTTTTGTTGAAGTTGATTAATTTTTATTTTTATTTTATTTTCATTTTCTCCAGGTATTTTTTGAATTTGATCAACTGTATTTTCAATTAGATTTATCGAATCAACAAGAGATACATTAGACTTTTCTAAACTTTAAATGGATGTTACGAGAACAAGAAAATGGGCTTTAATAAATATTAGATAGTTTTCTATATTTTCTAAGTCAAAAATTGATTTATATTTAAGTACTGACTGACTGGGAGATTTTTGACTACTTAATTCTTCAATAACTTTTTTTAGACCTTGGAAATTATCACAGTTAAAAATAGCAGCTCCCAATCACGTTCCCCACCTGGTTAATACTGATTCAGGGGGTAACGGAATATCTGGTAATATTTCTTTATACACTTGTACATGGTATGGAGATTTTAGAAATACTTTTTTTATGTTATTTATTAATTAATTTATGTTTGGGTACAATAATTAATTAATATAATAAATATTAAAATACAAATTATTTTTATTTTATATTTAAATTAATTTCTTACTTAGTGTTGATTGTCTCGTTAATTTATAAATTTACAATTTTTTCTTTTTTTTTTTTTACGGAAATCGTATTTTTTGTACATAAAATTTATTTTTAATTTACAATTCAAATAAATACCTTATTATTTTCTTTAATTCTATAATAAATTTATAAATAATAAAAAAATAAGTCTTAATGTTTTTAATTTATATCGTACATGATTAAATACAAACGAGGTGGCAGTAGGAAATAAAAATGGGGAAAAGTCACTCCCTTTGACTATGTATACTTAAATAAATGAATGCTTCTATTAATTTCTGCTGCTTGCAACCAATGCGTATACAGTAGTTTTTAATCATTATGAAGCACAGAATCCAGGTAAGAACGATAGAATTTATCGAAAGGTAAAAGTTAAACTAATGAACAGATGAATAGAGTTATCCTTCCGTTATATCTTACATTTAAAAGCACATGCGTAGTTGATGGTATAAATTTATTTTTCAACTCACTAATAAATAAAAAAAAAACTCAAATCCAAAATTACACGGAATATTTGTGTAGTATCACTTATCAGAGTCTTAACCGAATATTTCAATTCTGGAATCACAAACATTTCTTCAATAAAAGCTACTGTCTAAAAATAATAATTAAGTGTTAACGCGACTGTCAGGTAATTTCAATTAATAAGTTTATAACGATAAGGTTTTTTTCTCTTAATTTTGGTTTTTACATTATTAATTTGTTATAAAAATTGATTAAAAAATGTGTTGTTAACTTATAGGTAAAAACGTATCGAAACTCGACACATGACTATTTAATACGGTTAAAACTTCTATGGAATATACAAATTATTATGTAGCACCAACCAACTGCAATTATTTACATTTTCGTAGGAAGTATTTTAATCCATTTGTTTTACATTTACTGCTTTTAAGCCGTCCAACCGTCAATTCTAAGTTGTTATTTAACATTGCTTTCAAATAATATTTTCTTCAAAATTCTAACGGTATTCTATTTTATTTTTACTGAATTACCTTTGAGTATTTGTATTCGTAATTTTAGTTGTCAACAGTAATCATAAATGTTTATGTTTTTGATATTGTATTGTATTGTAATTAGTTTCGCGTTTTGTAAAACCAGCTGATTATAGTATTTTTAATATTTATAGTATTCGTACAGCGGTTTAGACTTACTGAGCACACCGCTGTAATAATAATATAAAAAAAAAATAAATTAAGTTATAAAGCTCTATATGTAATACCTTATGGTTTAAAGTTGAGCAATGTAATATATGTATAATTATTATTTTATGTTATTTAAGGTGATGCGGAAACTTGCATATTTTTATTTATATATGCGTAATATACCTGCTATGGATACCGATCGTTTAACCATCTATTGATCTTCTGTGGTTTATCAGAATTTGTCTAGTAAAAATGTTGAATAAACAACCGCGAGAAACGTAATTTAAAAATTAAACTTATCATAATAAGATTGACACCAGCAATGGAAAATACGTTCCTCGGTTTTCTCGCAATCTTATATCGTGTACTAATTTTAATTATACATCATAAAGGAGTAAATGAAATAAATAGTTATAAGAAATCGAACTAAAATTTCATATATACTATTATATATATTATGGTTTACCTATTCGGCATGATTTTCGAAACAATAATATAAGAAAGAGTCGTTTATCGATTGTTAACTTTGTTCTGAAAATTTGGATATACCGAGATGCGACATTTTCTATTGCGAAATATGTATAACTCTGCGATGAAATGGTTACGCCATCTCAACACCCGCTCAACACCACGGCCACTTTATTACTTTTGTTGTTAATTAGTTTTGGTACAAACCGATTCTACGATATTTGTTCATGTAATTATTACATAAACAAAATTTGTTTAATAATTTAATACCATAGTAATAAACTATTAATTTGACTCCAACGAAAGCGAATTACACGCTTTCTAATTCCGATTAAATTCACACTTTGATTTTCGCACTACACAATGTGTGCCGTAATGCATACCATTTAAGTCTCTGCATCGCATAGTCCACGGAAGTATGAATCATGGGGCTTACGAACTTTTATGGGACGAATTTTCGACAGTTTTTATAACATTAAAACAAAAGTTAATATTTTTTGAAACAGAAGTTAATATTTTAACGGAACCGGTAGCCGCTTTATTTGTCCATGTTCTGCCCCTTCAATACCGATCTCGACGGTCGAGTGTTATCGTCAACCGAGTGGTTGCACGCGACGAGTGTCCAGAGATTGAAACGTCTCGGGATCTCGTCAAGTGGTGAGATTTATTTGTTTTCTTTAATTCTTTTTCTTGGCAGCTACAAGTTGAACGGCTACTACAGCAGCAAAACGTTATCGCTGCAAATGGTTTAAAGAGTATCAGTGCCGATCGACAGAAGAGTTCCTGTGGTTTTATAGCGTGCCCCGTAACGGACGTGGAGTCCTAACACCATGTACGCATGTGCAGCTTACTTGTTTATGGTATTGGGAGTCAAGTAAAAGTGTTTTCGCAGTTCGTGTAGTATAATACAAAATGGAAAAATTATTTCGCTCACTAACGTGTTGGTTCAACTTTTGAAAAAGTTAGTAGAAAAGAATCCTGAGCGCTTTTGTAAAATGTTTTAAATCGACGAAATACAATTTCAGCTTTTCATTTTTTTTTTAATAGTATTTTTTTTTTAAATTTCCACATGGTATATATCGAAGCTATGTGAATTCAGAATGTGATCATTGTCTACCGCGATAATTTTTGTTTCACTAACAAACACTGTTAGTTCACAAACAAAAATAAACAAATCCAATAGTTAAGTTAAAGATGCACTGTAGGAGTGTGAAAATCAAAGATTACTGTGTTTTAACAAAAAAAAAACGTTTGGATATCACGTTCGGCGCAAAACATGCAACTGCACCAGACCCGTCGTGAGGACACGAGTAAATCGTACTCTGTTTTTGGATGGCATATGATTTTAAAGAAATTGAAAACTACCCGAAGACGCTGGCTGTCCATCAGAATAACCTTCTTCCCGTTCGTAAAGGGATCGATGGTCGATTTGAGCGACAGTGCCGAACATTGATAGATTCGAAAACGTTAATGCGATCGTTAATGAAACATTGTACGAACGTAATGTTAGAAAAATTCGATTACGCCCAACGTGGGCGCAGTGTTAACGAGGTGCCGCCGTGGAGAGAAAAAATATCGCGTCCATATGATAATTATTCGCGACGGAGGCAACCCCACCCCCTGTCAAATTACGTCAAACGCGGCTGTCATTAGCAAAACGTTTTGTCGGGGTGTTACCGCGGTAAATTGCCAATGTTGCTTTTGTCGGACCTGTCTCTCCAATTACTTTAGCCGTCGACGTTCAATTGTATTGATTTTGAAAAGGGTTACACCGTTTCTCATCCTTTCCTTTATCATAACAAAAGTTTCCACCGTTTATCCGTTAAGTTTTCAACACGTCCGATGTGATTAAAATGTAACATAGAACGAGTGCAGACAAATATGTTATATATATATATATATATCCGTCAATCACATCAATTATATGTAATACTATAAAAATTAAGACCTTAAAAAATATTATTTTCTTATTTTATTTTATTTCCAGTCGTGTACGCCATCGCACCGGTTTTAATTCGATTTATTTGTTTTCCAAACGAGAACGTTTTTAAGATGTTTATTATTTTACGCACGTTAATAAATAGGAATTGTGCAGCGTAATCTCTAATATTCGAATGTCATATGAAATAGGGTAATTTTTTGTTATAAAAAAGAAATTATTTTCAAAAACGTATCTAAAATGTAATTAGAGTTATCGTCACTTAATTGTACGATTATAATTTACAACTATTTCCCGATAATATTTTTTAGTAAACACAACAATGCTAATATTATCATAGAGCTATATTTTTAGTTGTACAACATAAAAATCATAAAAAGGTTTTTTTTTTTTGTTAAGTACTTAATCACGTGATCTCTAATTGTAACAGTCCATGTTTATTTCAAAAGGCCGGTATTCACATGACTTACATTGTCTTATGCAGTGTTTCTCAACCAAGAAGTTGTGACTACCCGGTAGGTAGTGTATTTTTGGATCAATATTTGAAATACATAAGAGTAAGTTATTTTTTTGTTGAAAACACTCTAAAGATTTTTGTCTACTAGTTATTAATTTCGTTAATGGTGAACGTAAACGAAATATAATATATCCTGTAACTAATGGTACAGATGGTCGTCGTGACCCGGTGAAACGGCAGCCGAACCACGAAGATTAGCAACTATTTGTGCGCTGAATCACGTCACCCGTTTCCGTCGTCCGAGAAAGATCTCGTACTAGTATTGTATAATTAACGTGACGATGGCACGCCGTCGCACAATGCGTCAAAGCATTGGAAAACACCGTGACCGATAATTGGATCGGAAAATGGCCTCGTGAGATCGTGACAAATCCTGCGTAATCCAATCCCAATCGATGATAATAATAATAATAATAATAACAATAATTGGTGTGTCCTACCCTTACGCGTTCCACGTATCCCTACCGCCTACACAATCCTCGACATTTCAACCATCCCCAACTCGAACTTAAATTTACGAGTGCAGGAGTGTGTGTGTGTGTGTGTGTGTAGTGTATGTGTGTGAAAACCTATATAAACGCTTCGGGCGTGCAATTCCAAGTGCCGTTTAACGAGCCAACTGCAACCGTTGTAGCCGTTAACGTCTAATTCGACACAACAATGATAATTATCGTTATTATATTATATATATATATATATATATATATATATATATATATATTATTCGGCTTTCGTCCCTCGCGCTCATCGTTCGCCATCGGCAGTGGCACAAGTAAGGGTGGCTAGTGGGAATTCAGCCCCTCCCTCCCTCCCACCCGGCTGACAAATAACCTCGAGCTGCTTTGAACGAAAATCTTCTAGGCTGCAGTTATTTTTAGATTTACACATTTCAAAAATTGTTATTATTTATTTTTTTATTTTTTTCCGGAGCACATTTTCGATCACTATTTCCATCATTTTTTTTTTTTTTTATTGAAATGTTGATGTAACTTGGCATGTAATCAACATGTATACGCGAGTACGTCGTGTTGAACCTATTACCAAACGTTTGCGAACGGCACGGTTATATGCAAGATCATATCCTTAACTAAATTTTAGTTAATTTTACTCTTTTCTTTTAATGCGCCGTTTCTTTTTCAAACGTAATGTTGTGTTCTTCAGAACATCTTTTAAACAAACACTCACACATACTCATTTCACTAATTTATAAATGAAATAAAACCCGTGTAAGTAAAGTATAGTTTGCACTTAAATTATATTATATTACAACATTATAATATTATGTATTAATTTACATAACCTTACCAGTTGCTATTAGATAGGTTCTAACTCAACGCATAAAATATGATTATTTTTTTCAACTTATACCTATTAGTACGGATTACTGACAGAGCTTAGGACCCATAAATTTTTTTTAAATTTACGTGTGTTTTTTTATGTTGAAGGTTATACCTTTAGCCACTGACGAACGAAGCACGGGATGTGTGTATGCAATATCCAGTTATTCGCAATTAATCCACATTATGACATCGGTTACCTTAACGGCAACGGCTATCTCAAGCGTACACTACAAACCATGAGCTATTACCAATTAAGAAAATACAAAGATAATCTCGAAGACGTCAAAAAATAAATATCCATCATGAACGTCGACCACGACGACAATAATATATTATTGTACTATTATTATGATTATTATTATTATTATTATTATTATTATTATTGTACTATAGTATCATGTTAGTTCATAAGTCTATGTGACGTACACATTACTATTTCAAATTCGTTTTGTTCAACAAATGTCAAAGTTGTACTATCGATCGGAAAGCAGAACAACTGCAGTGCCTATGATATCGTACAGGCTTTTACTCTGACGATGTAATTTTTCAACTCGTAGAAACGTTAATACAGTATAAGTACTTCACATTATATATAAACGAACATTTTTACGAATAATATTTATCGAGTATAAATATAAAGCATTGAAACAATAATCACATTTACCAATAGTTGAATATTTTTTTAATAATAGATAGTTCAACAATGTAATATTATGAACAAGTTCTTGTAATATATTTGAATTTTATAAAAGAAAAAACTGCAAAATATAAATTTAAAATGTAATAAGTCACACAACTGTGTAGTTAATAATTGCACAATCCTACAAATAAATTTATCTTTTAAAAATGCTTTTATTGATTAATTTAAATTGTTTAGCTCTAAAAGAAATCTCTTATCTTGTATAGTATTTATTATGATTATTTTATTATATTATAATTATTTATTTACGTTCGGTAGCCACAAAGTGTATATATGATTTGTACATGATTATTTATTTCAGTATACATAGTTATGTTAAATAATAGAATGAAACAAATAAAATAAAACATTTCAGACTGTATTTGGAATTATGAAGTATAAAACAAAAAAATTAAAAACCTATGTGGTTCAAATCGAAGAGCAAATTGAAAATAAGTCAACATTTTTAAGTCTGAAGTTACGTTTATAAATAAATACATAGGATGTTTTTAATAACAACAATATAATAAGAGAGCTAGAATTCTACAAATAAACATATATTTTTACAGAAGTAAATTAAACTATAAAAAAAATTTAAAAAAACATCAGTCATTATATTTTATTAATTCTTTTTTATTTCTATTATATAATAGAAATTAATATTAATATTTTAATTTTTAAGAATTCATATTATTGATTTATTTATTCGAAATTAAAATAAATATATTTAAAATTAAATAAAAGTTTGTCTTATAACAGTAATTGTATTTTAATGAATATGTTTCTTGAACTACAATAATCAACTTTAATGATAAAAGGATGACTGTCGTTCGACGATGATCGCAAGTTTTTTTTACTTCGATAGAATTTGATGACAATATATTTTAGCAGAGACATGTTTTGTCTAGATCACAAAGACGCTAAATTAATGCAGCCAATAAAATTACCATAAGAAATCTTGAGATGTATGAGCATTACACATAATTGTATTACCTACCGGTATATTTAAATAAATAAAATAATAAAAAATAACAGAAAGTTTGAATTCAACAATAAAGGCATATATGATTATAATTCATTATTTCGTTTCGAGATAAATTATAATTTTTTTTCACCCCGCTATCACAAGTATTATTTCAATTATTTTGAAATTCAACGTATTTAATATAAAGCAGCCAGAGCTACTATTGAACAATCACAGATGGCGCCAACGTATACGTAAACCACCGATCGAAATAAAAAGTAAGGATCGAGTTGATGTATGAGATATTCGTTTCTTTTAACTGTAGACTTCGATTCAGAATATAGTCTTTTTATTTTCAAAACTACAAATCGTTTCATTAAAACGTTTTCGAATAAATAGTTATGGGTAATCACTCTTAATGCAAATAATCTGTAATCAATTACTTTTTTCTGCCTTAGATGTGATAGGGCCATAAAAGTTCATATAAATAGTTATAAATAGTTATGTTTACCGGTATTGATGATTCGATATCGTTAAATTTGCTATCGGAATATAGTAATAATTATCATTCGATCCAAGTGTAATGTACTTAATTTTGCAGTATACTCTAATCAAACTCTAAACATCAATTTCCAGCCATAATTTTGCGTTTCGAATATAAGTTTGGAAATCATAAGCTACTGTTATCATAAAATTACAATAGACAAACACAAAAACTAATGACTTACGGAGCGATATCAATTCTACGATTACGTGTTGTTATGTAACGTACTCGTTTTTCACTTAATTTTTTTTTGATCTATGAAATAAACGCGCAAGAACTGCAACAATTTGTATGTTCTTAATATCATATCGAATTCCTCCGCGCAATCGTTATTCCAAAAACGTTATGCGCATAATAGATCAATCAAAACAATTCCCTCTCGTATCTCATAAATTTAAAATAAATTAAATTTAAATCAAAAAGGTGGTTGGAGTTTTGAAATAAATAGCAGACTACAGAAATCGGAAGAAAATCTACTATGACTTAATCAAATTTTTCGATAGAAATTATTCTCGAAACGGACAAAACTGGTCATAGTATCAATGAGACCAACGTTGATTAATGGATGCGAGATTTGGCCATCAACAAAGGAAATAGAATATAAATTGAAAACGTTCGAGAACAATATTTCGAGGAAAATATGTGAACCTATTTTTGACAGAGAAAATGCAAAATAAAACTTACATAACATAGAGCTGAGAGAGGAAACTAAGGTGCCACGAATAAAAAACTACGCAGAACATTGAATAATTAAACGGTGTTTCCAAATAACTATATGGTTGTGCAATAATACAGAAAGAATAAAGGCAACGATAAGTTGGATCCCAGATGGTAAGAGACAGACCTAAGAATCGTTGAACGGGCAAAATATTAGAAGACGTGGAATAAACGAGCAAACAATTTGGAATAATATATCCAAGATAGAGAGTCTTGGAGGGGAGGTATTGTTACCGCAGCAAAGACTCTTGAAGAACCGTAAAGCAAAAGGAGAAGAAGAAGATCTTGTTAATTTGTTATACTGTTCGTATAATATTTACATCGTTATGATAATATATTAGTTGTCGGTCCCTTGCGCATTGTTCCAAAAATCCGAAAACCGTTGCAATCGATTCGACAAATATTACACTACGCGCGCGTTACTGCAACAGTGTAACGTGCAATAGATATTATGTTCCGTCTGTTTTTTTGTAACGACAAAACATGAAACCATGCTTTAACTTTTGTACGGAATAATAACGGTAAATAATAACAATACTAGTAATAATATGGCGACGTATTAGAGTGCTCTTCGAAATATTCAAATCGGGTCACAGGGATTTATTTTTCATTTTTCGCGACGTTATTTAATAGTGTTTTCAAATCGGTACGAAATCGTTATACGCTTCGGGTAGGCATACCTGCACCCGTTAGTGTTGCGACTATAAACGCAGCAGCTCTGCCGTTACCAGGTGTCAATGCAAATATTATTCCAGCTTACGTACCTACCTGTACAAAGGGAATAAAATCGACGAAACGCTGCAAAAACGACAAGTACCATGGGTACTCTTACGACGAATACAACGAATGTGTATATTCTCGTGTATGCAATGAAATCCCCGGCGAATACACATATAATAATTTATGTCATTAAAAAAAAAAATAGAAAATGTAATATGGATAGAAAAACTCTTAGCGGTGAAAAAAAATAGTGAAAATGGTTAGAATTATACTATTAGAATCCAGGCTCAATAATCGTTGTTACTAAATTCCTAGAATTATGCTCGTGACTCGTCACCGATGAGCACCGGAAAACCTGAAACAATAATACGCGTAAAATAAACACTTCTTCATTGACTATTTGACTTAATAGGTAATGTAACACGTGTGCATCACGCGTATTAAAAATATGTCTACGTACCAAGTCAAAGGAAAAAAAAAAATATATATATACACATTCTTAATAAGTACGTATGAACAGATAGGTATTGCACACTATTTATCGATTCCGACTACACATTGTACTCACATTGGACTGTACAAGGTGGCACGCGTGAAGTTCGACTAATTTTGATGTCATGCCTAGGATGGATTTATGAAGGGGACGACGTGGCGAGGCTGTTTAGCCCACAAGCGCAAAATACGACCCAAATGCAACCCAAAAGCGCAAAAATAATTACCCATAAGCGCAAAAAAAAGTTACCTTTTAAATAACCCATAAGCGCAAATCAAATTTATAAAAAAATCGTATTTAATTAAAATTTTAGATATTATTAATATTAAATTAAGCATTAACAGTGATATAAAAATTAGTTCAAAAAAATCAAAAAATCAGTAATAAATAAAAAATATAATTTTAAATTATTTAAACAAATATCAAAAAATCATTAATAAAAAATCAGTAAAAAATAGAAAATATAATTTATATAAGTCATATCTATATAGGCACCTATGTAGTTGCAAAGCTATATAGTTATCAAAAATCCTATTTAATGTAAGTTTATACTGTATACATTATTGTACATTATATTGTATATTATAAACTATAGTTATCTTAAATGATTATCAACTGCCATCGTAATGTGTAACGATAAAACACAGACAAATGCAATAATCGTCGCAATGCGTTGCTGCAATCTGTCGTGGAACGGATAAGGCCACGCGTACCTATACATGGATAGCGTCGAGCATCACGCTTTAGGTCAGTAAAATATTGTATCAAATAGTACAATTTTTTTTGCGCTTTTATCCCACTACCAAGGTACAAAAGCGCAAATTCATTTTGCGCTTTTGAGTCATCGAAAAAAAAGGTTGATTTGCGCTTTCGGGTTTCACCGCGTGGCGATCACTCTCCCTCTGGACTTTTTTTTTTTTTTATCCTAGATTTACTTAATATTTTTAATATAGGTATAAAGTCATAAAGGTATAATAGTGAAAACAGTAATAATATTTCTACTCGTCCCCTCCCCCTAAAACAAGCTTCAGACCCGCCCCTTGTATCATTATGTTACAAAGAGTTAAACGTTATTCAGAAAAAATGTTTAAAAACAAGCAAAAACTTTTCAGTAAAAAAAAAAAAAAGTCACTACAGTCACGACTCTGTTAATAGTTGATTAATTGTATTTAGATTTAAGATAACGAGGCTTTTTTTACGAGCAACTAAATAGTTATAACATTTTAATATTTAATTGGTCGGGCGAACGATCTCCAATTGCAGCGCAACAAAACGATGAAAGCGGTTTTGTAATCAAATACAAGACGCATAATTTTAATAGTTGATATTTTTGATTATGGAAATCAGCAGTGCTACAAGGATGTTGTATCACTCGATTTGAAATATAAATTCAATACTTGTCTGATCAATGTCGGTAAAAATGTATCAACTCGTAACATTTCAATTGTAATCCCATACTTCGTGAGCACTGGACTTGAGTAGTTTAGGAATCGTTCGGTACGCAAGCTACTGTATTGATCATCGGTACTTTTCTTTTCGTTTCGAAACGCAATTGTGCTGCACATAACAATGAACCCTATCGAAAATGTATACCATTCGACGTTTACAAATTATTACGTGTCATATGTAAAATAAATGTAATTTAAATTGACACTAATAGATTTCAAACACAATTTAATTACATATCTATTGTTTTTAATTTCTATTTTTATGATTTATCGTTTATTCATATATTATTCGTTCATATTGAGTAACCGTAAAGAAAAAAGAAAACAACAAAGAAACAAACAAATAGTTACTATTACATAAGTATAGCTATTCACTGATCGTATAAAATAAAATCGATTGCATATTTGGAACCCGAAATATTATAATATTATAATAATACCCGTATTATATTTAATAGTCTGGATACAAATTTTAAAACCCTAATATCCTAAGAATTAAATAATGCTCTTGAAACAAAAAATAAAATAAAAATATTCTATTCTTGAAATAAGCCTGAGCATTGAGAACGATCTAACGTGATTATCACATGAATCATTGTCATTTCATAGTTCTATGACTATTGGATGATAAGTGTGATATTCAAATTTGTCATCTGACACACAGTTACATCTTCAAATCATTATACATATATAAGTGTAACTTAATTGTTAGCTCTTACACATATATATATATATATAACTGATCGTTTTTACGAATATTGTGCAGACGTATTCTATTTATGTGGACGCATTATTTTATATAGCTATACTTTACTCCTAAGGTCTCATATATTTTAAAACCGTATTGTAACTATCGGAAGACGTTTTTGGATCAAATTTTCAGTATTGTTTATGAACATTTTAAAGTTTGAAATGCAACATTTTATGATAACAAACTATAATCAGGAATAATTACGATTATTTTAATTGTTAAGCGTGGCTTTTGTTAAAATATTTTCGGAGAAAAGAAGTATGGTGTATGTAGGATTATATACACCTCGTTTTACCCGACAAAACATTTTATAACATTTTCTGATATTTTTGTATGCAACTCTGACTCTGTGGTCTTAACTTTTCCCAACACTTTTCGGTTATTTCAAAATATTTGAGTAAATTTTAAAATTGAATGTGTGGGAACTTTTAATTTTTTTATTTAAATTTTTTTTTTTTTGTACATGAACATTTAAAGGAAGCTAATCAGACACGAAAAAACTCAATAAGGCCAGTGACCACACTATCCATCGACGTCAACGAGAATCGATATATGTTTATTTAAAATGTAAAATTATTATCCGATTCGTTAAAATATGATAAGAGCCTTTTCGAAGAATTATTATTCCATTTAAACTTTTTTATTTACGCCTTAATAAGTAATTCAGTTTTTGATATGATTAAGTATTTCAGTTTTTACGTTGGATTATATCTATGCTACAAAAATTAAAACACGTAGTATAAAGGAATAACTGTCTACGTAAATATGGTTCGAAATACTAAGAATCATATTTTCAATTCTCGAAATGTGACTATTGTAGAGTTGTATAAAATGTCTTAAAAAAATATATTACTTATAATACACACAAGGTACAAAAAAGTCAGTTATTAAATATGCAAACGCTATTTTAAATTCATATTTGTATATTTTGTTGAGATGGTATTCTACTTTACACTTGACATTTTTTTACTAAACAATAAACATATTCAATTTTCCTATTTATATATTTGTTCATCGAGAAATCGATTATGAAAATAATAGATTATAATGGTGACGTTCTCTACGTAATTAAAATAATATATTTTACATCATATTATAATAAAGTATCGAAATACAATACAATAATTTGATAAAGCTTTTTTTTTGATTCGAATATGAAATCTGCAGTGCTGAAACTTAACTAAAAAACAATTTTCATATCTTATTAAAATTTGATGAAAATATACCGAGTTATCTGTAAAAGGTTATATTTTAGATAATAATGAAGCATAATTTTGACTGAATAACGATTAAAAATAAACATTTTCCTCAAAAGACAATGCATTGTTTCCTTCAGCATATTATATGTTAAATTGTACAATAATAAAACACAGCTAGTGAGACATAGATACTTCTGTTTAAATATAATATAATCATTGCATTATGGTTTGATGTATTATTTTCACCAGGCTGTAACAATTAGACGAATAGCTAAAAATTATAAAATATTTAAAGCATGTACTCAACAAAAAAACTGTCATCTTTATTTTATCCAGATAAATTTAATTATTTGTTTATGATTTATTATTTATTTTTTATAATATCACTATACAAGTTTAAACTTATAGCGAACCTCAACAATGTACGACGTGATTTCCTGTATATTTTATTATACGTTGTGCATTTTAGCCAATTGAACAAATATTACGTTTTAATGGAACGAATAGGGTTTTTTTTACATATGTATAGCACTGTGACCAAATTTCAATTATTTGACTGCCAATTTTTCAGACTGAACTTGAAAAAGTGAAAGGGGAATAGCATTGAACCGGTGAAAAAAAAACAATGAACGAAAACAATGGAGAAACCTTATGGCTTGTGTTATGGAAACGCCCAAAAGGGATCGAAGTTGCCGATATATTGGTTTGTGATAATAAAAGGGACAAACAGTCGAATAAACGGATATTGACTGTCTGGCGAATGAATATAACCAGTGTTTTGGAGTCTGCCTTTTCGTAAAGGTAATACAACACCATCTCGTTTTTATTTTCTCCATCATGCTCCTGTGTGTGTGTGTATTTTGTGATTTGCCGAGTTTATTGTATAGTTGTTCGACTCGAAAAACGAGTTTTCGATGCATTTTTAACGTGCGCCACTCAACAAAGTAAAATCGCTTCGATCTAAAGTGTAAACGAACAAAAGTGGGTACTTTCGAGTTCTCGGGAAAATAATCCGTTTCTCAAGTTGTACACGGAAATACGGCACGATGTTTTTGCATTCACAGGATGGCGGCAAGTATGTGTGCTTTTAATCAGTTCAATTGTATTTATCGTTGAAATTAATTAATAGCGGGACTTACTTAAAGGGAAACGGGAGGGGTAACAATCGAAATTAAATATTTTTAAATACATTTGTGTGCCCGAAGTAGATGATTGAGTTTTTGATGGTTAAATTCGACAAATACGATGAACGATACTTTAACAAAAATAATACTAAACATTTTGCCACTATAAAAAAAAAAAAAAAAAAAAAAAAAAATCAATGCGTTTAAATCAATTAACTGTACTTACAATTAAAATGCTCACATATATTTAGGATATAATAATAAAAACCGTATCTAGGGTTGTTATTACATCACGAATTTATTATTTTTGTTCATCAGTAAAAGTGATTACCGTAATTTTCGGAAGTATTTTTATTAAATCATATTATTTATAAATATGTGTTTATAGCAGATATTAATTGATCGAGGGTGACAAGTACAGAATGCTAGAGTGTTATTCAGAAACTATGATTATGAAAATGCGATTATTGTATAATACAAACGAATTTAGAAAAGCAATAAATATCAACAAACACAATATATTATAACAATAAAAACACATACTGTATAATACATTATAATCATAGGCATTCAGCCTAGATCTTAATAATTATATAGAATCACATACATTCTATACAAACATTATTTTTTGACAGTATTAACTCTACAGTTTAACTCTATACGTTTAAAACTATAGTATTAATACAAGTATGTATGATTGCATTAATTTTCTTTGTCTTCTTCTACAATGAAAAAAGGTTTAGTGTTATAGAAAATGTAAAAAAAAAGTTAACCTAAAGAATAAATTTACTTCACGTAAAACATAAAAATGAATAAATATACTCTATATAAAAATTAAATTGCAAAAATCTGTATAATATGCATTTTGCTAAAAAACAGCAAAATATGCAAAAATATGCAATCAAATTTTCGCGTTTTAGTACTTTATGTTTTTAAACAAATTTATATCTTACTCGGATTATTTCTACAATCATTATTTAAGAATATGCAAATACAATAAGTCCCAAACCCTAGTAATAACTGATATAGGTGTAAGTAATTTTTATGTTTAATTTTGTTTATATGACATTTGAATACGTCTTCTATTACATCTCAGGTTCCTTGTTATTCATTACTTTTAATGCCCTTAAATATGATCCATAAAAAATGTAACCCATCCATATAATTATAGTACAATTAAATATTTGGTAATGAAATCATAAAAATTAAATTAAAATTAAAAATGATTATATAGTTTATATACGTTATAAAAATTTTGTAGTTCTTTACATGTATAATAATACTTCAGACTAAAGTCTTATTTATTTATTTCTATATATAAACTATTTATTCATTTATTTATTAAATATTTAGCGCTTTAAATTTAATAAAAACGTACATTACTAACATGATATACCTACTACTTTTGAAAACAAATTTTTCAATTTCATTTCTCAGAGATTTTTTGCTTATTTATTTTACTAAAAATGTACCTTTTTTTTATGAATATGTTAGGTATTTAGGAAACAGTTTGAATTAAATAAATAAAAAAAAAAAAACTATTAGCATATTCAAAATTTTATTATTTATATCCTCATAAAATTATCGCATTATTTGTATCCTCATAAAAAAGCATAATACATGTTATCAATATGAGTACAACAATTATTAGTTTATAGAATTATACTGTTTATTAATTTATTTGAAGGATATTATTTATGTTTTGAGATGAATAATGTAGGTACAATTATTAGGCATATTGTTTGTCCATTCAAGTATTATTGACATACAAGTATATTATTTAATTCAGAGTCTCGTTTACGAGTAGTTGGATGAAATATTTTTCTACATTTATTGTTAATAAACTGCACGGTTAAAACGTATCACATGATGACTTAAATATTTAAAATTGATGACCAGTTTGATATTATCTTAACAATTACATTGTTAACTGAAGGTAATTAGTTAAAAAAAAAACTTATTATACTGTGAAATTGTATTGTTTTATAAAGATAATCGTAAGATTAAAAACGAACAACAAAAAATGTACTGTAAAAATTGTATCGTGTTGAAGACACCGTTCAAATTCGACGAAAGATTGTTAAATAATTTCTGATTACGATGATTTTTTAATTTATACAATTTATTTTGTTGGTTGTTTTTTGTATTTGAAAGAGACATTATCCGTATATTTATACAGAACGATCGGCATAAGGTTTATTTGCTCGTTTGTTGTGTCATAGGAAATTCACCCATTCGACAATACGAGTAGGTAAATTTCCAGGAGGGAAGAGGATTAAATGAATTGTAACCACCTAAATACCAAACATAGGAATTGTAGGATTTTATATGATAATCACTGGTTTTGTTACTTGTATCATTATTAAATTATTAATTAACCATTACCTCTAATGCCACTGTACATTATATTAAAAGGTGTGTCACCCTAAATAATAAATAACATATACGCGACTTTCAAATATTCAATACTGTAATCGATTCATAATTTTGCTTTTAATCTCATGTTGAGGATTTATTAAATATCCTGCTACTCATTAATTGTATTTCTCCCTAATCAATATTGTAACGCTTTGAATCAAACGAGTTTGTAAACGATTGAAATCGGCTAACTCTGATAGAGGTTTACTATACATTTAATTGGGGTGAAACAGCAGATATTGCGATCATAGTTGTAACATTAATTTATACACTAAAACAAACGGTATCTATTAAATGTCTATTCGTAAAAACAAATTTGAAATCAATTCAGACAGTTTGATGACATTAACAGGCCATTATTACCTATTAAAACGATTTTTTATTAACCTTGGAAAACGGTCTTCATACACCGAAACAAAGAAAAACCTAGGCTGCTTGTCATTGATTATAATTCGATACTGCCATACGTCGCGGTTTGCTCGCAAACGATTTAACAACAATATATTTAATATTATTACGTGACTTTTAATTGAACTGCACTTTACACGGGTGCTTCAATTTTACTCGTATTGCAATGTATAGGAACACTACGGTGGCCGGAGCTGTAATGGTATAGCGAAAAAAGCGAATTAATTAAAAACGTTCGTGATGCGCACATCGTTGTAGCGCTTGTACGAAATCGTAGCTAGAGTTGAAAATTATCTGGCTACCGTAATAATTGGAATAGCACGAGAGCTCACTGTGATATATTATTGGATTTGAAATTTCCCGAGAACAAAAGAGAGATTCTGCGTGGAGAAAATGCGTTGTGCGAGAGAAATGTATTACCGGAAGACGTCGATTTGCACGGGGAGGTGCCAAAGAACAAGTAACAAACCCCACCTCCTGCGTGGTAATTGCATAAGCACGCGTATGCACACGGCACAAGTACACGCACAAACACATTAAAAAACACACACGCACACGCACGCGCCGTATACGTATGCATATAAACATATATTTGTACATTATGCGTATGCACATTATAACGGTTATTATTACGCGATCCAAGTAAAGACAAGAGAGTGTATACGCACAGAGAGTTCGAATGCAAATTATAATACTATTCAGAATACGTGCTTGTCACCCGATATTCCGCGGGACCGTATAAAAAAAAAAATAAATAATAATAATAATAAACTGTACAACCCCACGCATTTATCGCTCTCTCGTTCTGTCTTTTTCTTTCCATCCCTCTCGCCCCACCAAACGCATTCCCTCCATCTCACTCGGTATACTTCTCCACGCGTCTCTTCCTTTCTGTACGATTGTCTCTTTCTCTCGTTCCTGTCTCCATCGCTGGATATCGTATAGATATATTACATTCTTATTATAATAATAATTCCGCTTTGACGCACTTCATCCAGACCTAAATAAACCGTCAAAAGAAAGAAATCCCTTTGACGTGAAATGAGACGGTATCGTTGAAAAAAATTAATATAATTCCGAGAACCGCTTATTCTAACCCCTCTTGGCCCGGAGTTCGCGAAAGAAGTTACATCCCAGTTTCTGACATGAATATAAGGTGAACGCCGAATGGTTGGAGAGATAGAGAGCGAGAATGTCAGAACGGGAGAAACGGAATGACTGGGAGGTACGTGGAAAACTTTGGGATCCTTTGATCAGATTAAATAATAATCCATGGGCGCGCTGACTAGTGCGTTTTGCCCGAACTTTCAAATTGCTCACTTTCAAGTCAAAAGGACGCGCGCCGCGCGTATACTTAACGTAATCTCGGCGATCGTCCAAGAAATCCAAAATTATTATGCCGTCCCGAGTATTAATATTCAAATTTAATACAAGTTATCCGCGAGTTTCTTTTGAAGTCTCCGCCAAGAAAATAAATTCCGTCCGTAATTACATTTCGAGCGATCGGGCGTAAACGGGATTTTAATAATGAAATCCCAGGAACAACTGCAACGGCCGACTAAGATGACGGTACACTCAGGGGGTCGCGGAGCACGCGGTGACATTTTACCCAATACCTGATGGTATTTATAAGCCGTTCGTCTTTCAATAATTATATTCTTGTTTACGCGTGACACGGGAGAATAAACCGGATAACTCTGGTGAACGAATCCCTAAGAAATGGAACTCAAGACGTCCATGTTGAACGAATTTCAAATGTAGTAATGGGTCGGTCTATAACTATCATGTATTAAAAATGCACGGAAACATAATATTTTATAATAATAATTGGTAATATTTTAAATATTTTAACAGAAAAAATAATTAATTCTGTTGGCTTTGATTAATTATTAATTAGTAAATTAATTGTAATTTCTGTTTTAATTGGAGAAACTTCGACTTCATCAAGGTGATTAAATTTCTCATTTCTCTGTTTGTGAGACAATGTTAGCAAGTTCAAATTTAATGTGTCTTATGGTTTAAATAGTAAAAAATTAACTACAATAAAGTGATTCGATAATAATTAATGCATTTTAACGAGCAGATTTATTTTATTGACAGTTCATAATCGTTGTGGTTTTGACAAGAATATTTTGTGATACTTCTTAGAAGTATCACAAAGCTATACTATCTAGCTATATATACTAGCTAGTATTCTAAAAAAATTACTTTCAAATAATACTTTTTGTACTTTTATGAAAACACCTAGTACAAAATGAGAAGTTAATGTTAACTCCAGACATTATTTATACTTACCATTTATTTAATTGTTTTGCAAAATGTGTATAATATTATATTTTGAACATATAAGTGTTCATTAAATACTCGTTCAACATTTTTTCACTCAGATCATCAAATTACGATAAGCAACTTTGTTTAAAATATTTTATCAGTTCAACTAAAAATATTAATTACCTATATGATTCCGAAACTTATCAGCAGCGATTACTTTAATTTAGTATTTTCGCACTTCCTTAACGTTTTCTTCGTAATACATGGTAGTTATTACCAGTATACAATGAAAAATATAAAATATATTTAAATCGCTAAAAAAGGTAGGGAAAGTGGAAAGTTTTTCTGTAATGTGCGAACAAAAGCAAATTAAATAAAAAAAAGTGGAAAGATGTTTTGTTACATGGAACTTTTTAAACATTATTTTTAGTATCTTAAAAAGTGTTTTAGTGAAAAAAGACAAACAATTTTAAAATCAATAACATCACTCCTTGGCTGGAAATCTAAATTAATTATTGTTATAATTTTTCTAATTTAATTATTTAATTATGCATGTACGATACATTATTATTATGTGTATAAAAATCTTTCCTCGAATAAAATATTCATCACAAAAGTTCTTCTCACATAATTATTTTTTTACATGTATTATTTTCGAAATCGAATAAATATTAGATAGTTATTATTTATTAATTTGATTATGTTGTTGTATGGTATAATTAATCAAAATATTATAGTAAAATGTATTATATATCTTAATCGTAAATATGCCTATTTAACAATATAATTGTGTTACAAATGTAATATTATTAATATTATTATAGTTATAAAATTAAACATCAATCCTGGTAATTAATATAATTTATCTAGATAATAATGTAATTATTTAAATATAATATATCTAATTATCGTATATTTTTTCCGAGATTTAAGTTATGCGTTTCATTCATTTTGGCATTTATACCAAGAGAAAAATTTATTGAGTTGCGTAATCAGAAATAATTCTTCAAATTATCAAACCAATTATAATCAAATCAGATACAGAGTAAGCAATTTTACTTTTTATTTTAACTTGAAAAGTATTGATGGAACTAGTAAACGATTTCGCCAAAAATACAATAAATACTTCAATGTTTATATGTTTAAATAAATAATGAACATTTTTCAATTAAAAATTGCGTTTATAAATCATAGTTTTGCACAAACCTGGGGTTTTGCTTTTGTTATTTATTGAAAAATTATTTTATTATTAAACATTTCATTAAAAAGTACTTATTTTTTTATTCCCTTCTATGAAGATGTGTGCAATAAGTTGCAATAATACTTTAAAAATTAAATGTGCTTGTGATAATTATTTTAAGTCCTAGGTTAAACAAATATTGTTATGATATTAATAAAATTATATTTTGTAGTATTTCACTAATTTTTTTTTTTTATTATGATTATTACTGTGCATTAAAAGTGTTTTTTACTATTATTCATTATTAATAAATTAGTAACAAAAAATAAATTTTTCTCAAATGTTGATTTCTCAATTTTTATACTATTCATGTAAAAATATAAGGAGAACATTTTTATGAATATTCAATATGTATAAATATAGATTTTGTTTTCATTAAGATTTCATTTTTAAATGAGTAATTTTATGCTTTCAAGTTAAAATGGTAAAACTAGATCATTTTTATCGGTTTATAGAGACAATCTAGAATTTCTCAATTTTTTTTTTCACTAGCGCTTAAAAATAGTTAGCACTTTCGAAAACTGAGATTTTCTCAAAATATATATTAGATTCGAAGGGCAGTAGTCCCTGAATTGGTATTGTGTTCTTGTGTATTCTATTGCTTCTTTTATTTTATGTTAAATAAGAGAACTTTTTTTCTTATAATCCACTTCCCAATATATTTTTTTATTTTCATAAACTTTAAATATCACATTTTAAGACATTTGAAGTTTACTTTTTACTTTATATTTTAAATAATCAAATTTTCATTAAATATTTACAAATTTAGTTTTTTAATTATTAAAAGGCAAAATAATAATAAATATATTTTAGTTTGAGAAATTAGAAGAAAATATCATATTAAAAGTAGCCATTCCATTAATTTGTATGAAATAACTTATAAACAAAATATTTATATTATTTAAAACAAAACCATATTCATTATGTATATATTTTAATATGTTACTGTGTATTTAATATCTATAGTTATTGACAAATTAATGAAAAAAATTAAATTGAGTTATTTATATGATGTATTAATATTTGTTTGGTGATTAATGCTGTTAATCACAGCATTTTCAGCGAATCGTTCAATTATATTTAGGTACAGCTGAAAAAAGTTCATCGCCGATCTTTTGTTGGTTTACGATGAATCGTTTTGTTTCATTTGTATGTTATTTTGCTTGTGCAAACATGATACCTGTACATTATATTCACTCTTCTTCATTGGCTGATTGACGTACACATGTCGTACAGTTATTATAGATGTCAAAATATCTAAACCTGATGAATTTCAACGCACTTTCAAACCATTTTCCATGTTCATAGAGTCATCGAAGGAATATTTACACCTAGCTTCATATGGTCTCAGTTATTCATTATTATAATTTCTTTAAACATTTATTCACCTGTATTTTCTACCCAATCACTTAAAAAGTTAGCTTTACGAAAACGATTTGCAATGGTTTGTGGTACACAGGATCCAAAGCATTTGTGGATATTCGTTTACATGTAAAATATGAATTTGACGACTATAAAAAATTCTGTAATAACAAACTGCGGTAATAGCGCTTGAAAATGATTACCAACCCCTTGGTCCATCGAATAAAAAATGTTTATTTATACTAAAAAAACAATTTAAACTTAGTGAAAATATTCAAGTTAAACAAGACATTTTCGCACTGCTCAAATATGAAATTTTAAGGACCCGGAAAAAAGTTCGAGGTATCGATTGTTACAAATAGATCATGCTCCATTGTAATCAACCTGAACTGAATCAAGTAACATTGAGCGACTTCATAGACACGAGTTGTGAAAAAATATAGTGATCCGTTCAAAAGCAACAAAGTATTTAACCACTACGTGATGATTAAACTTGCACTTTTTAAATGAGCATTAATCATTTATAACATTATTTTTGATTAAACCGGATTTATAAAATGTAATACGAATCAACAAATAATGTAATATACATTCATCCAAATTTAAATAGACACACCAAAGAAATAAACTGTTGGCTGAATGTACTATCAAAACGGTGTGTAACGGTCACGAAGAAAATATTAATTATTTTATTCATCAATTCGGACGAACTTGGTAAAATGTTTAAACATTGTTGATGGGCAGAAACCGAGCAATTCGATGATACCGATTTCCCTTTGGATAGATTCAAAATTATAAAACAAGTCATAAAAAATAAAATAAAATATTTGTTCGTCATAATCTATTAGCTATTAGTGCTATTTAAAATAATAATCTTCCGGTAGAGAAAAATCGATTGAAAACACCTGATGTCGATTTACGTAAGTTTTTCTAACTCAAAATAGGTGCAAAGCAAAAACACGTCGTATTGCTTTTAGAAGGCGAGCGATATGATTTGTAATTATATTTTCGACCACGGACCGAGAAATTAAATCGTTGTACGACATTTCCACGAACAGGTATGACGAGTGAGACGGAAAGAATACACAAGAGAAAAGAGGGGCTAAAAGCTCTAAGCTAAAAGCGCTAAGCGCCACGAATAATATATTAGAGATGTTAAAATACCGTATTTTATTTTGCTGTTGTATAATACCGTATAGTACCGGTATCATACTTGTATAATACCGTATAGAACCTTCCAGTATCTCAAATCATTGGAAATTTAACAGAGGTTATAAACCTATTATTAATTATGAAATATGAATCATTTAAAAAAGGAATAATTTAAAAAATGACTAGAAGGTCAGAAAACATATAATACAAGATTTAATTTAATAATTTTAATGGATATTTTTAGAATGAGTACTTTTCCTACTCATTGGGAACACATGATATGATAATAATTAATAAATGATAATAATAAATAATAATTTTATATCTAAATATTTTTAATCGTGTTAATAACTAAAAATAACGCCTTAGTTCTTTTTTTTTTATACCGTCTGTATAAAATAATTTTATACCATGTGTATAATACCTTGTATAATACCGTTTTATACCACTGTATAATACAAACTCACATCTCTATAATATATGCGTTGAAAAGTGTTCCGTGCCACGCTTTGGGGGAATCCAGGGGGGTCACTGAGGGCAAGGGCCAGCTCCGTCGGGGAAAAAAATAATATTAAAAACGAAGTAAACAAAGAAGAATCCGATAACGGATAAGAAAAATGACGGTTTCAGTGCAATGCAATCATATTGTTTTGGGGTAAAGAGAACCTCCAATTCCTACGCAAACGCCAACAATCGACTGTAATTTATCGTTTCTCCTACGAAGTGCCCCGACCGTAAACAAATGCCCTCGGACGGGGCCCTCGGCTCCTGGCCCAAAGCACTCTTGGGACCACGGCAACGCGGGAGTACGCCGCGCGCAGTTCGATGACACGACATTTCGATCGTCGACGAAAATGCACGTTTAATACAAAACGCTGGAACACAAACGCGACGGCGTGCACGAGGTTCGCGATGCCATCCGTCTACCGGTGCCCGGTAACCAATCGCCGACAGGCTAGCGCGGCATCGGCCTCGGCATCGGCGGCGTGAACGTTCGCCGGATCCCGCGGCGGTGCGCACGACGTCCGCGACCGATCCGCCAAACGGTCCGGCGGAAACACGTTCAGCTGCTCGTCGATCCGGTCCAAGTTGTGTCTGACCGTCCGCATCCATTCCGTTTGCTTCGAGTAACAGTGCACGCTCAGCATCCAGGCCGCCTCGAGCAGCACAGCTGTAACGCGTACACCGTCGCCGTAAGCGTGTGCGATCTAAGCGCGAGCCGTTCGCCGAGTGACGGACGATCAATGGCGGAATCGAGGGGAGGGTGGGAAGATGCGCCGCGGCGATCGATCCAGTTACTCTTCGCGTGGGACTTTTTTTTGTTGTTTTTTTTCTGCTTTTCATCGCACGTTCGTTTTAATACTTTTTACGTGAGGTGGTACGGACGTAACGGTGATAACTTTCCTATTCGCCCCCTCCTCCTCCTCCTCGTTGAACAAGCTTCAGATCCGCCCCCCGTGTACTGTTCGGCGCAGTGGCTCCGTTTCAGAGGGTGGGGGACGACTCGTAATGGCCCGTTTTCCGCGGTCTAGAGCACGCGTTCCCGACGACTTTTTTCGATTCACGGCACCCTGGGTTATTTTATAAGAATCCGGAAGCACCCCGTTTCTACATTCCGTAGGATACGTAAGACCGGACTGAGTGTAGTGAAAATGTTGGCGTGTCATTAAATGATTATAAACCGTTTTGTAAGTACATGTTTGTTTTATAAAAATAAACATGAGATGAAGTCATAAGTTGTTCGTCGTGAATAAGTTTATAACACTCGCTTAACACGTCATAACGTCATTTTATTTTGCATTTTTTTTGCTAATCTATAATTCGGGTACATCACGGGGACATCCATGAAGATGGAACATGATCGAGATGTTTTTTGATACCATTGAAATGCTACAAATTCTGTTAGATTTGCGTTATTTATGGTACCTACTTGTGAAACGTTGTGAAAATCGGTCATTAGCGGTCCCACTAACATTTAACCTAAACTCAACTCAAAAAGTGATGTTCCATGTTGATTTGAAACGTTCCATAGACGTTTGGGTAACATATTATTGCACAGTGGGGCTCCACTTCGAAACGATAACGTTCAAACTGGTACGAAAATCAAAATAGATTGATCGCAGTACTACTATAAATTATATGGATACAAAAGGTATTATGTTATAGATTGTATTATTGTTCAAAGCGTTTTATTTTTCATAAAATCGTTTTTTCTTAAAAAATTTATTTCAACTAATTTCGTGGCACCCAAGTTGGGAACAATTGGTCTTGAGCTTAGCTATTCCTAAGTCGATAAGTCATCGAAATATAAAGACGTGTTTTACAAAGCCGTTGACATGTTGCGAAGCAGAAAAACGAGCCGCGTACTATACGGGTACACTCGGTAGAAATCGTTATGCTCATTGTCCGGTTCGACATGCTCCTCATCCCTCCCCCCCCCCATCACGTTAATCGGCGCTTTGGTAAAATGCGCCATCGGCTCGGCTATTCAATAAGAGCATGCCGTCGACTGCCCTACTCCGTAAAAAAACTGAAATTACATCACTGGTTCGGGATTGAAAAAAAAAATAAAATAAAAAAAATCAATTGTGGCGTGTTTGGCTGGACTCCACTGCCTCACGACCGAGTCGAGAACCATATAATATTTTCCTTTTACGAAAATTGCTGTTAAACGAATGAGACACATCAACTGATTTTACTGGGCAGTTAACATACCGATGAGTTACAAACCGTTAACTGTGTTTGCTTACGATTCACGAAAATCGATTATAATAATCGACCGTCGGACACCGGACCACCTTCACGACCGCCGACAAAATATTACGACATAAATCATATGCCCACCGGAAGGAAAGGATTTGACGTCACTGATACGGTTCGGTACATCGTCCGTCACTCGAAGAACGGTACGAATGTTTGTGCGTCTTACCAAAAAAGTGTATGCTGAACTCGACCAACCTGGCGTACGCCCAATGCGAGCTGGAAAAATAATTGTGGTTTTTTTTTAAATGTTGTTTTTTTCCAAGTGCGAAACGACAACCGTGACCGCACTGTACTCACTTGAAACTATGGAAAATGACGTAGAATAGGTCGTAAATGCATCCGGCGCGCGATACGTATAACGCGTATTTCAGCTGCTCAGTCTTATCCTAAAGGTAACACGTACAGCGAACCGTATTATTGCGGGTGAACGAGTGTCCTTTCAAAAGGTTATCAAAGTTTTCGATTCGGACGAACTCGCATTGTTGTGCGAATGCTAAGACAGAAATCGAAAATCGGTCGCAACACGTGTTATCCGTCTATAAGGAAAATTAAATTAAGACACATACGGGGGTGCCGGGAGGTGCTTAAAGCCCCCGATTTGTCTTGCGGTGAGAATATTGTCCCGAAGAGGGTTGATTGGCATTTTTGAGAATGAGTTCGTTCCAGTTTTCATTGGTATTGCACTAATACCACGGACGTTTAATGTACACGCGTGCATGTATGCATCCAGTATTGGATATAACGTGATCGTCACGTTACCTGTTCATAACGCATGTGATATTGTGATGACATTCGAATTTATTTTTAGTGTTTATTGCTGAAGTACTAGATATTTAGGATTTTCTGTTTACCGTCCACTACGGTTTGATCGCTTATTGATTTAAAATGATAATGTGTTACTAACGCTATTTAGTTTATATTTTCTATAAGTTGCTAAATTTAAAACTAAATGGTAGAGCTAAAACATTTTGTTTCTGATTGTTGTAAGACGATGTGGAGAGCTTCGAACCCTACGGATCATCTTAGGGCGAATGATTTTAGCCCTCCCAAGTTTTAGACTGAATTTACGCCTATGAAAGGAAACATTTTTGTTCTGTTTTATGCTCGCACAACAACGGAATTCAATAAAAAAATAAATTAATTAATAATAATAATTGTATTGATTACCAATAGTATCATTCCAATCACATAGGTCACTCCAATGTAGTTGATCGAGTTTACTTGGTTCAAAAATGTCAATATCTAATCGTGAAACAAATGAAACAATGAAATAATTACACAATACGTTCATTTAATTATTCGTCGTATTATTTTATTTTTTAGGGTTTTTTTTCGACGACGAATTTTCAAACGGAATATTTTATTTTAAAAATAGTAAAAATAAAAAACTTATTTTTAAAATAAGTGAATCATTTTATTTTAAAAATGATTCACTTCGTGAACTTATTGTGTATTTATATTTCCTATTTAAACAATACGATTGGTTTAAATGGTACGTCTATGTATATGATTTCGATCGGAATGATTGTTTCGAACACCATAATCGTGGGACGTTTCTGACAGGAAATAGTATCTAATAAGCGATTTGAAATAGTAGGGAAATTACTAATTTCTCAACAATTTTCCAAATAATCGAGAAAAACAAAGAAGTTATTTCACAAAGCTTCTTTCCAAGATTTTCGAATGCGGCATTGTACTATTCTACTATACTGTATACTAAAATTTGTATACAATACTGACAAGTTGTAAGAAAGCTTTATAAGTGTTCAAAATCAACGGAAATTTGATATTAGTTATTTAGTAGTTATTCCATAAATATTAATCGTAACTTTTCGTAACATGTAATGTCTACTTAAGTTATTATTAAGTTAGATATTGAGTTACGGCTTTTAACATTTAATAGACATTTCATAATCTTCTAAATGTTTAATTGAAATTTGTGCTAGTTACGGGCACTTGACATTTTTGATAAATTTAGTTCTACTATTACATCTATTGTAATTATTATAACTATCTTTATAAATACAAACTGATCCAACCAATCTCTTTCTATAAGAATCTTTATTTTTTTTTTTTTGAAGCAATGGCACATTTATGATGCGAATTACGCTTAAAACGCTAATACAGCAATATAATTCAGTCGTCTCTGTAGTTTAACTGACTGTAGACTTTCAGTCTTTTTTTTTTTTTATCAAAGACTTAAATATACATAAGCTATTGAACACAATTACGGTATGAACGTCGTTGCGATTCGTTGAAGAGATCCGGTGACACAATTTTACGGATCCGAACGTTTAGATTTATACTATATGAGCTATAAAGTTACTCACGAGACAAGCGACGCTAAGCATCAATGTATACTTCTTTATCGAAGAGGTTTTGAGCTTGAGTTCTATTCTAAACATTATGCTTTCAAAGTTAAAAATTGGATCAGTACAAAATTTGTTATTAAACTTTTTTACATTAAATTGAAAATATTTTGCTATAGTCACTTGATTAATCTTACGATCGAACGTGTGAGTTTTTTAATATTTAACAGTAACCACAGTTACTACTTAGTAAACATTTTTTAAAATTAAATACAAAAATAAAAAATGGATATTACAATAATTTGTAATTGATTTCTTTTTAATTTTTTAATATAATTCAATCGTTGAAATAAGGGAGTACCCCTCTCGGTCATAATCTTGTTTAATAATATCCGGAATAAGACATTACTTGCATATGATTTTTATCATTGATAATTATTATTGATTAATTTTATAATTAGATTGACTGTAATCTAATGATAAATTTCCTTTTTTGAATTTAACAATTTTTATTTAATTTTTTTTATTTTCTTCTATACAAATACATGGCGATATTACGCTTGTTAAATACTTAAAAAATAAAAATTTTAGGCGATTAATTATGCCAAATATAAATAACTTTACTTAACACAGAATATGTCTTACAAAAAAAAAAAAAAAGTATTATGCACTATCTTTAGGTAACTCAAATATACGTGAGTACATGATTGAGTCGTCATTTTCATTACTCAATTGTAAGTCCAAGTACTGGAGAACATTGATTTACAGTTTTTATGATAAATCAACAGTAATAATTTAACTGAAGATAAAACATAATTTTTAGATTAAACTGTTTAAATGTATGGATAGTTCAGAATAAATTAGTGAATTTACAAAGAATGCCATTATTATATATTATTTTATTTTTTACCATTAACAGTTATTGAATTTCTACGCAAATGAACTGCAAGGCGATTTGGATCGGCAATGTTTAATATCTACATAAATAATGAGCTTATAAAAAAATAATAATTTATAACAATTTTTTAATATAAGAATAAATAATTAATCCATGATAGAGAAGCGATATCAGTGAATAATAATAGTTGATCGTAATATAAAAAATTGATTGATCAAAGTGTCTTTAATGCTACACCCCAAGCCAATTTATCGTTGATAAATGCATAAATTATTATGTATTCGTTTTAATTTCATATAACTTAAGGATTTTATATTATTGTACTACAATCTTAATTTTTAATTATTTTTTAACTGAACCTATCATTTTGTATCTAAAGTACTCATTCATAAAAACAATATGACATTTACAGATATTTCAATGATCAACTCAAAAACAGGCTTATATTATAGCATTAATGTGATTTGGAATTTAATTTTGAGGATGTTAGCTTATACATTATGTTAGAATTACTAAAAAAATATTATAAAACTGGTTTTTTCAATTTCTAAAATTTAATAGAGAAATTAGATACTATATTTTTATAACTTAATGACCATACGGATCGCGATTGACTTTCACTTATTTGCATTTTATTTTCAAGCAACTCGCTTCATATACATTTTCCATCATATATATCAGAATATTCTGTTTATAATAACCAAAAAAAAGTTAAATAAAAATGTTTATCATACACTGTATAAGTTGTCTGTAATATGTTTGATTCCTCACACAAAAAACAATTTTATTCAAAGCAAAATAATTTTTTTTTAATACTTAAAAATAAAAATTTAAAACATAAAATAAATGTATACTACTTTATAATGTAAATCATACTAATAGCAAAAACACTGTTAATTGTTATTACGTAGAAAACATTTTGTAGCATAAGCACTAATTAGTGTAAACTTATTATTAAGATTTTGATTTTATACATCAATGAGTATTTAGTGTGTAACATTATATTTTATAAATCGTATATGATAAATTTATATACGTTTCTATCGTTATAGAAATTATTAGACACAGTCATACTTGATGAAATTATTAATCGATATATTAACCTAACCTGATTATCTAATATCCTATATATGTTTATATAACAGTTTATTGTACTTATATAAGAAATTAAAACATAATTATTACTAAGCATGAACAATAGTATATCATAAAGTATATAATTTAAATTATTCGAAATCAAAAAAATAAAAATAAAATGATCAGGAATATATTATAAAAATATATAGCTCACAGTATTAACCCCACTTTATGAGATGATTACGAATATTATTACAATTCGATTTATGATAAATATCATATTTATATCTAAAATGTAGAATGACAAACAATAACAAGTTTATTAATAATAGTTCTAAAAAATATATGGTTATTTTTTTAACAATAATTTAACCTCAATCAAACTCTGACACATTATAATACTAAACAATGGATTTTCTAGACGATTAAATATTAAATCTTAGCAAAACAAGCTGTTAAAATCTACGAATTTAATTTACCTGTCATATTCAACCAAAAGTAGTTGTTTTAATGATTAAATTATCACTTTGCCAATCATTTTAATGACCAGAACTACCTTGTTAGACAACTCCCTACTAATTATTGATTAGATAATCATTATATCTAGAAGGTAAGTAACAACTACAACTCACCTAAAAATATACATTCATTAGCAAAAATGTATTGTTTTGTTTTTAATAAACACTTCTTTGCGTAGTTTAACTAAAACAAACTGAAAAGTAAAAATGGCAAATAATGCTATACTGTATTTATAATTGATCGTAATTTTTCAATTGAACCACAACACAAATTATTATATACGTTTAAACGAGTAGGTCTTAATAATATAAATATCTAGGAATATCGTTCTGGTTCATTCGTAATAAAATAAAATTTGTTTTATTCTTTTTTTCTTGGAACTATGAATAGTATTATATTATTTCTACCATAAAGTCCAATGTTGATAGTTAAATATTGTGATTCAATTTTTAGAAGGCGAATCGGTCTATTATATGTTTTATAGTATTATTTTAAAGTCTATAAGATAAAATTCTGTTAAGTCTGTGTTGAAACCATAGTTTAGAACCAATATAAAAATATTTACAATACCTATTGTCTATTGAGCTTATTGGTTTTTATTTTATCGGATTATCGGATCACTTGATCAGTAATAAACAGAAGTACCTAGTTATATTAGGTATTAGTGGTTATATTTTACTATGCAAATAGACCATTGGTTGAAAAAAATAATGATTTAATTTTTAAAACATAATTTTTCTTAATTATAGAATAACACAGTGAGTTATAAATTATGTAACACGTATGATTTTTTAATGTAGCTTAAAACTAAAAATACCAATTTACTATACAATGTTCTATAACAATAAAGAAATGACCATACAGTATTTGAAAATTTTAAATTTAACAGTCATTTAGACATTTGTGTGTATATTTTTACCTACATTTTGAACGTTTAAAATAACTTTCATTGCGGAGAGGAGGTAGTGATAGTGACAGCCTTTTTCATACCCCAAAAAAGAGGTCTGTGTACGTCTATAATTCAAATCTTTTTATTTATAAGATCATTAATATTATACATTCAGCTACCTTTGTTTTTTAGGCAAATCCTACGGGGTTTCATTTCCGTTAGTTTTAAAGTCAGTACACTGTTGCTCTATGATTTTTATTTCTATTATATTTTTTTTCCACTTAGCGACAATAACAAGTATTCCATTTTATGAACACTCGAATAGTAAAAATAATCGTAATTAAAAATCGTAATACACATTAATTTGCAAATATTTATGTGACTGATCATTTTTGAACAGTCAATAAAATCATTTTTATTGTTATCCGCCGAAATGTATGCAACCAGTGCCGGCTCCTGAGGTCCATTTAAGGTGGTGCACAATTAATTTGTAAAGTACCCATGTAGACGGGTAAGAAATTGTTAATTTTGTTTCGGGTACATTTAATTTTTGAAGTTATCTAATTTTGGTCACGGCATAATAAAAATAAATTAGAAAAAAGTAACTTATTAAGCACGAAACATAGACATAACATTTTTATTTTCACGATCGACATGATACGTGGAGCGATAAAAAAGTGTCGGTGCACACATTAATTGTGCTCCAAACTACCATGCATTACTAACCGACGTGCATGTAACTCATTTTGTACGGACACCCGGAGCACAACGGATGTGTGGTACGCTAATTATTTAATCGCTAACGGACATACCTCTCAACACGGAAAGCTGCCATTTTTTTTTTTTAATAAATATTTTTGTCGATTATAAACTATGTGCTTAGTAACCAATTATAATTTACTACAGGAATCTAATAATTTTGTAAATCATTTTTTTTTAGGTGGTTCACGTGCTCCTGTGCACCATACCACCACGAGCCGCCGCTGTATGCATCAGAATAAAAAAAAAAACACATTGTATATCAATGAAACGCTCGTCAAACGGTAAGTGTACCTATTGCGTCGACCAAATTATTACGTTTGAATAGTGGTACTGCGCGATGACACGAACAATACGAAGAAAAAAAATAACGCGTTAACATTATTTTCACTGGTTGAATTACCATCGCACTCGATATTGGTCTCGTTCACGTACCTCCTAATCATCAATTATATATTTTGTTTCGATAGAAATCCGTGTCGTCGTTAGAACCGTGCACCTACGCATTTCGATGGTAATTGATTATTGTGGTAACGAAATAATGATTAACGTACACGTATAGCGTCCACGTTTCGGAGCAAGCAAACATTGCGGACCGTATAGGTACTGTATTATATTTGATTGGTATCCCCGGTTCGATTTTCGTGATTAAACTAATGTCGAAGGAGACGCGTCCTTAAAGAATTACATTTAGTAAGTGGAAACCCGAAAGAAATATTCGTGAGGCAACGGATGACTCATAATCGTATTACATTCCGTACCCGTTTCGTTATCACCGTGGAACGTCGTAGCGATTTACACGATAAATTTTAAATTAATACATTTTGCCGGATCAGACGAATTAAATAAATAACCAAACACAACATGGTGTCGTATAAAACGCGCGAAACGTAAACACATTATCGGCGTAATATTACGTTACTCCTCTTGAGATTATAAACGATTGTAGACGAAATCTGGAGACAAAAGAGCGCCGATTGGACGACGGTTTATGAACTATGCGGCGGTTGAGATTAACTGCATTGCTAACAGCGGACCACATTGGTGAAAATATTTTAATGTTGATAACGGCCGAAACACTCAGGTCAATCGCTCGAAGAAAATGCATATTTCCCACAGTTTTTGTTCGGTTTATTTTTTTCTTTTTGTTACGAGGAAATAAAAAAAAATACGACTTTACTATTGTACCCCTGCCTTTCACGTATATGCGCAAACATAATGAGGTCTTACGATATTTTTTTCGTTTTTCTTGCGCGTTCTTATTACCCGAAAAAACGTCGAGAGAAAGACAGCGCAATAAAGAAACACACGTCGTTGGAAAACCGATACGCTGCTCGCTTCCTCAATGAGCGTACGGAAATACGATCCAATGCACTCCGTCGCGTATTGTTAATTATTATAATATAATAACAAAGCAGCTATCGATAGCGATAATTCGAATATCTATGGTGTACGAGTATTAATTATTTCAGGAGCCGCGCTCGCACCGTCTCCGCCGAAATCCCATTATGAGTGCACGACGATCGTCCGCGGTTGAAATACATCTCGACGTAACGGACCCACGTAAAGCGATCGCATCGACCGGTATCGAACGAATTTCAACAATGCACACCATCAACCAGAACCGTTCAGTGCCGTTGCCAGCGATCATTTAAAACGGTTGAAAAACTGAAATGCTTTAGTAACCGCTGCGTAGGACAACGATCGTTGACGATGATGAAACAGACACTCGTATCGAGCAGTATCGGTGAAAAGCAACACAATAATTTTAATTTTAAACCATGTTGTAGAGCGTTTAGTTTACGATTTGTGATAAGATTGTATGAGTAAAACACTTTACGAAAACCATTAACTGGCACAGATGTATGGGTTAACTTTTACCTGACCGCTATATGTGTTCGTTGCTCTACACGTAGTTGTATCAGCGAAGACTCTGACGATGATACAGGTATATATGCACGATTGAGTGGGTGTGTCTTTTTTTTTTATTATTATTTTAAGATCTATTAGTAACAAATACCGTAACTCGACAATTACAACGCATACATGACAGTGCACAATAAAATCGGTTAATTAACTATATTTCATACAAGTATATCAGTGTTGGGTAATAAAGTAATGGAAAAATAACACCGGTATTTTTATAGTAATGCGTTACGTAATTTCATAACAATTATTACTGTGTAACGAAATGTAATGGAAATTATTTTATATAACTATATATTGGTTCCGTATTATATTTAAAAATACATAGATGAATTATTGTACCGATAAATATTTAGGTGTGTAAATTTTTTTTTTCAATTGTAACTTGAAAGTAACGTGGCTTTACTATTTTTATTCAAAACTAAAGTAATTTCATTACATTTAAGTAATATGAGTGACAAGTATATTAACTCATTAATTTCATAAATTATCTAACCAAACACACTGATATACATATATTACGCAAAAATAATAAGAACGTAACATTAACTTTATACAACAAATAGGGAATGTCGAAAAAGTTCAGATGATAGTATACATTTATAATATAATAAAAATAATATCAGTAATAATAATGATAATGATAAAAGAAAACAGAAAAAATGCGATTTCATAAAGAGGTTAATATAAGAGTTGATGAATTTATTATCACTTCTTGAAATTGAATCACCTCTTGAAATAGACCTATGGAAGCAAAAAGTTCCCATCTCCGAACTACAAAAACAAATATCAGAGGGTGAAAATCTGTCATATCCAACATGGAAAACCATTAATAGATTGTGAACAGGAGTAGGTAGATGTAAACTAAATATGTTCAAGTGGAAATTATCAAAACATGAAAAATGTGAAAGTAGCTCCATCTAGACTATGCAAACATCTTCTGGTCTACCCAAACCTCCCATCAACATGTAACATACATGATCTTCTGAAACCCAATGACCAGGTAGTAGAAGTTGCTCGTCATTGGCAAGAAAGTATATGAAGACAATTGATGGCCCGGACTCGTAAAGGAAAGGAAGGAATTATCACTTAAAATCCTTCAAGATAATTGTTGATTAAGTTTTCAGGTGAAGTTGCAGGTGATATTGGCAAATGATATATTATGTTCGTTATTAGCATTAGATGTCATAACTCTTGAGAACGGTATAGTGATATTAAGAGCGGGATATTTATTTAATTTGGCTGTCTTAAGTGTTTTGCTACTTTATATGAAATGTTAATACTCAGGACAGGCGCGGCTTCAGAGACTTACAAAGGGGGGGGGGGGGCATTTTTTTCAGCCATTGCTAAATTTCAAAAGGGACTAGAGTTAGAGAATATTCTAACCTGGAACCTGTAAGTGATTACTGATAATAGTTGTTTCTCCAAACGACTACAGAGTCCGACTACGTTCCTTTATTATGATACACACCTCATATTAATGTCATATGGTTTTTTTAGGCCGCCAAATAAAATTGTTAGCTAGGTAGGTAATTAAAATCAGGATTTAACAGTTCACAAGGACAAATATGTGAAAAATTAAAATTTTTGAAAAAAAGCTGGGGGGCATGGCCCCAGTGCCCCCCCCCCCTTGGAGCCGCGCTTGACTCAGGACCATTCTTATATGAAATTTTATACGGCCCTGTGCATAGAGCGCATTTTGCAGGATCCGATGGTGCTTTCGTACAAAAGAAATTGTTATCACTATATTCGACACAGAGCGGGGACTGGCAAAAATATTATTTGTGTAAAATAAAATTGCCACTCTATGCATTTTAGAGGAGCAAGTTTTGTTCTTCTCTACAAATATATTTTAATTTTAGTGTGGAGAATAACTAACGAATAATTTTACGACTTTTATCTGTTATGCTGGCTTGTATGTCTTTAACAGAGATAGATGGGTGGAAATACCTGATAAATATATTGTACTAGTATAATTATATGATTTTATTTTATAAGAAATTGGGCAAAAATGAGTGCGATTCGATCTGTTTGTCATCGGCTAACTATTAATTAGTAGCGTTAAAAGTTATTATTTTTTCAATGTGATCAATCAAATATTTGGGAGTTATTTTAAAAATAATGCTTGACGAGTAGACGATATCGAATTGTGCATTTTTGAGCGTGGACAGTTCGTAGGCTTCTCTTATAAGATATGTAAAAGACAGATATTCGAACTTTGGTATTTGGCAATGATGCATGTGTCTGAATACATTAACATGTTCATTCTGTACGATTATTTAACTATTAATTAATTATTCACCAATTGGCCATCTCGGAATTTCTAATGTACATTATTGCATGATAGTAATTATTTAAAATAGAATATTAATTTATAAGCTATGTATTTTGCACGCGCACCACTATAATGTCTTAAGATTATTCCAAGACCACATTATTTTAACTAAACTATTTTAACATTACTACAATGGTCACCGATAATTTAAAAACATTTCCTACACTCGTGCTACTCGAACACATAGCTGTGGAATAGTTCGTTGTTAGTAATGAATGTGGGTGATCTAATAAACGTTTTAAAAAAATAATTCAAATTTTCCAAATATAATATAGTAAACAGTTAACGATTGCCAACAGTACGCGTATAACTTCCGAATTGAAGAAGTTCCAAATCAAATGCTGGTCGAAAATTCCTATAATTATCTGTCGTTAGAACCGAAAGGAAATGAATTACATTTAAACCAATATACAAGTGTAAGAACGCTACTACTAAGCCCGATTATACGACCAATTCACATGATCTTGTCACCAAGTTTGATAAATTGTTATTATCACATCATTACTTTCGATTGTACGTACCTGATCTTTAAAATACTATTTCCATTTTAAAAATGTATAGCTTCTAATGTAGCTAATACACGGATGGAATAAGGTTATTTTATTTCGGAATAAATTAGCTGCTAAATGATAACGGAACTATTAGTTAAGGTCATAGAAATCGCTGGAGTGTACATGTATTGTTTACGATGGAAAAATAACGATAGCAGTCGCAGAGCACTCTTTTCTCCTCTCCATAGATGCATATTTTAACGGGTCCGTGTGGGGTAACATGTTCGTTAATATTCACAAACTTATTTAATTACTCGAGTGGTTAGGCATACAGCAATACAGGTGATGATTATATATGCCGGGTTTTGGTGAATATGAAAAATAATCGACACTGCAAAAAACTTATTGATTATCATTTTTTATTTAACCACGCGTAATATTCAGAATAGTAGTGGTAAATAAGACGTTTGTTGTTTCGCTTTAATTGATGCGAGTTAAAAAAAAAAATCAGTCATTATCAAAATGTTTTAAAAGAAACACGGATACCTGTTATTGTACATTGTATATGGTTTTTTTTTTTGTGACCGGGTGCTAAGATTCCTTTCCTTGCATATTAATTGTAAACTCAACGAGTAGGAATATTTGCTAAGCTATTCGTTATTTAATACGATGACGTAATCGTATTCAAAAGCTAATATTTATTGTCATTAACTGGCGCACATCGATCTCCTATGCATATATAAATACGAGTACGTGTAACAGTATGGCGCATCTTACCTAACACATCTGTCCGAAGTCATATACCGTGAAATGTTCTATCTGTCCGAAGTCATAGAACATTTCACGGTATAGAGGACTGAAAAGGTAGTAAACGATGTTTGCAGAAGGATAAAAAAACAAAACACATTTCTCGCATCACTCGGAATCTAAAATCGATATAAGAGGGTAAACGTACAACGTTAACTGTCGGTCGAGATCGCGAACGGCCCGGGACTGGTGTTCTTTGTTAATTAAAACCGGTGATTTTCCGTAAACAAACAATGAACCGTGTGAGCACGCCAATGAAGTGGTGTCTGGACCCGAGACGAGCTGAACGCGAAGACTTCAGGTATCCATCGTCGTTGTGCCATCACGACAATGGGCTCGAGTGGGCGACGGACGGTTGTGCGCGATTTGGCGGTTGACGTCGATTTGTTTTTTCCACAATGGGACCCGTTATAACCCACACCGATCCAAGTGCGGTAGGTATACATACGATATACACACGCACGCAAACACACACACACACACACACGATATACATACGTATACACGCGCTTTTAATACGTGTACGTGTGGTACAGAAAACACTGTGAGAAACCCGGGTCGGCGCAATCGTCGTGACTCGTCACATTCGTATCGCGTGGTGCGTGTGCGTGTGCGTGTGTGTGTGTGTGGTGCATTGTTCCACACCAATATATTTTTTACACATGTGTATGTGTGTGTATAGATGGCGTCAACATTCTTTGAATAATGTTTGAACAGAAAAAAATAATAATAACAATAATGTTAAAAAAAGAAAAAAAAAAAACGAATGCCTCGACGGACCGCGTGCGCATACGTAGACTCGTAAGCGCGAGTTGTGTGAGAACTGTTGTAACTACTGTAACCCAAGTGTATGCCCAAACGTAGTTCAGGTAGTTTCTAGTCGCCGGTAGAATATCGGGGACGGTTTTCGTAAGCACGTAATATTATGTTTTAAATATTAATTATCATGATATTACGCTCGACGCGTCGAATTCGAGCCGTAGCGTACGATGTTGTGAACACACATCGAAATAATTAGCTCTGCGATCACGGTTATTGTTTTCGAGAGTATTCATAAAACCGTTAAGTACATATCGTTATTATTTTACATCGAACTCGTCCGTCCGAAAACCGTTCACGAACATTATTGTTTGCTTTCGCTTCCATATCGATACGAATGAATGCAACACCAACGCATTGCACATCCGAGGAACGTTGATTTCTGGTACTGGCTCCTTTGCTTTTATTTTATTAGATACGTGTGCACGTGTTTCCGATAAAATGATAGCCATCAAGCGGTAATCGAAAAAAAGTAAATAGAATTTAATTCTTCTACTAATTTCAATATAGATTACTGCTACAAGCTGCATAATGTAATATAATATGTTAAAGATTTCGTTCGCTGCAGATTTAGCTACGGAATAAATAAATAAAATGATACTTATAGACAAACTTATTACGTGTACGATCAGTTATTTTTAATGCTTTCGTAGTCCTCGTTGTAATCAATACTCTGCATAAAATTCATTACAGAAAACAACAGTTACGATTTTCTCCGTACGAAGATAATAATTTAACACAATATACATAGGTTTTATTTTTTTTACAATCAGTACCAAAAGCGATGTGTGAGAATAACTTCGATGCGTAATTAAAGGATCTATCTAAATCGTTTGTCACGTGTTTCGCAAACTAATTCGATTGAACTTCAAATAACAATATGAATTAATATTCACATTGGATTACAAAAAGGTGTGAAAAAAAATAATAAAAATGCAAAATTATATTATTTTACGCTTTTCGTTGTTACAGAAAGGATAATAATGTTATATTTACACTAAATTACATCAATATCCGGATTTAAATCAAAGTGTGGAATAATGATGAATATATGAGATTTCAGTGGGAAATATAATTATTAATGTTGTGCACCGTCGTTATATTCACACGCAAATATATAATATATATATTTTATACAACGCGAGTATGAATGAGCTTGCATATGAATATGTATCGGAGCAGACAAATTATGTAATTCGATTGTTATATATGCGTGAATATTAATTCTATTATATACGAATAAAATAAAATTACAAGGGTAGATAATTATAATAAATGCACAATAAACGTAAATGCTAAAAGGGTTATTAAAAATAATAATGGCAATAGCTGCAGTGCACCGATCACGTATACAACTTTAAAACAGACGCTTGTACTTGTCCTTATATGTATATATATATATATGCATATGAAATAAATATTAATGGGTTACGTTTCTCAGTTTTTCGGTTTCATCGATTCCAGGAGAATACAAACAATTACAACTCTACTTATAATTGAATAGTTTGAGTAATACAGTCACAAGTGATAGTAAACAATAAAGATAAAATGTGCCTAATAAGTAATAATGGATAGCCATGTGGTTTTACGTTGTATTATATTTATGAAATGTAATGTTCGACTGGCAGAAATGATTATGAGTGTTTCGCTAATCGCAATATTAGTCCAAGTGAAAATATCGAAGGGACAACAAAAGAATGAAACTAAAAATTATATGATGAGTTCAATCGACGCTGAACACATTCATAACGATCTAAACATTTTGGTTCGAAAGACAGCTCCTTAACCTATAATGAATAATATCATCTTCTTGAAGTGCTAGCAATACTTTATGGAATTAATGCGTGCTAGTCATAATCGTATTACTTTATGTATACTTGATTTAATAAGATACAAATATTCACGAACAACTATGTACAGATACGTTCTAAAATTAGTGTCCCACCAATAGGTATAATTAAGCGGATCAAACATGAAAAATATGAAACTTTTAAGTTTTGAACAAAAATAGTACAGCCTAAGCGAGTAATTGTAGTTTTTGTCTTTTTTTTCCATTTTTACGAATGTTAAATAATCTTAGTGTAAAGTGGTTGAATCGACTTTTTTTTTTGTCTACTGATCAGCGTTCAAATAGGTATTATAAACGTTATTTTAATCGTTTCTGTTTTTATTTTATCCGTACAGCGATTGAAAAATAATAATGCCGTATTTACGGCCGTAGTTAAACGACATAAACACAATCGATACTTTGACAAAAGCTAAATAACTATGATTGGTTGACGGAAAATACAATTGTGAAGTCGAATTATACAATCCGTGTTGAAACGTGCGAAACGAGAACAAACATTTTTGGAGTGGTGCGAGTGTTAGCTTTTACTTCAATGGAGAGCAAGTGTGTACTGCTGGTAACAGGAGCTGCTATAGCTTTTAATTTGTATCAACTGCAGCAACAGCAGCCACCTGCAGTTGAGTCGGGGCCATTCGAAGATTTGACGAAACCGTAGCGGTGCTCGAGAGTGCATTATTTTAAATAATTTACAAAAAAAAAAAAAAAAAAAACAGAATGAGATTAATTCAACGCGGTACATTTATTGTAATAAACACGCGTCCGTGCTAATGGCCTTTGGAGGCGAACGTAATATTTTCAAGTGTATTCCAAAGAAAGGGTATTCTATGAAGTATATATATATGCAATAATTATACATGTAAACGCGTTTTCGAATCGTTAAAACCCATTGGTTTGCGAAACGCTAGGGAGGGCGTTTTAGAAATTGGAATTTTTTTCCTTCTATTCTTCTTCTACTTCTTCCCCCCGCGATATTAAAATGTCTACTGCGCGCTGTACATTATACGTTCTGTCCCCCACCGAGTCCGCGCCGCCGTAATCTATTGTTCGTGGTATTCACTAGCTGTTATGCTAATTTCCATTAACCACCACCCTGCCCCTCCCCCCTCTCAACGCGTAACAACAATCACATTGTCGCCATTGCGTTTCACATGTGTTTTCCGAACAATGCGGACAGAACGTTATGAATGCGTTTCGTTTTTTTTTTTTTCCTTCTCCGTTCACTATTAAAACGACAGGTAATCCGATATCATTATATTACGCGTACCTATAATATATTTTACAAATATATATATATATATGAATATATAACATTGGTTGACATTTGAAGTGGCCTGCGATTGCGAACGACAATGATATTATCGAAAACCCGATGTGGTGTGTCTGGAGACGTTTAATTGTGGTGAATTATAATCGAGTTCCGTGTAAAGTTAAAATGCGCTATTCCGAAATAATAAGAGCACGTGCATTTAAAATTCAGAAAAATGTTCAATCGTCCGTACACGCTAAGATTTACATGTAAAATAATATACGTAATAATAATTATTATTCAGATATTTTGTTTGACGCTAAACTATGACTTCGTATACGAAAAAACATATGATTGACGGTGTATGGATCAATTACATGTACAATAGATTTTCGATTCGGTACAGAGATTATCCAAAAGTGGAAATTGAAACTAAAAATATAATTTATTGTTCGTTTTATAAATCATAAATTTATAATTTATGGTATTAATAAATTATTAAATATAGATATCGTGTTGTTATTTATTTTTTTTAGATTCTGAACGGAGTGAAGAATGTATTGATTTTACAATGATGTGTGTTTTTTTTTTTTTTTTTTTTTTTTTTTTTTGTGTCTGTCGACACGTTTTGGGGCAGTAAAAATGCTTCGATTGCCTTATGTAGCAACTTTTCTGAAAGGAAAGTGAATCTATTTGGTACTTTGGGGGGTCAAAAGTTAAAAATTTCCAATATTTTTTAAATGTGACAGGAAAAACCATAAAAAAATTTGGGAAAAACGGGAGTTTTTACGCAAAACCAGTTTTTGACATAATCAAATTTTTTATTTTGCTATAACTCAAAAACTTATCGATGTAAATACTTGAAATTTTCACCAAATGTTTAGATAAGCGTTCTCTATACACCATTAAATTTTCAAAGTATTTTGACTTTTATTAAGCTATTATTAGACAATTGAAATTTTCAATATTTTTAAGTATTTTTTTTTTAAATAACGATAAAAATTTTTTGGCTGCCTAGAAAATCTTGAAAATTTAATACAAGGTTTCTTATAAGTTGTTCCTTAACTGATAAAAAAAAATCTAAAATCGTAAGTCACAATTTTTTTTTATAAGTGCTCAAAGTTACAATTTATACGAAATATGTAAAAATCACGATAATTTGCAAGTTTTTTTGTAGTTAAAAATTCATAAAATTTTTTCTGTTCATACTTAAGGTTCAAAATTTTAACACAAGGTTATGTATAAGCTACTCTTCAAAAATCTTTAAAAAAATTTCTACCGGAATTAGAGGAAAAAATTTTATGACTGTTTGAAATTTAAATATTTACGAAATTGCATAAAATACCGATTTATTCTCAAACGATTTTAAATATTTTTTATAATTCAAAAAGTATAAGTCGCAGATTTTTGAAATTTCTACCAGCTGTTAAGATTGGTATTTCCTTTATGTCATATTTTTTTCAAAATATTATATTGATTTTTAAGCCACTTATAGGCATTTAAAATATTCGATTTTTTTACATTTTTTTTTTATAATCGGTGATAAAAAAAATTTGGCTCGTACAAAATACTTGAAAATTTAATAGAAGATTCCACAGAAGTAGTTCTTAAAGTCATTCAAAAATTATTAAAATCCATAGGCACAATTTTTTTTTATAAGCGTTTGAACAGCGAATATTGACAAAAAATTACATGTAAAATATAATATAATGTAGAATGTTCTAGACTGACAAATGATATCGGTTTTTTTAAAATGCCCTAACTCAAAAACGAAAAACCGCAACAACTTGAAATTATCATTAAATCTTTATATTGACGTTTTCTATACATGGTTAAAATTTCAAAGTATTTTGACATATTTTGACTTATTTATAGACAATTTAAATTTTCGGTTTTTCTAAATTTTTCGTTTAAAAATAAAATATACTTATATAATATTTATAAATAACATTGTATTATATTCTAGACTAACATATGAACTCCGTTCAGAATCGTTATTCGTATACAATGATATCTATCATTGCATTCAAATTTAACAAATCCATTATAATAATGACCTATCCTATAAGCGAGGTGCACTCCACCCCTAACTGTACAGCAGAGCGAGGCCCATCCGGTTCTTTTTTCTATTGAACTCGTACAAAAAATATAATTGTTTTTTTTTAATTTTTGTAAAATTTTAATATAGCCGTTTAATATAATATAATTTTTCTACAAATTTGGACCATTCAACTTCTTGTTTTTTTTTTTTTTAATTCAAAGAAAATTAAGTCTTATATCATTTGTCTTTTTGGATATGACCTCATTTAGTTTATATACATTAGTAATAATTATTATTAACATGCTGAAAAATAGAATTGTTTATTACTTTTTTTTTCACGCAAACAAAAAACTAATACACTTCAATAGAGGAATTACGTAATTTATCGTCTTCGACAAACTTTTAATTTTTATAATTTTTTATTGATTCAACTGTTTCACAAATTACTCCTATTAAACACACTCTAGGAATACATATATCGTGTTTATATATTGCGTCAACGAATTGTAAAAGTGAACTAAAATTCTATACCATGTACCCATATATATATACCCATTTTATTTTATTTAACATATACAATCTATGCCTCATGCTATGAAATAAAAAAATAACATGAGAAAATATGATAAAAGATGCCACTCAGTGGTTCACTAAAAAATTGTATGTTTATTACTTTTATACCGATCACGATTATGCATTCAAAATAAAATAGGATAAGATATGAAATCGTTGATTTACTTTTGAATTTAATGGTATTACGTTTTCTTACTTTCGCTTTTTCATAAAAAAAAATATATTTTATAATAATATGTAATATGGTATTATATGTTGAGTAAATAATAATAAATCTTAATATTTCATTTGGATCATTTAATACAGAATATATACACTTTATATACTGAATCAATATGAGTTTTTTGAAGTTTAATGCATTTTACGAAAATTATATTTTAAGAAAACAATAAAGACTTCTTAAATTTTACAGTACAATTCGTGTTTAATTCTGCTTAAGTTATGACACTATTAACACTTATAAGTTATAACCGTTTTGTTGTAAAATGTTATTCTATTGTTTGTAGACACAATTGATGAATAATGTAATCCTACTTCGTTCTACTATTTTAATATAATTTCGTTGAACATTTTATTAATTTAATGCATAAAATAAACGTTAATTTATTTCATCTCCAGAGAATATTCGAAAGATTTTTTTAAACATTAACTTTTTTTCGCTGTAAATTAATTGTTAGTGGGCAGGCATTTCATAAAATAAAGATTATGATCATCGTGGGTAAAATATCATATATAATCCTTGTAAATAAAGTATAAATAATTAGAAAAAATGTTATGATAGTAAATATTATGACTGATTGATAAAAAATCGTTTTGATATTATTTGTACGATAGTTAAAATAACTTAAAATTTTCATATGCACAAATAGTTATGCAACTAATTAAAAAAACTAAATATCATTATTATTATTATCATTATTATATTATAGCGGTTTTAAAACATTTTATTTTCATTAATATTAAAACAATTGATAGTTGCAATCTGAATTTTATTTTGATTGAAGTGTAATAATAATTAACACAACATTGTCAATAATTTGACAGCTACATGAATTTTCTATTTGACAATAAAAAAAATGTAATTTATATTGTATTTATTATGAACGTATGGGTAATGACAATTATTCCAATCAAATCGTTTTGTTTTTCTATCGGAGTTTCTAATCATTGAGTACTTAAGTTCAACTAAGATTCTATCATTAAGGGCATTCCATCGAAAACTTAAGTAAAATTATAACTACGTGATAATATTTATTGATCAATTTTCAGAAAAATGTTTTCGCTTTTATCGGTAGTATCATTTGTTTTTCAATATTACCATCATAAACAATAGAATCGATGATTGCAAAAACATCACAAACCACATATTTTATAAAATTGAGATATTAGTAAAAACGTATATTAGTCATGTGTTTCTAATCGTTTAGTCTACAAACACTGATTATCATTATTTATTTACCTAATAAAAAAAAGTATGCCTAAGGACGTTTTTACACTTAACGCAAAAAAACATGGCTAGTATACAGTTTTTTTTAATATCTTAATTTCATAAAATATATAACAAATATGTATCACTATAATATTATATATTATTATATAACTATAAACCATATATGACTCGTCATGTTTCTGCAATCATTGATTCAATTATAATTATTATTGTTGTTTTAAAAATGTACCTCAGCAGAAAATAAACAAAACTTAATATTTATTATATATTATATTTTAGTTGTTGTATATTCATATGACAAATTTGTAAATACGTACACGATTGTAATATGATAACACGTAATAAATTATAAATGTATTTCAATATCCTGTTGATGGAAATCATTTATTGCTCAATACGTTAATTTGTTTCATACACCGCGTAATTGTACACACACATGTAAATTGATTTTTCTGATATTGATGACTGCCATGATTTAAATTTAAAAATTGTCACAATTGCTGCCAATAGATTAATTTGAAGTACATACACGTCAATAAATATTGCAACAAATAAAAAACCCAGAACGTTTTAACATTTTATTATTACAATTGATACAACATTAATATTGACATATGATTTTTAAATATTATCTTAACACATTTGCCCTATTATAGCGTTTGATGAGTGTTAAGCTATATTAATCAATGATTAATAATCATATTACACAATAATGAAAATTATTAAAAAAAAAAAAAAAAATTAAAAACCCGTGATGCCAGAGGTGTTACTTAAATCAAGTTACATCGTAAAAAATGTTATCAGAAACACACACAACCAAAAAGTTAAAACAGATCAAATAACTTTAGGTCTAAAAAGAACTTTTTGCGAATTTGTGCTCAAATAAATTCCTTTCGGACTCTGTGGATAAAATATGAAACTAATATTGAGTGTTCAATTAATTTTTATGTGCGTACAGAATAGAAAAACACAAAGTAGGTACGTATAATGTTATAATGTACGTATAATGCATTTGTTCGTCAAATAATTTCGACAATTTACTCCGCGTTTTCATCGGTGTAGGCTACAAAACGTGTATCGTCCGTTTAAACTCATTCGTAAGTTTGACACACTTCAACGATTTCAAAAACAACAACTTTCAACAGTAAGTAATTATTGTTTCATCAACATTTTGATACTAACCCAAGTCATGTACAATAACATAACGTAGAAGTGTAATTTATATAATATAAATATATATATTACTCTAAGGGTATGGAATAAAAACTGTAAAAACTACACTAGTTTTGTAGAACGATGTAACATTGAGAGCTTTGAAGGAGGAGCGTAAGGAACATGTCTGCACTCCCTTCCTCCCCCGAAGTTTTCTAAAAAATACTACATACACTGTGTATACGATAGTTAAAGGAGAAAAAAGATTTTATAAAAAAAACACATCTGTTTGAAAGTAGTAACGATTTTGACAACATATTTTATTTTTAATTAAAATTATCTCTGAAAATTAGATATTTCTGATGTACACAAACTTAATACCGTGTACTATTTATTATTGGATCACTATTTATATTATTATTATTATTATTATTATACTTATAATTACTATAATTATTACAGTTGTAGCTTCAGAATTTGAGTGAGCTATTAGCTGGTATTAATTAGTAATAACCTACAGTATAGTTTGGAGACCCTTAACCTAAATAAATTATTACGAACGCTAATATTATATATTTATAGGTGTAAAATGTAATGATTTCATGAATTAATTGTAAGTATATAGGTATGGATATACATATATTTATTTTAATTTAATTACATTAATTTGGCGAGTTGTACTTTATCACTTACTTAATCAAATGTTTGGCTATCGAGCTTTGGGATCATGTAAAAAGTATTTAACCGCATTGTGTAAATAAGAGTGTATATATATATAACAGTAAAATGACGTATATTGTACTATTCTATAGAGTTTATATAAAATGTACATAATGACAATCGTAATATTCGTGCAAGTCGTGGCTTTTATTGTTAAAATTAAAAAAAAAAAAACTCATTGAAAATGTAATGGATAGTTTTTTTTTTCTCGTCATACGCCATCCGAATCAAAATTTCCAAGTGTGAACTCCCGTGTGCCGCACATTACTTACCGATATTATGCATGATGTAAAATAAAAGAGATTTTGCATTAATAATACGAAGAAAAAAAGGGTTTCTGCAATATTACAGCAGTTCAGACGAGTGGATTGTAAGTTAGGTCAACGGTTGGCGACCGGCGAACCGCGGAAAATTTTGAAAAATATTTTCCATCTCAGAAGAGCATCAAATTTAAAAAGGTCGAGAACTACTGATTGATATTACATTAGTTTACATAAACCTCAATTAGCTAGGAAACCAGTTGAAATTAAACATTAAATACATCAAAATTAAATATTAAAAAAAAGTTCCTAGGCTAGCAGTGAAAAATGTATACATCTAGATCAGAGTCTGTTCCAGTTTCGACCCTTAAAAATACGATTATTGAAAAATCCATTCTTATTGCATCCGAATAATTATATTTCTCTGAAATTTCAGTCGAACCGGTACGGTAGTTATGGTTGTACGCTGTGGTATTTGTATTGTTATCCGTAATGATAATTATTTTAATCACGATTTCTATAAGACTATCCATTTACTGTATTGTCATAATATATACATATTCTGAAAATGTTTAATGTATCATTAATTAATAAATACAGTAAAATATATTATACATTAATATATTACGTTCAAAAAACCGTATTCAATACACATGTAGGTATGGCATTTCAATTACTTTACGAATAATTAATTAGAATGTGTTTAATAAATAGTAGTATTTCAGTGCTTCTAGATATTGTACGAGCGTGACCTTTGTGCTGTGTAGTATTGTTGGATTTTTTTGTTCTTCTTCTTGTATTACCTTGATTGTGTGAATACGAACTCCTTTTGAGACCAAGGGAAGGCACCAGTGCTTCTAAAAAATGGCCGGCTCCCTCGTACAGAATAGGCGCACGCCTACGATTGTAATAATATTATCGGGAAAAATGCTCGCGCTCCACCGCACGTAACGACATTAAGTTCGCGGGCGCGAGGTGCAGTTTACAACGCCGTGGACGAAAGTTAATTTTCCTTGAAATTCGAAATATTATCGAACGTGTTAATTTTTCCTTCTCGCGAACAACCCTTAATAATGTAAGACACGCCCGTTTTGAATTGTTTTTTTTTTTTTTGTTTTTTTTTTTTCGAACTACCAGTTTTTTTTTTCGATCCAAAACATAATTGTTGTCCGGTGTCGGTAGCAAAGTGCCTACCTGCTGCGTACTGCGAGAAGAACCACGAACAATATACGTGACGAACACACGGACGTGTTGCTAAAAGATTAGAGAACCTATTGTTGGGCTGTACCACGCAATCCAGTCAGATTTTACACCGTACATCCCGCGTACGTGTAGACCTGCAACAGGACCCGGAACAAAATGCAATTCGACATTGAATGTACGGAAAACGGCATGTATGCGGTGCCGAAAAAAACGTGCAGTCGATCTTAGGATTTACCGAACGAAACGAACCGTGTATCTATATATATAATACAAACAGTGGTTAAAGTGGCAAAAATGTTAAGGGGGACTAATGTCACCAAAAATTGAGGAGAGTTTCCGAGTTTTTCATCTAAAGTTTATACCTAACCACTTTTTTAAGAAATCACCAAAACCAAAAAATTAAAACTCACCAACAGGTAAAATTAAATAATATTATTTATTAGTCATTTCTCATTAGTTACTATTGTTTATCAGAGTCATTCTCAATAGCACATTACTATTAAAGCATTAAATATCAATAGTATTATGAATTATGATTTGTTATATTATTGTGTGTCTCGATGACCGGTGTATGCGTATTATCAAGTTATCTACACGAGCGGCCGGGTATCTATAATTAAACACAGCGTGAATGTGGATTACACACTAATAAACAAGAATTTATTATTTAATAATCGCTTATCACACTAAACTTAATTATCTTCAGAAACTTAGAGATTATTCTCGCGAAATAAAATACGTTAAAATTCGTTGATACGTCAAATCAATACGTGTGTGTCTGAGAAAATTAATATACAACATAAAGTTATAATACATTTTTTTTAAGCGTAAAAAAATTCCCGAATTTCGGAGGCTTTAATGAAATAGGTCGCATAATCTTACCGTAAAAAAGAAGGGGTACTCCATCTATATAGAATTAAAAAAATGTGTTTCAAAAAATCTCCATGTTTAACTTGAATTAAACGGAAAGAGAATATTTTCTAGAAAATCTGCATTTTGTCTTACAATACAAAAAAAATGATAAAGCGATCAAAATTAAATAATTAAATAAAACTTAGATGTCTATACTTCTATGCATTCATATAATATTATAATATTATAAATATTATTAAATTTAAAACTATAATTTCGGATAGAATGTTTTAAACGGAAGTAAACACATCGCGATGAGACTGCAAAAGTTTCTCTGGGGACTATGTCGTAAACAATCGATGATGTATCTGAGAAAAATATACGATGTTCGAAGGAAAACGCATTCGTCGGGATTAATGTGCCGCAGTATTAAAAAAAAAAAAATTAATGTTAATGCTTATTTAATCGTTTGTAAGTTGTTATTCGTTAAACGCACCTACGCGTTTCGCAAAGACGAGGCCCGAGAGTGTTGTAGGCGCCCTTCTCAAGTATAAGTCTGCGCGTGACACGTCGTCGCGTACACAATGCAGCCGGTCGCCACGTGCCCGTACGACGGAAAAACGTCACGGCGCGAGGCCAACAGACAACGGCTTTTGAAAATGTTTTTAAACATTTTTCGCCGAATACGTTTGCAGTCTCGTTGGTAACAACGTTGTTTTGTCACCAGCCGAGTAACGGTAAATTTCAAACGCGATGACAATGCAACGGAACGTCCAGACTTGAGTGACCGCGTTATTCGTACGCCTTACCATGACCCTCGCGATCCCGATATTTTCATCGCATTTTTGAGTTCAGTCTGCCGAGAGGTTTAACGTGGACTTACACGATCCGGTTTCTTTTAACGATTCGTGTTTACGCATTGAATTCAAATCTGGAAACGTTCAAAAATACCATTAACACGTTGACGGACATGACTGCTGTAGCATGGCACCACATTTCAGACCTTTTAGCATCACTCTGTATTTCTTGAAGTTTTCATCAGATTTTCATGAAAGTTATATTTTTATAATCATTGTACAACATGTGCAGTGTGATACAGACGCTATGGTACACCACCGAAGAGGTTGTACAGTTGTACATCACAAAAAGTTTCATTTCCTACCCTAAATCAACATTTACAATAACAAATGCTACAGCAGTCATGCACCGGCCAAGACCAAAATACATAGAATGCTGTGACACGGCGTGTCCGTCATAAAAAATTGCTGAAACAAACGTCGCGTACGCACCAAAGTAATCGTACAACCGCGCGCTTTAGCGTACCACGGTCCTCCGGTTAAATCGGCATCATCACGGCGATGAGCGAACGTGGAATCATTGCCGCTGTTACGTATGGGGATTTTTCCCCCGTCAAAAGACTTGGACGGACCCGAAGTCTTTTCTTTTTTTTTTTTTTCTATTTCATTCCGAAATTGAGATCACTCTCGAGCAGCAGCGATCGAGACGTCAATCTGACGTGCGCGTTGATCGATTTGCGCCGCCGGAAGAAACGTTCCCGCGGCATTTTGTCGCCTACAACGGTGCCGGGACGACGCGTGAAACGTTTCTCGGCGCGGCTTAAAATGTGCCGACGAAAATATTGCCGCCGGAACCGGCCATCGAATCCGTGTACCGTCGGACGTTTTACCGAATTGACGGGACACGGTCTCGGCGCGCACACAATATTTGCACAACGTTACATGCACACGCTGCGCGTATACGTACGGTACGGGCGCACGTTAAACATAAGTGCCACACGTCGACGCTGTACCGTGTCATTTTTGTCGTTGTTTGATTTACCGTTCGCACCACTAATGATTGATAAATGACTCTGGGCAAACATTCGTCTGTGTTGTGTACTCTACGGTAATGTGTTACGTCGTGTTTACCCGTCCGTAAACTGTAATGAAATATTATGTGGTCGCGCGCGGCCCGTATCGACCAATACAACCAATACAATTATAATAATAATAATAATATCAATTATTTTTATTAAACGCCGCGTACCAATTTTTTTTTTTTACTTTTTATTTCTCCCCCCTCCACCACCACTAATAAATAACGCGGTATAAATTTGTAATAAGTTTGCGTCGGGGTTCACGAAGCGTGCCGTCACCTACGGCGTGTACCGCGTTCGCACGTTAACGCCACCCTCTGGTCTTATTATTACATTGAGTTCTTGTAGGAGCGGTTATGTTTTGTTGATTAATTAATTTATTCATTTCAAACCCATTATTGTTTCTCGAACGGCAACGACGTCATATTTTCGTAATAATAAATTATTACTGCCCGATGGGTACGGACTATCAGTGCCGCAACTACACTAGTTTTGGCCCTCGTGTAAATAAAACGGACATTTTTTAATATTACACGTTCGAAAGGTATTTACTTAATTTCACTTGATTATTTTTATTTAATGTACTGTAGCTAACATTTCTATAACGAATGCTAAACATTAACTAGTTGTAAAATGAATTATTCTAAGTTTTATAACATTCTTGGATCTTCAAGTTTTTACTCGTACAAAATAAGATTAATTTAATTAAAACATATGTGTAATTCCAGAAAAATAAAAAATAATACTATGATAGTAATAGAAATAATTTGTAGCCGTTTTTTTATTAATTTTAAATACAAACAATTATCAAATGAAAAATTAAAATTAACTCACTACAATTCAACAGTCAAAAATATACGAAAAAAAAATTATACAGTATAAAACTAATATGTACTAATTTCAAAAATTCATTTTTCCTATCTTATTGTTAGCAAAATTGTAAATTATATTTTCTATGTTTATACCGTTAGTTTCTAGTCTTTCAATATTTAGTAAAGCTATACTTGAAAGTCTATCTTGTCCGATTGAGTTACGTAAATAATTTTATATAAGTATAAGTTTTAAAAATGATCGGTCGGCTGAAGCAGATGCCACTGGTATAGCTAAAAATATTATAATACCAATAAATATATCATGAAATATAGAAGTCAATTTTTCCTTAATAATATTATCTTTTAAATTGGCAGTGCGAGTGCGAAATGTTTTTATAAATTACAATGTAATGATTCACGTAGTTTAATTATTTAAAATATTTACTTAATATATATTTGAAATAAAACGTACTTGACATGGCAAAAAATTTGCTGAAATTGATAACAATTTTAAAAATTTAAAAACTAACGATCTAAGTTCCTAGAAGGAAAAATAGTTCATTCAAAATTTGATTTCAAAAAAATATTTTTATTTAAAAATCATGCAAAATTAAAAAAATCCAAATTTCAAGTTTTTTTTTTTATAATACTATATGTTTCAATATTATTTCAGTCTAGAGATAAAATAACTGGATGAACTGAAAAGCTACGAAAAATTTCATGTTGCTTATATCGTTGAACACTGGATGATTTTTATTAATTAATTTAATACTACGGTGAAATATAATATCTCTGTTTTTATTCGTTATTAATATACTTTTGTATAATATAATTTTTTTCAATATGTATTGAGTATTTATAGTCAAAAAAAAAAAAAAAAAGTGAAAAATATAAATACTTTGGATCTACTTGTATACTGCATTAATGTTGGAGTAATTTTAAACGCTAATACGGTAAAAGCATGATAACACTACTAATTAAATCCAGTCGATTAAAACTGAAAATGTTATTTAAATATTGAACATAAATTCCCATTGAAACCCGTGGGCTATCCTTTAATCCTACTCGACTACATTGCGAAGAGCTGATTTTGTTTGTTGTATTGTATATGTTTTAAGGAGATTTATGCATTTATAATTTTGTAATAAATCTAGATAATGTATTATAAATGATTATCTAGATTTATTACAAAATTATAAATGCATAAATCCCCTTAAAACATATACAGTAAAAAAAAAATAAATATAAATAAAAAATAATATAAATAATAATATAATATGTATTATAAATAATATTTATAATTTTTACGTATATTAATTATGATAAAAATGTGTGAAATAAATAAAAAATAAAAATAATGGTCGGTAAATAAAAATAAATAGTAAATGATAAATAATAATTAAGGTAGTTTCTCACTCCGATATTGTTTTCAACGTTTTAGTACAAAACGTATTATAATTTGTGTTAATTCAATCGGATAAATTCTGTTACACATTCTTTTATATTACTATATAATTGTACCAAACTGAAAATTATAAAAATGCATTCACTAAATTTATAAAAGCTACCGCATGCATAGTGTATGAACAATGGTATGTCCATATCGTATAAATATACATAAGTAAAAATACCAGAATATACTTGTATAGTGTACGTGTATTATAATATTATTTAAATAACGTATTACACATCTGTATAATATACATAAGAAATATACTTCGGTATTTTTATACATAATAAACATGTCAGTTCTTTTAAATTGAAAAAACCTTTATAAACATTAGGACGAGTTTAGTATAGTTATATATGATAATTAATTAATCAAATTAAATTATGAAGCGCTTTCTTATGCAGCCACTATACGAGATTATATCTCGTATACACGTAATCAGTTTCTTTTGAAAAGATATACGAAGAATGCGAGTGGTTTTACAATATTAAAATTTACAAATATTGTAATTAGAGAAATGTGTTAAAAAAAAAAGACTGAACATGAGATTTAATCATAAGCTAATCCGAAACATGCTGTAATCCGAACGAGCTTGAGAGTTATCGTATCGCGATGTATTAATATTTTCAACAAAAAGGTAGAAAAAAAAATAACTTAATATCTTAAATAAATATGTGGGAGTATAATTTTATATACATACATAATAATAATAATTTTAATTGTGATCATTATATTTTTCAATTATGTACAGATTAAAATTAATTTCAAAATTTAAATTGTAAGTAAATTGATTATTCATTGAATCATAGGTAATTCGAACATATCGGTAAGTCGGGCACTGTATATATTTAACAGCGCCACTAAAAATGTAAGTTATGGAATTGTGTTGGTATTTATTGCATTAAAACAAAACTGGTATAATATTAAAATTATCTTATTGAGTAAGTAATATAATATAATATTTGTACAATGTAACCTCCTGTGTAACAATTAATTTTTAAAGCACATTTTGGTTTTTCGAATACTAAAGCAAATATAAACGAGACATAGCATATAGATTAACATCTGTTATCGTTATAAAATATCATATTGATAGCGCTGCAGCAATTTTACGAGTATACACAGACGATATGACCGTGGCGCTTACTATACAATAATATGCACATAAATACTAAAAAAATAAATCAAAATAAAATTATAGTACCTCTGCAAAAAAATATTCTTACTTATTCACTACCTATGTACTATATAGTCTATATAGAATATTCTTAAACACTGCAATAATTGACAAACAGTTAACAAATATGTAGTTCTATGAATATAATAATGTGAATTTGCATGATATTATTTATAAAGAAACTCGATTATTGCGAACATTTTTTAAGAATGTACCTACACATTGAAGGAGATACGCGAATATTGACGATACGAGTATTATTTATCATCACGAATCTTTATTGAGGACATAATATTATTTAATAATATTACTTATATTACAACGTGTATAGGTGCAATTAAAATGCGTTGAATATAAGTAATTTTGTAAAAAATATAATATTCATTAAATAATGTTGTATTGTTTTATTATTTATATTGTTTTATATTTATTTTATTGTTATGATAATTTTATATTTATATATTTTTTTAGATAACAATTGAGAAACACGTCTTCACGTTACTTATTATTGTTTTATCGTAAAAATAATGTGCGTATATTAGGAGAATGCAGCTGCGTTGTAATCGATTTCGAATTCGGTGTACATAATATGTATGTTATAATATAATATATAATATGTATGTTAATAAGTACTATAAGTATTATATATGAAAAACGCGCGTCCTGAAACAATATAATTAATGAGAGAAGTCGCATTACTTAACTGTCTTTAAAAGCTATTTTCTGGCTATATAATTAAATTGTTTACACGACTGAGGGTAAAAATTCTAAATCGCAAGACTTTATCACAATGCATGTGTACGATTTACTACAAAAAAAAAAAAAGGAACCTGATACACAATATTATTGTACATTACAAACACATCAGCATTCTATATATGTGCACATAGTACATATAGTTTGTTACGATTACAAATACATACATTATACAACCGATGTACGAGTACTAAAACCTAAACTGGGTATAAAAAAAAAAACCCCCCACGTGAATCGACCGAATGGGGCAAAAGAATTCACTCGTGTAGCGTAGTGCACGACATCCCTGGAGAATTGAAAGGGATTGAAGCAACCACGCGCGAAGATGAGGAGCTATTCTACAGAATACGCACGTTTGTATATGTCGGACGACTGTCCACCTAAAATCTACAAAATGAATACGTGTGAGAGTGCCTGTAAACTGCAAAGGTACAATATGTAGTTACAGCGTGTAAAAACTAATTGAGAACACTCAATACGTTGAGGTTTATTTTCGCGTAGAGCCCTGCAATATAAATTTCTAAAATTAATCAAGTTTCAGTAATTTATCAAAAAAAAAAAAAAAATATTTTAAAATGCGATTAAAGCAAGTTTTTGTCTGTGAATCTGGAAAATTATTCTAGGATTGTTTGGACTTGACATTTTTACCCTTATTTATTATTATGATTTTTAATATATTAATTATTATTAATATACATTATACATTATTATGTATATACACGTTAATATACATTTAACTACTATTCATTTTCGTTTTAATTTGTACAAGAATTATAATTTGTAACAGAAAAAACGTAAATATGTATGTTAATTATGTCTTAACATTTAATGGATTTATTGGAATTTATTAACATCTAGTAACAGATTTAATTCTCGTTCAAGCTATAATTTAATTTAGTTTATTAATCAATTTACTCATACTCATACATATAATCCGTTTGCAACTTGTTAATTCAATTAATCAGTGTAAATAATAATTATTATTGTGTGACCGGATCAAACACACCAATGCTTCCATAACCAAGACAAAGTAGTTAGATTCACGTGTTTATGAGTATAGCCGAGGCACACGATGGGTATTTAGTTTCGATCTTAATGGTGTATAATGACATCTGATTGTCGTCCGAAGTGATGGTTATTCTTTATTGGAGTATTCCAGTGGGTTTTATTTATCTTGCGGCCCAGGTTTTCGAATTTCGTCATGTTTAATTAATATCCACGGACAATCCTATACATAGGTTTATATACACATGTACATAAACTGAATGCACATATCTAAATTATTGAATTTTGTTCTTAGATATACCAGGGTATGGTTTGTTACACGGATCAGTGCATGCATGTAGTACAGCTATACGTATCAGAGGCGGACCGGCTACGTTTGGTCCGGGGTGCAAAATTAATTAAGGGCCCGTATAATTTTTTTTCAAACTTACCTAAGTTAGGAAAGAGTCCAGACACGTAAATATAAAAAAAAAAAATAATAATAACATGTTATTTTTTTGGAAGTATGATGCAGACATGAATATAATATATTATATATTATAGATACTTATATAAAAAAAAATAGTAACTATTTATATTTGAAGGTAGTTTAGAGTAAATTAATTTTTAAAAAAAAAATTGATTTTAATCCACTCAAAGGTATATATCACACGAGTGATACGATACAACATTTTAAATATAATAATAACAGTATTGTTGATTTATATTATAATTTATCTTTCAGTTCTACATTACAATTAATACGAGTTAAATTAAAAAGGACCCGATACTATAAATCATGAGCCCGGATCATAAATACGAATGGGGGCCCGGGGTGCTACTTGGTGTATAGCACCCTGGGCCAGTCCGCCCCTGATACGTATAATATATTTTAAGTCTATTTTATACAGTCTCTTCGTGTATGCATTTCGGAAAACCCGTCATATCACATAATATACAGATCACGCAATATGTGCTGTTAAACTGTACGTTGACGAATACGAATTGTATGCAGTCGAATCTGACGAATTCGACGGTTCTCACGTAACAAAAAATCGTGAAATAATGATTTCGGTATTTTTAATCACAGGTAATAGGCGCACGTAAGAGTATAGATCATGATATGCGCCCGGATATGGTGCCTGAATTGTGCGCGAATGACAATAGCTCAAAATCTATCGTGAGATGTGACCGTTGCGACGTGTACGTAATGTTTTCAATGTTCTACGAGCGTACTATGTCCGAGCAACGAATACATTGAATCCCTGTAAGGAGAAAACGTTAGAATAGAAAAAAAAAAAAAAAAATGAAAAAACGAATGGATAGACAACGCGTGGGTGGTGCGGCGACACGCGATTAGTGACACGACGGCGGTGCGTTAAAACGTATATTAGGACAATATGCATTGCAAGGAAGAGCGAAATCACGAGGAAAATTCAGTGCGGAGAGAAGGAGGAATGGAATGGAAAAACGCAGCCGAAAGAGCTCGGCCCGCGGTTGTTGGACGGGAAGTGGCGCGCGGGGTAACGGACGGGTTGTGTGCGTGTTCGGTCACACACGCGCACTATTACTGTTTTTTTTTTTTTCCTTTTTCTCTCTCACTCGCTCACTCTCTTTTCCTCTCACTCTCTCACTCACCCTCTCTCCGCCCGCTCCTGCGATCACTTCTTCGTCGGGGAAAAATTCTAAGTGGGTGTTAACGTCGTTCGAGCGCGACGGCGGTCCCCATCGCTGTGCCGTACCGTTCGGGAACGCCCGGCCGGCCAATCGCGAGCCGACCGCGGACACGCCCCGCCCGGCCGACGGCGGCTGAACGCACGGCGCGCCGAGCGACAGACACGGCGCGCACACCGGCACTGGATCCCTGTGAACGCGGTGCGTCTCGCCGGTATCCACGCACACAGGCCCCGCAGTAACACGTACATACCGCAGGCGCGGACACGAGAACGTTTAACAACAGAAAAAAACCGAAAAAACCATCGAACCGCCAGACGTCGTACGACCGTTTTAAGTAGTAATACCGTTTTCATCCGGGTCGATCATCGCGTGCACGTGTCCCGCGTCCGTTGGCGAAACGTGATCGCGCAAAGTCGCCACGCGCATCGTACGTATTCTGCACGTATTCTTACTGTTATCGGTGTGCAACTGATAACACAACGAGTAATCGTTACAACCGATTCGCGTCCCTCGTCCGATTTCCGAGCGCGCGACTACAACGGCCGCGGCGACCGACACGTGCCGCTCCGCGACGACAACAACAACGCACGACGACGACGACCACTGCGACGGCGGCTGCGGTGGCGGCGGCGGCGGCTGCATCACCGACGACAGTACCGGCCGCGGTGACGGCGTCCGCAGCAGTTTCACGACCGTGCGTGTCGTCGGGTGATGCGCAGCGGCCGCACGACACGATGAGCGCCACCGCCGCCAAGGACAAGACGATGCCGCAACGGTCGCCGTTCGCCATACAGGAGCTGCTGGGGCTGACCGACAACGGCCGCAGCCCCGCGGCCGCCGTGTCGGCCGTCACGCCGCAGCAGTACCCGCAACCGCCCGGGCCCGCGGGCCCGTCCTGCTTCTCGGACCGCGACTCCGCGGCCGCTGCGGCCGCAGCCGCCGCCGCAGCCGCCGGCCGGTTGCACCACCACGGCCACCACCACGGCCACCATCACGGCCACCACAGCCACCACAGCCAGATGGTGGCCAGCCGGTTCGCGTACTTCAACGCCCAGGCCGCCGTGGCCGCCGCGTTCCTGCCGCACAACATGAACTCGTTGGCCGCAGCCGTGGGCATCACCGCCGCCGCGGCCGCCAACAACAACGGCGGCACACCGCTGTCGCTGGCCTCCAACCACTCGGCCGCCGCCGCCGCCGCAGCCGCAGCCGCAGCAGCCGGTAAGTGTCCAACACGTTATCGTTATAATTATAATGTAACACATTCAACGATCGTTAAAGGTTTACGTGTCACACACATTTTTTTAGTTTTTTTTTCTACATATATTTTACTTAGTCCAAGAAAAAAAACTTGTACACCACATTTTAAATTAATAACAGTTAGTTAATACTCAAATCAACAAAAAAATTATTCAACTAATAGTACCTATATTGATATTGCATTGTTGAAACATGTACGGCTTGACTAACATTATTTATATAAACTAAATGCAAAAAAATAAACCGGGAAGCGATACCATATGTTACTATTTGAGATTATCCACAGTGTAACCATTAATTGTTTCAATATTTCGTTTACCATTTTTTCAAAGTGCATATTAGTTAGGTATTTTCTTTTTACACCACAATCCACTGAGTTAAATTAACTAGGCCCAGTAGAATTATCATTGTAATTTTATATAACTTTCGGTCACCGAGTTATTTTGTTATCATTGTTTGTTATCCACTTCAAAGAAGATTTGAGTGATCGCATTCTTACAATCCGTTAATCAAACTATAGGCTAGAAACATCTAATTGACCCGCCCAAAAATATTCTTGTATTATTATATTATGAACCTTTTAAATAACTCTAATACAATATTTCAATTTTCCTTTGACTATTTCAATCCTAAACCTATGCTATTTATTTTTCTATTACAATTCTTCTTTCAAAAAACTGTAGTATCGGTTCTTTATTTTTGAAATACAAGATTAGGTTTTCACAAAGAAAAAGTCAATTAAACGATATAGAAAAAATCGTCAGATTGGAATGACAATACTAAAATTATTTAAACTAATTAAATAGATTCCAAAATAAATATAAACAAATGTAATATATTCTAATTTTATTTTTCTTAAATTTTTAATATTATCCAACTTCAGTGCGATTGAGTACACTTATAAATATCGACGATCATATTTTTTTGTTGCGAAAATATTTTTTCACAAAATACTTTCCCTGATAAGATGATATTGAGAGATAACTTTTTACATTTAGTATATTCAATTTTACTTCCTTAAAGCTTAAATATCTCAATATTATAAATAATTTACTGAATGTATTCAAGTAAAAAATCTTTTGCAACGCCAAATATTGATATTTTCTATTCTCAAGTTCACATAATATATACTCCACGTATGAGTATAGTATAGTATCAACAATATTTACAATGGTTATTATTATTTAAAACACTACTAAAAGTATTTGAACTCGGAGTTTTATCAGATTTGGGTGGTTAACACCCGATTTTATTTAAAAATGTAAAATAAAAAGGTTACAATAATATGGATCCGACAGCATAATTGAATTTTAGGAAACACCGACGTGTTTGAGAAAATAATATAAATTAAATAACATGTAATATACATACATATAAGTTATAACGTAAATTAAGTACATTTGCATTGAAACATATGTATTTACATCCTATATTTATGCATATAACAATTAGTATAAAATTAGATTAATCACCACGGTGTCCGTCCTCGACGATTATAAATGTTCTCATACAGCTTATACTATTACTATAATTGTACTTTTGATCCCGTCGTCGAACCCATATCCTATGACCAGCAACCGTCCATAAAGTAAAACGCGACAAGATTACAGGTCCTCCGACGAAATACAAAGGACCGGGTCCGCTAATCCTTCTCCGAACTATTTGTACACAATACATTTTATGAACGCTATCGAATCCGATTTGATGCCGTACGCCCAATAAGCGGTATGTCGACAACGAGTTGTGCACCGTTCTTCGACTGCTCCGACATTATATACCTGTATATACATCTATATGTGTATATATATAATATATATCTGTTCGTTTTATGGCAGTTATAGTCCGTGTAGAACAATAGTTATAAGTACTTATAATAACTATCTTAAGTGCGACGTTTGTCGAACGGCACAAAATATGAGATTGGAAAAAAATTAACTAACGAAAAAATCCGTACATCATAATTGATCGATCGTCATCAGCTTATGTTTATGTACAATATTTGTAGATAGATACAGAAGTGGGGAAAATAGTAGGCGGTAGAAAAAGAAAACAAGTTTCCGTGGCATATTATACCTGTGTATAATACTTATTCCGATAAAAGAAATCTATTATATTTAATTAAAACCACTTAAATATTTAAATGTCCAGTGTATGCTGACGCGTATGAGATGTAATTATTGATAAAATCTTTCATTCGTTTCTGATATGATCTAATAATATATCGTATAACACATGATTTTTGTTCGAAAATTACATCCTGTTTAATGATTTTCGGCTATTTTCTCTCAGTGCTCGACATTTTTTTGGAAATCAAATGTGTGTGCGTTATTAAATCAAGTGTACATTACTTTTTATGTAACACATATTTTAATAAATGATAATATTTATTTATTACGCTTTAATCGAAATGCTTTTGACAAAGAACGTTTTTCAATCCATCACAGATACATTCATTTTATTGAAATAATGAGCGCGCGTTCTGATACAACTTAATTATTGTCAATTATTGACATTAAACTAAATATGACAATATTGTTTAGGAAAAATGTTGCAATAAATTAGAAGTATTGGATAATTTAGGTACCTGGAAATTCTCAACAATAGGAATTCTGTAAAGATTATCAGTCCAAAATATCATAGTGTGTTTTGCTCATTTGGATAACTTACGGGAACGAGTGCCAAAAGAAGATGCACGAATTGAACAGCAATAAAAATATATCGCTTAGTATTTATGACTACCTATTGATTATAATTCATCATGAACAATTTGGTATGGACTGTTATAGACAGATCGTTATGATCCGAACCACGGTTATATATTTGATTGGACAATACACGATCAAAACAATAAGATAGATGCATTTGAACGACGTTGTCGTGTTGTTTCAACGCGCCGTCAAAGAAGACGCAAAGAAGTTTTTCCATCACATTCGACAATTGGAATATATTGAAACAGCAATATCATAGTTTACCGTATGTAAAGGGGAACTAGTGCCTTAAACTTTTGATGGGGGGGGGGGGCTATGAGCACCAAGATAACACAGACCCGTAGGTTACCCACAGCCCCATTTAATAATTAACGTACAGAAGAAATTTGTCACTACTCACTACTAGTCGAGTGCTCAAGGGGGGGAGGAGGTTAAGGGTTATATTCCCACCTCATTGAATTTTTTTCTCTGTGGGATTTACTAGTTTATTTTGCTACAATAATACGTAGTTATTACTGCAACGCATGATTTCATAAAACGTTTGATGCCAATCTGGCTACTATTGTAGATTTTGGTGATAAGATACAGTCATATTAAATTAATAAATTAGTAATTTGTAGCAAATAAAAATGTACCAAGTTGAAGTTACAACTGTTAGGATAATTGATAAGGAAAAAGTCAGAAAGGTTGCGTTTTGAGTGTAATGAGAAAACCGTTTCTTTGTTCTTATTAAAATTTACCAGGTTGAACTAATATTTCCTCGCGTGGATTTATTTCCCACTCCACGACCAAATAAAATCAACACCTCCCCCCCCAACACATAGGATATTCAATTTAACAAGATCACGGTAAGACGAAAAAACGTGGTTTCGTGGAACCGATCGTCGATCTTGGATATTCCTAAGCCTATATAGGTTGCAGGCAATACAGGTCGTTGGATCGCGGCCGGGACGAATTCCACGGGCGCCGGTTCCGCGGGCCGCGACATCATCGCGCAGCGGTCGCGCGACGGTTTCATTTTGGAGCATGGCGTCCGTCATCCGTCGCGGCACAGCAAACGGCGCTCCCGGGCCCGAATGTGTTACCGACCGACATCGGGGCCACGTTCGTGTCGCGCAGCCGCCGCGCGATTCGCCCCTTTCGCGCCCGACTAAGCCCTACGCCGACCGGCCGACCGAAATTGGATTTGCGCCCGAGTACAAGAAGGGGTCCTCGGCGGGCGTGAACGCGACCGGGCGATATTTTCACGGGAAAATCGAAATTCCAACGCGATTCCCGCTCCCCGCTCGCACCGACCGACGCGGAACCCGTGTACCGTGTACCGGAAGTCGCAAAATTGACTCGTTACACGGCCCGGACGTGACGGGGGCGAAAAAAATGGAAACGTTACGTTTTCCCGTTCGCCGATCCGGGGTCGATGCCCGTTTGCCGGTTCGTCGCGCTCACGTTTGGCCGCGAAATATGTTGCGCGCACGCCGCTACCGGGACGCAGGATTCGGAGCGCGAACCGAATAGAGCGCGGGACGCGCGAGCACTGCAAGAGTATACGGCTTGAACAGTCAACCACAGGCGTTGTGCGGAAAAAAAAAAACGAACGATACGTCTTGCATCACGGAAACGCTGATCGTAATTCGTAGAGTTGGAAATCGCGGATTCGTGTGAACAAACGTCAAATGAAAGAATCTGACGCTCCGGGTCCGAGAGAAATACGCGCATATATATGCGTAATAAGACCACGTACTTGCATGAAACTGATAGGTTTCTCACTCCCAACGATTGTGTACGACAAATATGCGAACGCTACAAGTCCTCTGCCCTTGTCATTATTACGCGTGTCTACACGTGTCGAACGCGCGGCAGTTGTCGACCGAATCGATATGCTCATTGTCACTGTTGTCAAACCGATCGCGGTTAACTGCTGCACGGTAGGTTAACGCGCAAACATTGTAATATTATTATATATTTATACGGACTGATTGAACTTAAACCGCGTCGCCGTCGACCTCAGCAGATCGACGAGCAAAAACATTATTTTCTCCACCATAATATAACAGGCACCTCGTTCTGGACTAGAAAAAAAAAAAACAAATAATAATGATCACGGCGAACAGTTCATTGTGCATGTACACGCGCGTGCAGAATCGGACCATCTGTGATCAAATTCAATGTAATTCGCCGTACGTGCATTATACACACATACACACACACACACACACATATATATATACACATACATACATATATATATACACATGTATAAATATACATTCGTAGGATTAGATTTGGAATGGATTCGGAAAACAATAAAAGCCCAGTAACGTGTACAGGGTGTGTTACGAAGACATTTTTCAGTGTTCACTCTATTGGTGACACATCCTATTCTATGCGATCTATTATTATAATATATTGTGCGTTCACCGCGAACGGTCCAAAAACTGAAACCACTGTGTACGTAGCATTCATAATGACTACAATATTATTATATTATTAGTTCATTGAACTGATTGATTTGTATTTTTTTTCATTTTTTTTTTTTTCTCAACAAAATATCTTAAAGTACTCCACACAAAATGTACTCTACATCGTAATTTATATACAGTATTTATGTATTTCGAAACATTCATTAATAATGTACACGCACGTTATTACATATTATTATAAACGCATTTCGAGGGATTGTTGATATGGTTGGTTTTATTCTATTTAGCATAAATGCGCGTCATAAATCATCATGTGAATATTATCGGTGTCACACAAACATAAATTATAAGCTCATGATTTACAATACAGCTTACAAAACGATTTTAAATATGAAATACAACATTGGGTTTACTAAACTGTAATATTAGATATAATGTCCAATATAAAATTGTTTTGTTTGTGTACCGTTTCGAAACAATCAATAACTAAAACAATATGAACTGTTCATAGATTACAGGGCGAAGTAGTAAATTAAATTGTCACAATATCAATTTTTTCTCCCCCATTTCATTATTTATATAGAACGACGGGCCTGACACCATTCTACCGCGAATTATTTGTTTCGTAATTTTATTATTATCGATTAGTAAACGATAACGGCTATTTTATTTCATATCGAAAAACAGCACTGCAACATCATCACAATGATCTGTGAACATTAGGGCTATTCAAAACTTATATTTATTTTTACTTTTTCATTTAATTTAAATACAAATTTACAGTCCCATCACACAATTTATTTAATTTATATATGTATATAATTTATCCAATACAAAGATGTAAAATCTAAATTACTATAATAAGTTAAAAAATGTCAAGCTAATTAACTTTTATTATAATCTGTAACTTGCTGTATTAGTTTTATCCAAATTGCACTAGAATAAAGAATTAATTATAATTAACATATTACGGAAGACAATTAGAAAACGCAATGAATGGTATAAGGTTCTTCGATTTAAGCAAACGATATTCGTATACGAATCCGGTAGATATGCAAGTATGAACATGAAGTGTTCCAACTGTTGAATCTAAATTTTGCAAACAATAGTTTTAAATCCGTATAAAATACATACACTCAAAAAAATAAATTGTATGTAAATATTTTGTTTGAAAACGATTCGATTACGTGTAACACTGAAATTGTAAAAAATGTTGTACAAAACACACGTGTTAGAAAACATAGCTTCAGTTATAGCGTTACGATTATTGATCTAGCACACTTGTTACCATTAAACGACCGTATATCCTTATAAATCTGAGTTGACGAGAAATAGTAATTGAATCAATGCGCAGTTAACAAATAATGAGCAATTCGTACAACCTACACTGTGACTGTTCGTTTGTTCGATCGTCTATCTCATTATATATTATTATATTTTTGAATTTCAAAACAATAATAGTATGAAAAGATCCTAAATGGATACACGGAACTCTGGTAGCCCAAAAAGGGTCAAGGTGTTTTCCTAAAAAAAATGTATAATACTATAATGGTATACATTACCATAAGTTTCTTCGTCGGTTTTCCAAGTTTATATCGAATGCCATAGTACACTACAAAATTTAACAACGCCACGTTTTAAAAAAATGTACTATGAATGTTAAACTTCCGATCAGTTCTGCAAATTTATTATACGAATTTGCTACACAAAATATCTAGAATAATGTGACTAAAGTACCTCAAAAGAAGCAACAAAGAAAAAAAAAATGTTCAAAAGAAAGTTATTCTACACGTGCTGCACAAAATCTAATCGAATAATATTAATATAGTCTGAATAACGATAAGCAAACGCCACGTTTAAAATGATAATTTGTCGAAAACTTTAAACATCAATGTATTTCGTAGACCACTTGAGACAATAAACCTATACATTCGTAAGTCTATACGTATAAGAAACTATAGGTTTTTTCTGCTAAACTAGCCTCATACCGTCAAAAGCCTGCGCAAACATACGAACTCGTTTAGCCGGATAATGAGCGCTATTATTTACCCATACGCTATAAAAATATTTTACCTGCGCATTGCGACTGTAGAACACTAATCAAAATTCGTGACGTTCCCTCAGAATCGCTAGCGTCTACACTTATCCTTTACATAGTACTATATACATGTTCGAACGGCAATAATAACATTGTATTACGTAGAAATAATAAACATACTAATTTGCATATAAGTTACAGAAAAAAGAAAAAGAAAAAATTATATTTTGATACGACGTATAATGTATTGTTTTTTTTTTTTTTTTTTTGACTCGAACAATGGGTACACAATCATATCAACGTAGCGATTCCTTTATGAATTATATATATATATAGGTTATGTTAGTCTTATACTAATACTACAAACACGCTCGCACATGCACACGCGCACAAACACATTTGGCTTGGCTGATTTCTGTGGAACAAGAAACGGGGATAACGTGCGTGGAAAAAAAAATAGAAAAAGAGAGGGATCGAGTGGAGAACAAGGCAAATATTTCATATTATACCCATGACCCCATTGTTACCCCTTTCGGCCCATATAATGTACAGCACTAAGTGCCCGGTGGCGACATTTCGAATTTTATACTCTGCTTGAACATTACACTGCGCCGAACGAACGACCACCATCGGTTAGCTTTGGAAATCAATTTTTACCTTTTACAATATACTCACTCGTTATGGAGAATGTTGGCCATACGTCGTTGTCGAGTGGAACTTATCATTATTTACGAATGAAAAGTATACATCGCCCATCGTTTAGGATTTACCTACGTGTGATATCGCGGTACGTGCTCTAACGGGAATTAATTCATCAGGGCGGTGTTGATTAGGTTTTCGTTCGAACGTACAAGGGGAAATCGGGGAAAATATTCGGAATGCGAGATAAACGGATTTATCGTGTTCTTTAAACTATTGATCTGCTTTTAATGATAACTTTATGGAATATAAATATTTTGAAATATAATTACGCCGATTTCGAGTAGTTATATCCGTAGGTTTTACAGATGTTATACAGTCTTTTTATTATTATTATTATTTTTTTTTTAGTTTCTTTTATTTCGTTGTTTTAATATTAAGATGTTGAGATTCGATCGACCAATGCACCCCTCTGCATTACGTGCTGCAGGCCTGCCTTGTAGAGTCTGACAGTTCAAGATCACGCAAGTGTTGGAACACGTCTATTGTCTCGTACACCACGTATTACATTTCAGATTTCTTTTAAACGCGAAACAAAAAAAAATAATAATAATAATAATAAAATATGTACTAGAAGCAGAGAGACAGAGAGAGAGAGAGAAAACATTTCCCCTAATTTGTTAAAGACCAGTTGCCTGGTGTAAACAACGAACACGTCCGCAGCTAATTTCGCAATTGAGTTTAACACGAAATTTCATTTTATTCCTCGGCTCCACCATTATATTTATTATATCACGTACGCACGTCTTACGCGTTCCTTTTGAAATTAAACGCGCGCGTAAGGAACTAAAAACAAAAACGCCGTACGCGTACACTCGACCGCCCGAGCTCGGGTTCTCAGATCCGACGCGCACGTTGTTAAATCTGCGTTGTTAATTTTGATTTCATTTTTTCGTCTTTTCGTTTCTTGCCCTCGCCAGGTTTATGCGAACACGGGCGCACGCATTTGCGCGGTTCGGCGGACTGTTGAACCGCGAAATCTCGCGTTCTCGGCGTTATTATCTTAACCCGATCCGAATCCAATGAATCACACGTACGGTTTGCGCGACGAAAAAAACGGCACCCGCTGCGAACTGAAATCGTTATAAATTCGAGCTGTTGGGTCGCGGTACGTGTCGTTGTTGGTGTACACGCATTGTTGTTGGATGTCGTTTATGCGATCCGAAGCGAAGAAAACCCGCGCAGCTCTCTCGCTTGATGCGTCCCGTTCGCTGGGAGTATAATCGAGTCCGATAGTGCACGTATTGCGCACAAAGTGCACGTTGCATCGCGCGTTTACGCGTGTGCACTTCAACTACGCCGTGAAGCGATTCGGTCGATGAAAAAGATGTCGGCGCGCGAGCACCTAATTATCGATCACGAGTATTATTCTCCGTCGAATAATTAAACGACTACCAGAGACGACGCAGTCGAGTGTAAAATCGTTTTCGCGTTAATTTTTTATCTTTTTTTTTTTTTTTTTTTTTTTTTTTTTGTCTTCAAACGCGTTGCATTTAGTCTGATTATTATTGTTATTGTTTTTTCCTTATTATTTGTTCGACCTTTCTCTCGATCAAAGCGAAAATCGTACGCGATATTTCGCAGCTGATAACGACGGATTTGACTGAACTCGACGAGCGAGCAGCTACGACATAAAACGATATACCTATGTTTAACGTTCGAAAAAAATAAAAACGTTCTAATTAACAACAATGCAACAACTCTTGTGGCGGTTGAATAACACTTCACTAGCAACAAACGCGGGCAAATCGTTTCACTCGCGTTATTTTCACACACACACACACACACCGCACCGCAGTGTACGTGCATTGTTGTACGCGGTGCACACGACGGCTCGTACTCGGCCGCGCGCGCGCGTGCGTTTAACACCGTACTTGCTTCGGAACGATTCGAATCCATCACAATACCGCCGTCCACGTGTTCATAACATGTTTTGCACACGGATGTCGTTCGAGTACGAGTCAGTTCTGCGGAAACGCGCGTTTCGCGTCCGTTACGATTATCACGAACGCAATCACGTCGAAACTGTTCGCCTCCGCGCGCGCGCGTTACTGTTTGCCGCGTGCGCGTGAAATCGCCAGTCGAGCTTGTGCGATCGCGTCATCGTGAGCGGTGGTGCGTACACCTACGTAGTCGTAGCACGTTATGCAAATCACGTGTGCCTACTGCACTTGCGCCGCTCGCACGATCATTGCTGACCGTACGCGAGATCATCTCCGTAACGTGATAATCTTGCGACCCTCGCAACTCGAAGATTCGGTTTCAACATGTCTTTTACGTCATCAGGTGCGAGTACTCGATGACTATTTTGTTCCCTGTTTACGAACCACACAGTTCGTCTGTTGTTGTACATGTACACGACGTTTCGCGTAAACCACTAACGTTTATAATATATTCTACGCGTCGAACCGAGATCCGACCGAAGGAATGTGTTTTCGTCGAATTGATAAAAAAATATGTTTGACACGGAAATAATAAACAACGCGATCTACCGTCGTTCAGCAGTGCTCGTATCAGTCGTGGTCAACACATATGTTTTTCGGAGTCCGATGTCAATAGTACGTGCCGCACGGCTCGTAGGTACTCGGTTTGCGTCGTTTGCGCGTCATACTATAGTCTCCGTTCCAATTCCACTAACTTCTGCTTCCCGTAATTTGCCGTGAGCATTTTTGATCTGATTCTCGGTCCAAACGGACGACCGTGTTCGGCTGACGGCTGTGCGTGTACAATTATTACAATTATTATTTGCGCCACAAATCAGGACGTGCAATCAGATAGTATGTACTATAGTATAACCGTATACGGTTAGTGCGGTGTTAAACAAACATAAAGTGTAATTGTTTCCCACGGGAACATTTAAGAACGACACTATACACGCATCTTGAGACCTAACTCCTGAGGATTCGGAGAGTGTTAAGAAGTTTGACGGTTAAATGCACTCGTTGCTCGCAAACACGTTACAGTAAGACACGTACATTTACACATGCACATTTCCCAAGCGCGAGGCGACATTTTGAAAACCAATAGCGAAATGTTACGACTTGTATTATACCGTAACGATATGCTTACTTGTGCGTTACACACGCATGCAGCATGCACTAGAACAGCGTGCGGCTAATGAACGGGTTCGAATTTGCATATTACCGTGTACACAATGTACGGCAACATGTACACCGCGAGTACACACCGCCGTCGCCATATTACACGGTTACCGTTCGTGTACACATACACGCACTGCGTATGAATAATTAGCGTTATTGAACACGACGAGCGCGTATTTAGATAGGCACATTTCAACGGCACATTATGATGTTAGGAACACGGTTAATGTTGTCGGCCGAAGGACGGGCGTAGAATAACGCAGTGTTACGGGGTTTCAATTATATAATGCAATTCACAATGTTATTGTTATCAGGTACACGCACGTTTCGGCTCATAAATAATTCAAACGTTTAGGCGCCCGTGAAATTTGTTTCTAATTTTTGTTCTATTTTTTCGACCTCTGTAAACGTGGGCATCGCCCATTTGCGCCAAAAAAATGAATTCGTTTTAGGTACAGCCCATTCGCCCTAACCCGTGTAAACATTTTAAATTAACGACTTGGTTAATTCCTAAATTTTAAAGACATCGTATCTATAACGTATAGTTCAGTTATTTTTATAAGTCTATATATTTTAAAGCTTGATGAATATTATTGCATCGAAAGATAAACTAACAAGTTTTATATTAGTTTTATTATGATGTACCATATTATTGTACTCCGTTATCGGATAAATAGGTATCGCTATTCGTCAAAAGAACAATCGCAGTGTGATTTCATCAGACATTCGTTACGTTACACTAAATAACTATTGTTTAAATAAAATTGCATTAATTATTATTTGAGAAAAAAATATATTACTTTATTATAATTATACCTGGGAAATTTGGCGCAAATAGACTGTCTGAAAAAACATACCTTTTTTATTTTGGCAAAAATGAGCTGTACCCAAAACGAATCTATTTTTTTGGCGCAAACTCCCTTAAACGTTTCGGCCGATGGCCCATAGTAGTTTATTCGATACCTACATATGTATTTATTTACTATAATACACGAGTATAGGTACATACGGTTGTCTCCAAATGATTTATAGTCGTCGGGAGACATTTATATTTTATTTCACGGCTTGAATCGCTTCATAGGAGACATCATCCATGATCATCTGGATGTAGAAGGGAATTTATGTTTACGATACGCTGGCTGAACGAGAAACTCAGTTGTGCACGGCTAATTTATTTATTTCAATTAATTATAACGAATTAGGGTCGCGTAGATCTACGATCTAGTTATCGATAAACTAGGTGTTGAGTAAAGACCAAAGATTGAGACTTTTGTGTTTCATTATTGATGTCAACAGTCGATTTTCAATTAGTTAACGAACGAATATTGATGTTGTGAAAATATTTAAAAATATATGAAAATATATCTACTCGTCGCCATGTCGTTATTTTATCGGAACCTAATGGAATAGTCAACGATACGCTTGCAAGTACCAATTTTATATGATGTTATTCATACATATCCTACAATGCAAACGCTATTATTTAAGTATTATTATCAATCTTAGCATACACATTTAACGCGTTTTAAATAATACCAATATAGACAGGTACGTATTGTTATTGTTATTGCTAAAACGCGTGTTGCGTTCGTATTCCGTTCGTAACTGAAGTAAACCGCGGAGAATAATACTGCGCGTATAATATTCTCAACGCGAGAAATTTGAAAACTTATCGTTTTAATTATATTATTTGCACCGCAAACACAACTGCAGAGGCTGCACACGGTTTTCAACGGGGAAAAAATTATTCTCTCGCGAGAATTTCAAAAACATCTGCTTCACCACGAGCCACTGTCGACAATGACCGGATGAATTAGAATAATTTGCTCTGTAATATACGCGTGCGCATTGGTATACGCAGGATTTTTTGAGGGGGACTAGAAAAAAAATAATTGCTGTATAATAATAACTGTTACAAGATAAAGTATGAAAAATAAAGAAAATTAATTTTTAGTTCTTACTTATATTAACTATAAAATAATAAAAAATGTATGAAAAAAAAAACTTACATAAAAATAATGGCAATAAAATTCAATGTCGTTTTAACTAGTTTAATAGTTGTAGTCAAAAAATTGAAAAAATAATATAAATAAATAAAAAAAAAAAGAAAAAAATAATTGAATGAAATAAATCAAAAACTAAATGAGAATTTTCTGCAAACGTTAAAATGTTTCAAGGCTATATAACATATATTTAAAGTTGGTATTTATAAAATAATGTGTCTTTCCTTCTAGAGTTTATTGGGTTTATTTTCAAATGTAATTGATCAAGAGGATTCAGGGCAATTATTCATATGTTGCAATAATTTATATAAAAAATTTAGATTTAAAGTAAAATATCTACTTTTTAACAGGTATTATGGTTTTTATGGATAACATTTAAAAATAATTTAAATTTTTTAATGTTGACATTTTTTTTCCCGTTGTAGCTGAAGAAATAACCTACCGGTCCTTGTTGGTAACATCGGTTCAATTTTAATCATAAATATCTATGAACAAAGGATGTAAATTGTAATAATTAGGCGTTGATATAGATAAACAATACTGGAGCGAACTCTTACCAACATATTCCGTGAGACAAGAACAAGCCATGTTTTAAACGGAACCCTCACCACTGCAGGGCAAAAAATAGTCACAGATTTCTAAACGTATTTGAGGAACTACACGCCTCATCACAGTTTTGGTATTTCCACTCGTCGAATTTCAAAAATTAAAAACTTGTTGAACTTGTTAATAAGCCTGTTAAACAGGAATGTTCCTTAAGTTTTAAACAGAAAAAATAATAATACACAAAAAGAACAATTGAAATAAACACAATGATATAAAAATATATCGTGGTAATGACTTATCATTAAACATTAACATTAACATTATTATAATCCATCTTTTATAGATTTTAATTAATTGAAGGATTTTTATAAAAATAAAAAAAGTATCAATTATTTTATAAACATTATAAAGTATAGTTTAAAGTTTATAAAATACAATTTTCCGTATATTGTAGTAAGTACAGCAGTATACCAAAACATAACATACAATTATACTGTGATTTAAGTATGTTAACTGTAATCAATTTAAAATATTAAAATATAATATTATATTAGTTAAGCATTATTTAAAAATATACCTGTCAATAATAAGCATACATACACATTTAGGTAAATAGGTAATGTAGGAAATGTGAAACAAATACAAATTAAACAAAAATAAATAATTAAATAAAAATATGATGTAGGTATTTATAATATTCATCAAGTATGAATTACATTAGTATTAATTACAAATTTATATCTAATTTTAAACATTTTTAATTAATATTAATTTAGTTAATGTTTGTCTTACAGAACTTTTATCATTAAATACTCCCTTTGCATTAACTTCATTGGCTTAATAAAGCATTCTAAAATTTACGTAGCTGTTACTTAGAGCAGCGAACAAACTATGCTGATAACTTAGAGAACCAAGTTCAACATGTATAGGATCCCTTATATAAGTAATTTGAGTATAAGAGGAAAAGAATAAAGATGACTTATTTTATATATTTTCATCCGTACAATGTATTCCGTTGTCTTTATGTCACCTTTTTGTATTTTGATACCTGGTAACTAGTATACGTAGATTTATTATTTATATACGAGTATGTTTTGAATGTAAACGGATATGGTTGTATATTTTCTTGACCTGTAATGGTGAGGGAAGTGTCTAAAAATTTGGCTCGTTTTCAGTGTCAATGTAAACGTTCCAGTATTGTCATAATGCAAATAAGGTAAATACATGATTGCCATTTCACAGTTATGTAACAGATAACATAATGATTTGAAGATGCTATCTTAAATCTTTGATAAATATAGGAGATAGTGGAGGGGGATTTATTTCGTTACATCTCCCCCCTCCTATGTACACTAATGCGCGTACGCACAAGTAAACCGCGTATAACCCGTATTAGTATACTAATGGTAAGATCGCTGATTGCATTTATTTTAGTTGAAGTGCACTATGGTCAAAAACAGATAATGGTCTAACTGCCTCAGGTTCAAGGAAATATACAAATAAATTAATTAATGAGCGATCAGTTTTTAAAAGACGTAGGTACATAGAAAAAATTAGTAGAACGTAATATTAATAATAATAATACGTTTTTGTTGTAACCAAAATTTTGTCGAGAAATATAAAAAATATCTTCTAATACACTGCGATTCAAATGATTAATCATTAAAAATACAATACAATAAGATTTACCATAAAGGAATAATTATGACCTTTCTTGACCAATTCCGACCATTACCTACATCTGACGCGATTTCTAGTCGGCCATTTCAATTTGTGTAAGAAGTGCATTTCGATTGTCCCCGTGATAAGTACGAAGTGTTAACTATCATGTTTTATAAACGCGCGTGAAATCCGCCGGCCCGAAATCGACGAGCATCATCGGATGTCTACGGATATGACGGGAAATCGGCACAACACCGTATGGCGGTACAGGCGTATGGTAATATTATACGTGCAAGTCTTGTCGAAAAATACACGTCGAACGCACGTCATAACATTATCGTTAATATTGTACGTTCGTCGTGCGCGCGCTCGGAAGGGTCAGAAATAGGGTCGACGTCGAAGATTCCTCAAATCGTGATTGGAGTCTTCTTTTCCTTTTTATTTTATTTATTTTTTTTTTTTTTGATACCCTAAAGTACCCTCAGTGCACGTGTATCTATGAATATATTTATTTATAACGCCGAGTGAATGGATAACAGGACGGATTAGATTTTTATTTTTTTTTTATTTCATCCCAACAATCTCCGATGATTATTCAGCGTTTTCAATCGCACAATGGTCTGCGTACGCACAACGTGAATACAGATACGTACGCAATAAGAATTTGTTAAAACAACAAAACGTCGAACAAAAATAACTCGCGTTATAACATACACGCGTTTTCTCCAACGTGTCAGGTCGATTCAAACCGACCGTTATTGTACAAGACAATCGGCGCCGCATAACACGCGTAATGTACAATGTATACGTATATATAGATCACACGTTCACCTCCACCCCGTGTCCCGTCCCGAGTACACGATAAACAGTTTTTATTTTAATTTTCATTATTTCCACGTTGGCTTTTAACGGGGTGCGTGCACTATATTGTAGTCGGTGTGATTGTGGCGCGCGCGACTAACCATTAATTTCGACGGGACTCGTGGAAAAAAAAAAAAAAGAAAAAGTTTAAGTTCCGTTTTTTTGTTCATCGTTTTATATGCATTTCTATCATTACGGAACGGAACGACGCGCGTCCATTTAAATGAGACAAAACCCGCGGAAACGTTGAATATAACTGCGCGCGTGCACAAAAACACGTTATATACATACCGCGTACGCGGGCGCGTGCGCGCGCGCATTCGTTCGCGACAGTTTTAAGAAGATTTTAATAAAGCCGAAATAATATATATGTGTATATTTGTATTGCACACCACGAAAAACCTCGTTTTTCGTTGGCTTTTTACTCCCCCGAGTCGTAATTAAATCTCAGTGTTAATTATCGGAGTTCCGATTTGCACGAACGGGTGTAATTTAATTACAAGGATTCTCGCCCTTGAGGAATGTTTTTTCGTTTTTTTTTTCTTGTTTTTTTTTTTTTTTTGTATACCGTAGTCAAGACCACAATCAAATCCCGGCCGGTGTTATTCACGGTTTGTATGTGTGCACGTACGTAAAAATACAGACCCATCAACACCGCTTTGGAATAAATTAAAATATGTTTTTAACGTGCAATTAAAGAAAACATTATCTCGTCAGTGTATTCATGTATTTATATATATATATATATATAAATATTTGTGTTTTGTGTATGTGTATGTGTGTGAGTGCGAAGAAGGATAACATTATTTCATTCTGGTTCGTTCAATTCGTCGACAACGCAAACCGCGTGCCAGGACGACAGGAAGTAAGACGAACAGGATATTATATTATTATTGTTGTCAAAACACAGCTGTGTACGGTAACAGATCGATTGGAGGTTTTAACATCTTCCTAGCTTGTTTTGGGTTGTATTATTGTTATTATTATTATTATTATTATTATTATTATTATTATTATCACTACCGACATTGGTTTTTGCGTTTATCGTCAAAATTATCGAAGGATAAAAACACAATAGTATAATAGATATATATATAGTACTTTCTCGTCGCTCGTTCATCAATTGTTTGTTTAAATAATCCTGTTTTTTTATTTTTACTATTTATTTTCGATTCGAATTAATTCGATCCTAATTAAAATAATTTTGCCCGTTAAGAAAATGGCTCGATTTCTCTCTTTCTCTCTCATTCTACCGTTCTTTCGTCTTTTCTTTAATACCCGTTGTAACATCGGGTAGGGTGAAGAGTTTCAGGAGAACGTTCCGGCGTAGCGGTTTTGCCGTTGACAAGTAATTATGTCGCCTGGGGAAAACGCCGCCATCGCCACCGTCTTCCAACAATTTCATTAATTATATAACTTATTTTCGCCACTCCAGGAGCTATTGTGAACGCGTAATTTTCTTTGTCACCCGTGCAACCCTGTACCACCACCACCGCCCCCACCATTAATCTTCGGTTCCTCTGCTCAGGGCTCTGTCTAACGAATTGATTAATTTTGTTAACTCCAGAACAACGTTAATTATTGCTTAGCAGGTAGGATACAATTTAATTTCTCCTACAGTTTTTACGAAGAAGTGTTTAAGCAATTAAAATAACTAAAAGCCCACAATGAAATATAAAATTTAATTTTAAAATTAGCGAAAGTTTATCCATTTTGACTTAACCACTGCTGCTTCGCTAACGGGTTGTAAAATTAATTTAACAAAAATAAGATCGATTAAAGAATTCCATAAATTAACTAGGGTGAATACGATTGTATTGTCTTCTAAATAAAATAATTTTTATTACCAAATAAACGTTTGTCATTGTGTTTTTCACACATCATATTATAATAATATTTGCAATAATTTTCATTTTCATTATATATATATATATAAGAAATATTTTATATTTAATATCTCATCAGTTTGTAAAAAATGCTATTTTATTATCAAAAATAAAACTCCTAATATATAACATATCATCTCCTAGTGTTATTATATAATGAGGAACGGATCAACGTGAAAGTTATTTCAGTGCAAGAGCTTTTTTACAATATTCTGATTGTTTTTAACGAATTGTTTAGTTTTTAGATTATTGTAAAAACCCTGCCCTTCAAAAAAATGTGAATCAAGTTCATCATAAAACTGGATACATTTGACGAAACGTATACAGTTCAATTATAGATGATGTTAGTGTACCATGATTTCATTATATCAGTACTACCATTTACCTGGTACAAAGGAGAACGGGTCATTGTTAACACATTCGGTTCGTCGATAGCAACGCGCGACACTAATCTATGCACCCATGCGTGTCGAGGAGGGTGGGAGAATAAAAACCGTTATCGGCCGTCGTCGGCCGTATTACATGGTAATCGGATGACAATAATAACACGACGAACTGATTGGCGACGATCGAGCGGTTTTTTTTAATTTTTTTTTTTTTTTTATTCCTTCTCGGCCGAAGGCGACGGGACGGGACGTGGTGCGCGGCGTATTCGTATCGACCTAATTATGAACGTGTCGGCCACGAGGTGTTTGCTTTATTCCGTACACGCGCGAAGATCGGGATGGGGGTAGGGGACGGGGAAGGAAAAGAGGGGTAGTTAAGTGTGATACGGCTGCAACACACTCGCAGTGCTCGCGTGTGCGAACGCGTGTACGCGACGCATTACATGTGTGCGAGCGCGCGGCGGCATTAGCGGTGGGCGGCGGCGGTGGCGGTGGTTCGGGCAGGACGGGTGTGTCGGGGACTACTTTGCATCCGCAAATTATTGATTCTTCCTGGCCGTCGCCTCGGCAGAATAAACGGGGCTCCACAAAAAAAAGTCTGGCCTTTTATTTTAAAACACGCCGCGCCCGCCCCGCCACCGACCCGTTCTCCCCGCGATCCCGGTCCCGGGCGCTCGGGTAATAATCCGTTGTTGTGTTGTTTTGCACTTCAGAAATCTACTCTTGGCGCGTACACTGCGCGCGCGTATTTTCGCACACACGTCCGCGCACCGGTGCAGCTCACTAATTAATATTAAGGTCGTACACGAGTGGGACGCGCGCGGTCGTGACGCGAATACAAAAAATAAAAATAAAAAAAGGAAAGAAAAAAAAAAAAAGAACGAACGACGTGTGTACACGTATGCCATATACGTGTGTGCACACGTCGCGTTGTACTCGATACGAAAACGCTAATTAAACGGGGAGCAGAGAGAATAAAAAAGACAATCCCGATTCGGGTTTTCGAGAGCGCCGCGCGCGGAAATTAACCCCGCGCACGGCACCAGTTTTTCGCGTCAGCGATTCGGTTTCGCGTTCACGGCGTTACGGTGCTCGACGATCGGGGACGCGATTGTATCGTCGTCGTACGGTTTTGTCGTGCGACACCAGAGCACTGCGGCGGGGCGAAGGGATTTTTGAGAGGCAATGGCTGCTCAATTTTTTCTCAATAGACTTCAATAGGTTGGCTCATGCGAATGTGCGCCGCGTACACAGTAGTAACTACACAATGTACGTGCAACGCACACGAACCGTAGTGATAAACGCTAATCGTTCAGGTACGTACGTTCGAATCGGGTGTACGATACTCGATCGGTAAGGCACAGTGGTCCTGTAAACGTTTGGAAACCTCCTTAACGTTGGCTCGGTTTCGGCGGGCGTTTCATATTTTGTTGGCCTCATACGTACGGAAAGTTCATCGCGCCACTGCCAGAGCCCCGAGCGTTCGACCGCGCGGAAGAGAAGCCGGACCACGAGTCGATTTAAACGATATCCCGCAATGATCCGATTTATCGGTCCAACACGACGTGTCATAATACAATTAATGTCATTATTGTCTTTATAATTATATGTTTAATTACTTTTTTACGAATAATTAACGGGCCTTTGGGACCTTTTACGTTCTATCGTGATAACATGACGTTTTGTTCTTACCTTCCGCGTAACGGACACGCGAACATTTGGTTTTCGGACGAATAACAATGCGCGCGCGCGCGCGGGTATGTAAATATTATGTACCTACTCGTGTGTTTGTAGAATAGAAACGCGTGAGAGTCGGCGCTTGTACGCTGCACCGCCATCGCCTACGCACGCATAAGTATTTTCCCTTGTTGTTCGCTGTTTACATATATATATATTTTTTTTTTTTCTAAACAGTCATCTCGCGAGTTCCAATTAGTCATAGAACCCGTTTCGGATTTATCCATTATTCTAGCGTAATACCTCCCGGTTGCAAAGAAATATCGCACATATGGCACCTACAGTAGAATGTACCCGCGACGCATATAATATGTAATATAATAATTATTAACGTTTACGCGTACAACTGCCGGGTGTCTATTACACGTGTACAGGTAATTTTTACGCGTTGTGCTTACCATCCGTTTGGGAAACAAGCACGCAGTGCTTTGTTCCACTTACACGTACCTACGTACGCGCGCTTACACGTTATAATCACTGCACTCGTGTGACGTGTTTCGATTAAAGACTACCGACTTCGAGCGACATCACGTTATTGTTATGATACGTCGTATTCGTAAGTGCACCTATTTGCATGCCTTTGTACGTACGGTGGAATGGGTATGATGTTTAGAGGTTCAACTACTTCCTTCCCCCTCCCATCCGGAAAGGGTTGTAAGTTAAACCATAAGACACTTGTATAACACGTAGTGTAAGAATAATGAACATCTTAACCCCCACCATTATTCTCTTTCCAAAACTATTCTGAGTACGTGCCCACACCAATAACTAATTGCATAACGTGTTTACGCACCGCGGGCGAGTATCAACCGACGGTACGCTGCGGACGGCCCACGATCTCGCGTACCGCACACAATCGCGATTTTCGAAAAATACAACGTGAGCGGGACGGCGTCACATCGATAAGTAAATATTACAGGCGTATTGTCCGTCGGGACACGCGTTAATAAAAATTTCGAGAGTAGTACCTGTGTAAACGACGGTAATCGCTTCGAAATCGGATTATATTTTAATAAAACGCTTTACGGACATTTTAAGTGGCCGTGCGACGAGTGCATTGTCCGACCCAGGTACACGACCACAATAACGGTCGTATTTCGCGGGGGAGGTGTGTGCGCGCGCGTTCATATGTGCGAGCGGTGTAGGATTTTTGTAACAACACAATAAACGCGAACGTGAAAACCGAACTCGGCAATTTTCGATAGTGCTGTACAGGCCGACACGCCCAAGCCCGTTCGTCTTTCAATTACCGTTTTACACCTGTACACGCACACGTCAACCGACGGCGAGCGTTTGCATATCCGTGTGCGCACACGCGTTGTCTTGTATCGATTGTGTCATTTACGCGTATTTATACGTATACGGCGTGGTCGAATAATCGTGTAACGTTATTTGTTAATACATTGTAAGCGAAGCGAAATTATTATTAGTGCCCGGCGAACGCGTGGCCGAGGGGCGTTTTGCCCCCACCGCCGTCTAACCGCACTTACATTTTTCGGCGTCCTATCGGGTTTCCATCGTATCGAAACGACGCGTATTATTACTATCGCGGCCCGTCGGCGTTGCACAAGATATCGATTTGACCAAAATTGGTTGACCAAAATTGGTTAACCGACGACAGGGTAGTTTATTAGTGAGCGACCCCCTCGCGTACGCGCACACGTATTGAGCCTTACGTAACCTCGACGGTTTGCGGTCGGGGGCGCACCGCTGACTTGACGGTCGGAATCGACGAAGAAAACGGGTTAGGCAAACGTATTGTTTTTTTTTTTTTTTTTTTTACTTCTTCCATCGAATTACGTTGACGAAAATCATTTTCAAAAAATATTAACATTTTGTTTTTAAACGTATACATTTATTTTGATACAGGGCAGTCTACTGATCACTGTTTTTATTTATTAATTGATTTTTTTTTTTCATAATTTATTTAATTGGTACAACTTGAACGAGAACTGTATTTTGAACGATTATTGTCGTCTTTATTTATTTGTTTGAACTCAAATTATTTGTATTGAACGAGTCGCTGCAACGCGTATATAATATACATAACAATTGATGTAATTTGTTAAATTTAAAATAAAAAAAAATTAACTGTGTAAGTTAAAATAATATTTAATTAATTATTTCAATAGGTTCGCAATGCAAAAATACATTTTTATATATTTTAAATTTAATGTTTAAAAAATTGTTTTGTTAAGTAATTGACATCTATTCAATGATTGAAGGGTTTGTGGATAATTTACGATGCTAACAACCGTTATAATAAATTCATTACCCATTTGTATTAAATTAATGATACAATAATGTTATTAAATCAAAACCGTACGCAGATGACGCATGTAAATATAAATTAATCAATGTCATATCGTCTTTTAAATAATATTTTGCCGACAAATGTTTTTCATTATTTATTGCCGCGCCGAGTCTTATTCAAACGACACTTTTAACGATTACATTTTTTATACTTTAGTATTTGATTGTATAATTATACAAGGATGGTATCATTAACACCAGTACGATCCGGTGTTAAATGTATAATTTGACGACGGTAATAATAAGCTATATCGACCCGCGGACATACGAATTTTTTAACGCGGTATGAGTTCAAAGGACAAATATCGATTACGGCTATTAGTGCGATTATGTTCAAACATAAAATAACAAGTGTACGAAACACAAACCGAATCTTGAAACTTAAAACGGTTATTGTTGTTCTCCCTTTTCTTTTCCCGTCGTGTTTTGTCAACAACGTGCAAATTAACGGTCGATCCTCTTATTCGAACACAATTACATTATTACATTATTGCATTTGTTATTATATAACGTCATAAACATGACGGCGTCGTGCGTTCGACATAACCGCTCAGTGTACTTTTTGCCCGCAATGGCGCGCGTTAAGGATTTACTCGTGCGGGAAGACGTGGAAAAAAATGCCACCGACAATTGTAATTAATTATGATTTCTACGAGTTCACAACAGTCGAATACAATAGTAAAAACAAATAAAATACGAAAAAAAATCCATTGCAGCTTATATCACAACCTTGGTCTTCGTTGAACGGTTAAGAAAATTCACGAATTATACCGTGGTTGAATATACAATGAATAATCGGTCGAAAACCCCTAGAGATACGATCATTAATTAGCATACTACACTTCACGTAAACGGACCTGCACCGGTAAAGTCGTCATGTTAGTCCGTTTACCGTCAACACTATGTCATGACGGTGTAATGTAATTTAAGAAAATAGCTTTCGCGCGACGAGCTGACCCGACGCGCGCGTGTGTTCGACCGAGAGAGGAATAAAAAATAAATAAATAAATAAAACGATAAGATGACGCCCGATCGAGCGCGATAATCGTTACAAAATGGTAATATTACTGTCCGTAATTGCTGAGCGCTTTGATAAATGTTTAAGTGCACTTCGTGGGCGTAACCGGTAAACTTTATTATTATTATTATTATTATTAATTTTTTTCTTCGCTCTTTTGTACGCACAATTAGTCGGCGGCCCACGCCGGGTTTGTCACTAACAGGTCGTCGGAAACGAATTGGGGTGGTCTGGAACCAGTTATTTGCTGATTATAACGAGAGGCGAAGAAGAATAGCAGTGTGCCGGAGTGCTGTCACACGCAATCCTGGAAACGCACGGAGACACGTGACGTTGCTAATTGTTGGGCGTGGCTGCTGCCGCCGCTACTGGCTTCACCGCCGGCGCCGCCGTCACAGTCGTTTTGTGATTTTGTCACCAAAAATGTGTGTATGTGTGTGTGTGTGTGTGTGTGTGTGTGTGTGTGTGTGTGTGTAGGTAGATGCAACGCGTTCAAACGGCGACGGTAATACGGTCGCAGAGTGCGCGAAAATTCAATTTTAAAAACGAAAAATCGAAATACACTTATTTTTATTATTATTATTATTATTTCCCATGTAAACTTCAGGCTGGCTTATTTTAAAGCCTAACACTCGTTTGCCGTTCAATCGAACTCACACAATCAACAGCAGTACATATACGAATAATCTGTACACACTTAATGTTCATGTTACCCAGTGTGTGACGTGCAATATCTACAGTGAGGTCTACTACGATTGGAATTCAAATAATTATAACCATTCAACTGTTGTCGAAAAAACTTAATTTAAATCAATTAATTCACAAGTTAAATTATTCAAAGCTCAATTTTTTATTTTTTGTTCACAACTAAAACTATTTTAAATTAAATATTATTCTTTATTCGTGTTTATATTTTTTATTCATAATTTTTTTTGTTTTTTTCTCAACTCTGAACTGTTATTCTTTTTACATTATAATAACCAAAAATACAAGCAAAGTATCTGTACATAAGGAAATCCAATTCGACCAAGAATTTAAACTTAAATGTATTGTTTTTTCCGTAATTTATATTGAGTAGATACCTACTAGATAACTACAAATTAATTTATCTTTTAATTTTCTATATTTTATTTCTGTGGATGTTTAGAAAATAATGATTTCCGTTCGTGACATCGATGAGAAACGTCTAAGAATTTTTGATAAAATTATGTTCCCTTGTTGAATTAATATGTTGTCAAGTGTTTTATTTGTATTGTATGACAATTATACACAATTTCTATAAAGGCCCAGTTATAACCATGGGCAAGTTTTTTGTTTTCAAATAACTACATGTAACATTCATTAATAAACTAACAGAAAAGGAAATGTCCCAAATGTCCAGCGGAAAATCCAAAACATTCCGACTTATTTCATGTAATGAAATTTAAAAAGCTGTTTATTTTGTACATTCTTTTCAACACCCAAATATTTAACTTATCTTAAAGCTCCATGTCCCGCTTACTTATTGCATCCACGCTACATAAGGTATACACATAATCCTAATTTGTTCAATCTAATCATTTTCAGATTAAAAACAGAATTATTCAATTTTAATAGCCTGATAGCAACATTAATGTTCAACATTTTGTATTATTAGAGAAATTTATACTTTAACTTTGATGTTTTCGTGTAATACAATTTTCGAAAAAAAACAACAAATATAAATCTAATCAATTCAGAGTTTGCGTTTGAAAACAAGTATAATAATTATCTATTTTACGTAAATTATTTAAACATCTATAATTGCAGGTTAATAATATTATTAATTATAAGATTAATTAATAGTTATTAGATTTAATTTTATATCACTAAAGTTCATACACTTACACTTTAATATGCAACAATTGTTCCATAAAAATTAATAGTATTAACGTTTCACGTCTCGGTTATTAGAATAATCATAACTTAGCATTTAAATTCGTTTATGTCAGCTAGTTATTTCCCATGTGTTTTGAAAAACATGTGTCAACTGTGTACTAATAATAGCTTCAGCGAAACCAAACTAATTATATTACAGTTAAGTCAGTACTTGACAAATTAAATAGCAACTCTCCTGCGAAAGATTAAAAACTTGGCAAGTGATTACCACGTCAAAAATATTCCGAATAAACAAGTATTCGTCTGCAGACTCGTCTATGGACGCGAACTCAAGATTTTTTTAAAAGTATTTTCTATTTTTAATATTTGTATGAGATTACTATATACATTTTGTGTATGTACTCGTATATATATATATATATATATATATATATATATATGTATGTATTTATTGTTGAAATGTCTTATTAATATTTAATCAATGGCTGAGTAAAAAAAGTTTAAATACGTATTTATACTGCCCACTCACAGTCCATATTTTCACTTACAAATAGGTGTTGATATCTGTTTATTTGCATATGATAACATGGTTGACCACTTACTATGTATAGGGTAGAACGACGACGATGCATCATAATTCCACTTTTAAAATTTACTTATATTCATCACCTATCCGCGTTTAAAAGAATTTAACCCCGTTCGTGAAACCACATGCTTTATATATATGTACCTTGCAAGCTCCTATTTATTTTCCACGAGTACCAGTCTGACACCGAGAAAAAATTGTCAAACAAAATGCATATATATTTATATATACGTATATGTTACGGTTTTTTTTTAGCAATTTAGAAGAGACGAGACACGTGTAGTTACACCAAAAGTTCTATACGTTATGTATACGCTATTCGTCGAATACACGAACACATATATCTTCAGATTCCGTACAGCGCTTAAGATAGGACAAAACCAATCCATGTGCTAAATGACGTAACCATAAGACAATAATTTCGGATGTATCCTCATTTAGGAAATAAAAAATCAAATGCGACTATGCTTTGCGAATAATCTCCAGGACCGAAGCGACTCACTCGAATACAAATAGATAATATTATGCCATACCATTGATTTCTGATAGTGCTATCGATAATCAATGATAGTACATCATTGTACACTATTACCTCGTATATAGTTATAACAGGTACATCGTGGAACATGCGGTAATTGCATAAGCCTAACCCATCGTCCATCCGCGGTTTACTCTAATCTGTGTACTCACTAGCTATAAAAAAGTCTAATAACAACCGTTAACGTGGTCCCAGATTATAACTAACGTTTTGAGTCGTTTCCGTCCGGGCAAGGTATTGAACATGTGGTATTATAAAACATGAATATTCCAAAGATTTAATATTATTTATTTTTTATTTATATTAACGGGTATTATATTATACATTCTGAATGGCGAGTTTGTGTTGGTGAGTCATTTAAATGCTTTTTTTATTTTTTTTTTTTGCATCAATTGAACTTTAAGTATTCAAAATACAATTAATTATTTTCTAAAAGATGATGAACATTATACCGATCGGTATACGGTTTGTTTATAAAAAAAAAAAATTCAATGGGGTTCCAAAGAAAGCCGAACGATTTAATAGGTATGTATCCCCGTTTTATTGTAAAAACCGCGTATTCGCTCTTTTTTTTCACTGCCGATTTATCATTTCAAAAGAAATAAACTGTTGGGTATAAAAATAATTCGATATGCACGCATCTTAAATTAATGTCTAACCACCGAGCGCGCGTAGTATTGAATTTGTTCTTTTCGATAATGTTATCGCACAAGTCTTTGAAAACAAAACGCCTATTTTTGCCCCTCGGGAGCAGGGAGAGGAAAAAAAATCTCTTATTGAACGTTTGATAATACCTCCGGATATAGGATATTGAGTGTATCACGGCAAACGATTTGTGCTTAATAATAGAATCTATGAATATATATATAAATAATTATATGTGCGAACCAAAGAAATACGATAACTGTCAGGTCGGATTACCACGCGGAGACCTTTGCGAATCAAAACATACGCACACATACCGTCGTAACTCGATACGGGTGCGCGTACATGGCAGTTTGCACAGAAATTCACGATATTTACGAATAAAAGAAGTACAAAGAAGTTTTTTTTTTTTAAACGCGTATAAATGTACACGATCGATTCGGCAAAGATACCATGGGAAATTCAAAGATAATAAGTCAACCAGATTTTTATTCCAATACGAATAGGTACATATATACGTACATAATATATTATTATATCGTATAAAACAGTTGTACATAATCGTATACATATAGTTTTACGTCTTTGTAGATTGGTACCTTTGTGCTCGCTTTTTCTGATCCGTACGTTTTATAATAGAACCGTTGCTCGCACCTAATACTTATATTACCTATGTTGCCCTGTACAGCATTGTTGTAATAATATGAGCAATAAGTTCTTGCTTTCGAGCGTGCAAAGAGTTTAAAAATAAATCAGTTAATCATGTTCAATTAGGTACCAGTCGAAAACTAGTAATGTAATAATAATAGTACATTCAGAATCTAAAGGTATTTAATGCATATTGAAAAGTTAACACAAAACGTAATTTTTTCAACTACACGTTATTAATATAATTCCATTATTATGTCTTATTCTAAGTAACTCGCTCGTTCAAATTCAGTCCTATAAAATTAGATCATATACCTTTTACCATAGTTCAATAACTTAGTCTAGTGCTAGAGTAACAGTCTACACGTGTACGTACATTGCATCACAGTTGTGCTGACGTTTGTAATCGACCGTTTACAGTGTTGAAATATGAATTAAAATAATAATCTCAGGTCAGAGGCACCTCAACTATAATTATTGAATTGTGACAATCGTTTTTAAGGCGAATCTGATGTACTCATTTGGTTAATGTTAGATAAAAGAAAACGAAAAATAATAATAACTCGAGTGATTGAAATTTGAAACTCAAACTCAAACTCAAACTATAAAGCCAGATTGTTATTTACGAAAATGTGACGAGACTTTTTTAACAGCATTGTTATGTTACCTCTCCCATGACCTTTTATATTGGTGGGTTGATGATTGAAAAATTACTACTTAAAGTCGAATGTATGTTGCATCAACTTGCGATGTCGAAATCGTAGTCCACGCGTACATCAGAAGACCGGTGCAGTGTTTTTCAGTTGGTACGGAATAAGTCGACTTGGGTGTAGGGTCTTGTACAAGCTTTATAGATGGATGACAGACTACCGTCTGATAGTGATCTTGTGGATAGTACACATTTTAGCGGAGGCACGTGTTCGACGTCAAAGCTGGTGTTTCTTTTTTCACGATACCCAAAATCCGTAGAAATGGTATTTAATATAAGAACATTTTACCACGAACTAAGTGCTGAAGAAAAACATAAATTAAACAACAAGGAGATAGTCTTTTAAATAAAAAAAAATGAAGCTTTCGGATCCGGGTGGATGGTAGCCACTAAAATGTATTCTCCTAATGACAATCATCATAACCCCTAGAGTTGTTGAAACACAATTTGATTATCTCCTACATAGGGCTTTTCGCCTTGTTTAATTTATATAATAATTAAATTAAACATCCAAACACGTGTGTCATTTTAACATTTATAACAGATTGAAAATATATTATATTTATTACAGAACGGTAGATAAACTATAAATAATTAATCGATGTTTTGTTATTTATTTTTTAGGATTTTCACAACTCCAAAAGAATCCGGCGTTCAGTCCTAATAGCTGTATGTCAGGTAACGTTTCCAAAATATGTACACTCTAAATTTTTATGTATTCGAAGATTTGATGCTTTTCATAGACTTTTACGTATGTGTATGGGCGTGCATTATAATTTAAAGGCAAGTCGCATTAAAATATCTACGACTGTACGACCTACCGTTGGCGTATTCAACAGCCGTTTAATCAGAAAACGTTGACGGGGACCCGAGTTGAATTTTATGTAGGGGTCCTATGCTTTAGCTGAACCACAATGACTTTGTTCCATTATATAACACTTTTTCCACGAAGGTGGAATAACGTACTGTATGTTGCAGTTATGATGAAAACAATAATGTAAATATTAAATATACTCGTATACCATAATTAATGCTGCTACAGCGTTTCTTTAATTGGTACCTACATCGCAAAACCATAAATCATTTTCAGATACAAGCTATAGAATTTTCTCATTTATAACATTAATTTTATTCACGCAGCCTTTCCGTTTTACCCCGTATGGTTTAGATATTTTAAGCATTTTTTAAAATATGGGCAACACTAACACTTCGTGCTGTCAAATGAAAATCAATTATCTTATTCACGACCATAAAATAAAACATGTGATGTAAAGTTGAATACTCTATACTTATTTGCGGTTAATGTATACGGAGAAACGTTTATACTAGTGTTCTTTGTTAAAAACTACATGATAAGGATGATATGTATTTGTTGATTGATTAAGACATATTGTTTTTATTTTAGAGCTATAGATAAAATCTCAATTCGTGATAGATAAGCATTATACGATCCTGAGCTTTTTTACTTGAGAAAACGAATATCATCAAGTTAATAACAATATTTTTACAACATAGTTTTAACAGTTTGTGAATTTACGAAGTAACTTCATAGATTGAGTAATCTTTACAATCATTTGGAAAACTTGATTTTTTCTGGTTATTATTTTGAAATTAATGAAAGAATGTAAATACAGCAAATTCATTTTTCATGTGACCCAGGGATTATTATTTCTGACGCAGTCGAGTTCATAATTTTTTCTGTAATAATTTCAAAATTAGAAAAATGTAATAATATGTTTACTGTTGAATTTTATACGTGTAGTTCGACATTAGGTTTAATGGTTTGTCTTTTACTCGAACTTTGTCCGCTGTTTTACTCAATCGACATTTCATATTGTGTTGCATTGTTTACTGCGCACAAAACATCGGTTTATAGAAATGTTACCGGTTTCATGCGGTCCAACTAGAAATACAACCGTTGGTGGGAAATATAAGTAAAGTAGGAAATATAAGAGAGTAAAATTGAATGCAATAAGCAAAAACAAACCAATTAAAAAAAAATAAAAAAAAAAAAACGAAGCAACGGCGATCGCGATAATTAGATTAGAATAATTATTCGTTTCACGCCAAAACGCGCGCGTTTGAATATTCGAAAAATACGCTTCGTGCACCGTGATTTGCTCTGCGTGTGATGAAATAACACGATTGCGGTGCTGGTGTTAACCTCTTGTCACGAGCAAGGGAACATTCATTGAAAAATACCGGTTTGTCTTCAATAGCTCCTTAACCACGCTTGTCGTCTATTGAGATACCATTTCAATAGCATGTCGCTCTCTAGATTAAGATATATATATATATAAGTCTGTATACGCGCGTGCGTGCGTGAGTGTACACGTATGTGTACGTGTGTATTATTATAATTATTATTTAATTCGATCTCGGAACGACGTTGCTGCCGTGTACTGACAAGCACGTTAATAGATCGCGGTCCGCTACTATACTATACGTATATTTATACGAGTCGATTCAAACGACGCACTGCCTACTCGTATGTGAACGCGGGTGGATAAATAATAATAATAATAATAGTAAAAAAATACGTCTAATCAAATAATAATAAAAAGAAAAACGTGTATGCACAACGAGCGCGTGATGAGACCGACCGTCGTCGTCGTTATTGGCGCCACCGGGCGAGGCCTGATCAATAATAATATTATATTCTTCTGCATTTTAATATTCTTTGCGTCGTGTTTTTCGTTCAGACGTGACCTTGTATACGAATTATTATTATCATATCGTCCGGCCACGATTTTTCCGCTTTTGTTTTACGTCGAACACACGCACCGTCGTCGCTGGCTCTCGTTTTTATATCAATTTCGATACAACCTTTTTGTTTTTCTTCTCGTACTATTATTTTTTTCTCATCCAATCGCTGTTGTTCTTGCGCTCCAGTCCCTCCTAATTGTATACGGTTCTCTACAATCATTAAGTATTTATACGGAGGAAATGCAAAATAAAACAACTACATTATTCTTTTTTTTTTTTTTTTTTTTTTTTTATTCGAAACGTTGTTACATTATGATTCAATTATAATATTAACACAAAATAGGTCAAATTAAATCATTTTAATTGTTCGTAACATCGTTTATGATAAGGCATACAATGTAATCTTATTTTAAATAAATTATCTTGTTGTTTTGTAATTAAGTTTTCTACAAAGTGTGTTTGCTAAAGTCGTATAAACAATCGTTGCCGTGGATTTTAACTATTATTATTATTATTATTATTAATTATTATTATAACACCAGTTTAATTTAAACTTTTATAATGTACTTGTTTATCTAAACTGTAATTATTAAATTATAATACCCAATCCTAAGTAGCTTTCGCGTCCAATTTAGCATTTAAATTACATTTTAAAATGTATTCTTGCGATACACTATGTCGCAATGAATGAACAAAGAACAGCTGAAACGAAAGCTCCAAGAGTAACAGCCTGGGCTTCAGTTTTTGAGCTTAGAACCGTTTACATGGTAGCATAGGCGCCCATAGGTAACTTTTCAGGGGGGGGGAAGAAATAAAAAAAATTCTTAAATTTATGGTAAAGAAATGTTTAATGTTATTTCAACATAAAAAATATAAATATGATATTATAGGTATTGTATTATATATACTATTAATATTTTTGTGGTATATAATAATTAATACATTTTAATACATTATAACCAAATGTATTATTTTGTAAATAAAAATTGCAAATTTCTTCATTTCATTCCAAAAATTTTAAAATTAATACATAAAGTGCCGTGCGGCAGTGCGTGTATTGTATTATCAACTGTCAATTCATAAATTAGAAAATATTAAGACGTGTCTGATAAAATATCTGTAGTGTTAAATGTTTATGGGTACATAAAAAATTATCAGTGGTACTTATGCGTTGCTAATACAATAAAAATTGTGTATTACTTATAGCATTGAGTATGTTTATACTTATTTCATATCTTAGCATTTAAAAATTTTATTTTATTAAATTATAAGTTCATATTATTTTTTCAGGGAGGGGCAAGTGCCCCGTCTTGTCCCCCCCCCAATGGGTGCCCTTGCATGGTAGTTAGTTAGATAGGATGTCCTACGGTTTTATCTGACATTTCAACCGCCATGCATTTCTATTGATGTTATCATACAAATTACACCAGAATTTATTTAACCTATTAAAAAAGTTACTATTATGTATATATATACATATGATTTCAACTGTTATTTTAAGTTAATTTAACTGATATCGAAGAAATTTGTGAAAAATGCTTTTGGCTCAAATGAAGTCATTTTAATCTATAGTCTTGAATTTGTTTTAATGCAATCAATTTTGTATATAGTTCTAAAAGTTAGGAAACTATTGCAAGCAAATAACTTAGAGCTGTTAACTGCCATTGATGTACTTACTTCATTAAAATCCTGACTTATTTCAATGGGGAATAATCCTAAATATTTTGAAAATATTGTAGAGTATGGAATACTTATATATACCCCAGATGTTAAAAAGAAAAGTTAAAAAGAAGAAGAGTGTCGTAAAAAATTGATACAATCGAAAATTCAACATTTTTTTTTCAAACAACACCGAATGAAATGAAATTGAAAGTATTTTACACAGCATTAGATAAACTGATAAATGCCATTGATTCTAGCTTTAACCAGAAGTTATTTTAAATTTTTAGAAGTTTTTTTGAACTTTTCTAAAAATCTACGCTTATTTGTAACAATATCTGTTACAAGTAGATGTGAACGTTGCTTCTCAAAAAATACTATTATTATAAATAAACTTCAACCAACATTGACCCAAACAATATTGGATTCACGGACGTTGCTGTGTGTGTGTGTGTGTGTGTGTGTGGTATAGAAATACATGTATATGTATAATGTATGGGCATTAAATAAATTAAATTAGCTGCACCTGAAGTAATATCTTGTGAACTATGGTTAGTTGTTATCTATCGAATAAACATTTTAATACAATGCTTCAAGGCTTAAAATTCTTTCATCTCGTCACTTTTAGTTTTTAAATAAACAGTTTCGTGATAATTAGAATAAAACCGTTTCTAATAAAATTCTAAGTAGTCTTCACTCTTCATGGTAATTTAAAATGTTCTCTAAACTATTATCTATTAACAATACAAAAACTAACGTTTCACCCAACATTAAAATTATGCGTGGTTTAAAATAACAAAACATAATTTATTGCAAAAATGATAACAATTTTTTACTAAAATTAGGTAAATCTCAATATTAGAAAAATAAATAGTACATGACAAAAAATTGCATATTTACAGCAGTTTACCTTTAAGAAATACGTTGTTAATTGAAGTTAAATTGTTTTAATTCGTTTATAAAATAAGACGTTCTGTGTTTTAGAATTTAAAGTTTAAAATACTATAGATTTTGTAGATTTTTGAGTAAGCCCATTGTATTACATTTTACTTAAATTAATTAAACTTATATTCAACCTATATTCAACTTATCACAGCTTACTACAATAGATTCTGTACGCCGTGACCGTGATCGTACCCAAGTAATAAGTTATTAGTTTAAAAGAATGCTTCTATTACTGATATTGTTCAAATTTATAATTTTCCCGAAAATTTTCCTGTTGACTGAAAATCAATTTAGGTCCTGGAGTAATCTTGATTAACATGATATCATAAATAGATTTACATGTAATAGGTACTTATTTATTTTCTACAAATACTTTATGGATACTTTGACCAACACAATCGTGATGGTTGAGCATTTTAATCGCCCAAATTACCCAAAGTTAAAAAAATCTCGTAACATGCATGTCCTTACTGAGTAAACTTATAATCCATACAATCATATTGTTTAAAAAAAGATAGCATTAAATGAATTTTTTTTTCCTTTATTAGAGCTTTCTGCATTATACAATTATAGCTCGACAATTACCAGAAGTGGATTAAATTAATTAAAATATCTTAATATTTGCTTACTCGCTCTTACATTTATTGTTTAATACTTCCAAAATATAAACTTATTAATGCAGATTATGGAAAATATTATTATTATGAACAATAACAATTAATAATTAATAATTAATAAATTAATATATTTTTGTATTTTAATCTGAATTTTATATTGTCTGTACAATTTTCAATGTCAACAATAAACGATAGAATGTTTAAAATATATCATACTTAAATTTAAAATTTCAACTCTGATACCTTATCGATTATCACTAAAACGGTAATTCTTTGTTGTGGCTGGAACCTAGAAGTTTTTGATTTCTAATTCAGAGATTCGAAGATAAGATTACCGTGGACACGGAAAACTGGTTGTAAATATTAAGGGGGTTTTTTGGTTTTTTTTTATTTTTTCGTTAAACGATTTTTCGTTAATTATCAGAAGGAAATAACTCGTGCGCGAACACAACCCTGACTTTTACGTTCGTCGCGGTTTCTGTGAATCGTCTCGATTCCGTTCTCGATCGTAACGTATGTTTCCGCAGAGCAAAGGTTAGGCTAACAGACCACAAAAATGTCGTTGAAGAGGAAGTGAACAGACACATCGTTGCGGAACTGAAAGAGTGTGTATGAGGAGGGATACGACTGTGATCGAAGGTCGCTTCGACGATGGCATCGGTGTATTCAGACGCGCGTAACAGCAGTAGCAACGGCACCAGCGATGGCTGTAGCAGATTGTCACCGTGACAATATTATTATTATTATTATTATTATCCTTCGGAGTCTCGTCGTTTACCTCGTCACATCTATTGAAGTAGACGTACAGAGGATTCAGACGGCAACGGTGACGAGAGGAAAACAAAAACAAAACCAAATAGCAACACAAAAAATAATAAACACAACGAAATCACTCAAACAGCAACCATATGTCACGACGACGTCGTATTCGGTGTCGTGTGGACGTGTATTATTGCGTGTACGCGAGTATGCGTGCGAGTGTGTGTACTGACGACGGGAGGAGAAAAAGAAACAGAGCGACGGAGATCGTGGGCGGCATTCATCGTATGGCGCCAACGTCACCTGTTGACCTTTGTAGTGGTGTCGGCGGATCCTCTTTTCCTATTACTTCTCCTGCAGCTCGTCATATCCTCCCCCACCCCTACCGCCGTCTCGGCTACTTGACGTTTTCCTTCTACTCGTCTACAACGCCACGCACACATCTCACCGTTGTCGTCGTTGCTATTATTATTATAACGTGTAAAAACACACGCGCACACGCACGCAGGCGCGTACAAACATCGGAATCGGCAGGTTTACACGATACATTATATTATTATAATGCTGCGGTAACGACGGCGGCGGAGGAGGAGGAGGATAACCGCTCTCACGCGGGCGCCCGTTCGCAGGATGTTCTCATGTCCGCGCGCGCGTCTCATTGTAAACGTGCGTCTTGTCTGCAACATATGACAATCGCTGCCACCGCACACAAACACGTCCTATTATCCTACCCGTAAATCACACCGCGACGAGATGTACCCGGTACACGTTCATCTCGTCGTGTTACCGCAAGGTCATCGTCGTCGTCTTTTGTGAACCGCGAGTACGTGTACATCATGTGCGTTCTACGTGTGTGTGCGCGTGTGATGTTTGGATACTTAAATTTTGTATAATAATCTTAATTACGAAGCGGTACCGTTTACGTGCCTCCGGATGAGTACTGTACACGTATAATTGAACACCGATGCGTTCGAAGCTGCAACACATCAAAAAAGATTTCGATTACGCGAGATGTGTTCGAATGGAACGGAGAAGAACTGGCTAAGTCGAATACATCATGCAGACGCGGATATGACGAATGTTTTAGGCGTAAAACGACCTTCACCCCCCCCCTCCCCCCGCATTTCACTGTTCCGAAATGGTTGGGAAATGTGAATTCATATTTTTATACGCACATTGAACAACCAGTAGTTTTTGTCCGTTCCTCGGACATTCGATAGGTAGATAAAAGTAAACAAATCAACTTTCCCGTCGTTATTTCTTCGTCATAACCTAATAATAGTCCTAAAAATAAGTTTTAATTTTAACTCGACTTCGTCGTAAGAACCGAACTCAAAAGGTACAATATAACAAATACATTATAAGTTCGATTATGCAAGAGTATGTGTAGAATTTTCTAATTTTTATTATCCAACAGTTTTTATTCTTGTAAAGCTCATTAGTAGACGTCTTATGTGCGCTCTTAACGTAAAGCGTGTTTGCGGGCTTGACAAAATGAGGTCCTTTTTCCTTTTATTCGCTCCAAACTACCATACTTGAGGTACTGACGTGAATTAACAGTAAAACTATTTTGAAAACAAGGGTATTTTGTTTTCATTTTATGCCGCTTGAGAGTTCTTGAGTACTTCTGTACTCTGCCCCGGGCAAGAAAACAAGAGCGCGCGTTCCTTTTTTTATAATATTTTTAGAAATATATTTTGAAATATCTGAAGATATAAATAAAAAAATTAAAAAAACTATTATTACTCGTTCAGAAGTGTATACTTATACACTTATACACAAACAATTTCAAATAAGTAAATGATATGAACAATTACCGATAATTAATTAATAATATATACCCATGCAATATATCCTTATTACATATTGGTTTATACACCTATATTATAATCTGTTTGTTTTAAAAATAATTACATAATACTGCTGCGCAAATATGAAAATGCGTTAATTTTAATAAAATCGAATCAACGTAGGCGATTAAATTTCAAAATAATAAAAACTATTTCGACGTAGTACCAAACGTGTTGGAGCATACTCGTGTATTACATTATTGTGGTTAGACGTTTGCAACAAACAAGTTGAACGACGTCAACGTATTGTTTGGACGATGATTCTTCGTAGTTGTTTTGTATTTCTCAGCGATCTTAACCGAAAATAGTGGGCGTACCAAACACTACGTGACGTAGGTACGCGCGTATTTTTGTAGAAAAACGTATGTGAAATATATTGTATTCCTTTCGCCGGAGCAAACACGTCGCTCGTGTTGTTAATAATAAGACTTTTAAAACCCTCGTACAGTATGTTTATACTCCGCGTAATGACGTAGCGCGTTTGCGGGGGAAAAGAAGAAAAAAAAAACACCTTCTTCTTCAACGATCATTGAAGTGCGTTGCGTGGAAATTTAAACTTTTAATTTCTGTCGTTACGTTTTGATTATTTCCCTTCTTTCTTTTCCCGTACGAGAATAAATTATTACAGTTATTGTAAAAAGGTGTTCGAGGATATATTATGTGTATACGTGTGCGTGTGTGTGTGTGCGTGTGTGTGTGTGTGTGTGTGTGTGTGCGTTTGTGTGTGCGTGCGTGTGCGTGTGCGCTACGCGAACGGTCGTGTGCGTGCGTGCGAAGTTTAAAGGTAGGCCATGTTGGCGGGGCCGGCTTCACGAGTGGTTCCTTTGAAGCGGTTTAATTGGCAGCCATTACTCCGTTGTGCACACACGCACACCGTTTCGCGAACCTCGTGCAGTGTTTGCATTCGGCGGTTGCCGTTCGCCGGGCCGCCGCCGCCGCGTCCGTTTCAATTAGCCCGTTCGATCCGTTCGGAATCCACGCGGAACGCGCACGACATCCATGCGGCTTCGTTCGTTGCGCCGTGCGATGACGCTGCACCGAATCGTGTCGCGGTCGTGAGATCGCGAAACCGATCCGAGCGCAGAGCTCGGGAACAACGATCGAGCGTATTATTCAAACGTTCCGTTACGTGGGCACGAGCGGACGCTCGACCGGTCCTACGGAAAACGCGCGGTTTTAAAGCTGGACCGTCCACTAGGTCGGAGATGTCGGCGCGGCGTGGTGCGGATTTTATCCGGACACCCGTCCATATAGCGCGACGCGATAAGATGTAGTTTGTTATCATTTTATAAGTTTTATCAATTTATTTTGATACATTACTTTATTTTTTTTTTTTTTTTTATTGAAGTACGTTATTTGTTTTATGTTTATATTATTAAACTATTAATCTTACATAAAAAATTGAATCTTCTGATTCTAAAGAAGAAATACTATTCCTTGCTACGGTGATAGAGGCAGAAGAAGAGGAGCAGAGATCAAAAAAACAAAAGGCGTGGGTCTATGAGATAAATTCTAAACGGCACGACAATACTCCGAAACTAACCGACAGCAAACGAACATGGAAAAATCCGACCGCTTCATCGTCCATTAGGTCAGTGAGCCAGCGCGGCGCGACGCGGCGCCGATCTCAAGAAGTCGCCGGAGCTCTGGAGAGCGGCGCCGCGCCGCGTCGCGCTGCTCCGACCTCCTAGTGGACGGATTTGTATTAGTTAACAGGCATTTTATTATATTGCCGCTCCGCGTCGCGCCGACCTCTCCGACCTAATGGACGTCCAGCTTAAAAGGTGCCGCGTTCACGGACGTGTTTGATTTCCGAATTTTCACGGTAAACGTTGCACACCGATGGGTGTTTAACAGTGCTAGCAATCGTTCTGCAGCAGTGACAATTTTACGGCTCGGGTCCATGTTGAAAACATGATGTGGCGTGATATTTAGACCGCATAATACTACAATCGTATTTAACGAGCATTTTAATTTGCAACGAAAATAACCACTCGCGTTCAATTCGTGTTTCGAATAACTTGCAAGCTAGATAACCTGATTGTAAAGTTTTTTAGATAAAAAAAAAAATGTTAGTGGAAATCTACTATGTTTTTGTTGCAAATTAAATATACTGCTTACGAGCCTCGTGAACAATTTTACTGAATACATAAATGTTCCTTTTCGAGTACACAAACATGTTTATCGACAAATCAAACGACCGATTAGAATTAATATTCACTTAATATTATTTTTTATTATTTTTCATATAATGTACATGAATATGAATACATAAAACTGAGCTTAACATTTTCAATAATTAATTACATTTTTCAAAGACAAGGAGATGACACAGAACAAATGCAGCTGCATCAACGTGTCCGCGCATGAGTGCAGAATAATGTTGTTAAATCAAAAAAAAAATATATAAAAGCAATGTACCTATATGATCTGAATGAATTATCGATCGATCAATTACCTAAGCCGTAATATAATTATTTATTCATACGGCCTTGATGAATGAAATATGTTATTTAAAATCTAAAAGTTTAACCTAATACTGTTATAGTCAAACGAAATATATATAAGTGTAAATTACACGTATTATTTTATGCATATTACTTGCTATATATATTTATATTTATTTATTTATAGCGACGGAAAATCGCAATTTTGGGCACAACGATGGTAAACGTCAGGTACCTATTATAACATCTTGTTAAATCAAATTTACATTTTATTTCCATGGATATTCGTCTGTGATACTGTTTTGTGCTGTAATACTGCTGAATCGGATTCCGGATCCTTTTATGCGTCCAATATAATATCTACCTTGCCATTGGTCGACCTAACGAAACCATTTATTACGGAAGAAGTGGTAACGTTTTAAAGAAGGGAGGGGAAAAAAATCTCTACATCCTTGCCGTACAGCTTGCAGCGTAATCAATCCGATTATGTTATTATGTTAACTGAGACCGGAAAATTGCGTCTTTCCGGACGGTTCAAGAGACCCGGATACTGGAAACCGGCTAGAGGATTATTTAGCTTTTAAATGCATTATAACCAGCTTACATTAACGGGCGGCCAATAATATGACGGTGCGCTTTAGTAGCTCATTCGTCGGGATCTCCGTCAAATAAATCATCTAATTCGCTCCGACGGAGCCGTTTTGATCGACGTCGAACGTTTTCGTCTGCACCGGAGTGAATAATAATGAGACTGATATCAATATCTTATCTTTTCACGTACGACTACACGCGATCCACGCGGGATGTCTGTATTATTCTAAAGTAGTACATTATATATTATACGAATGAGAACAATTATCGAGCTTCGATAGATTGTCGAAGAATTTATATGTCTACGCTGGATGACGCGATATACCCCTATGACTGTCTATGTAGTACTACATCAAAAATCTCTCCCTTCGATTAAACGACTTCGGATCGATGCTGCGTAATGTTTTCCAATTATTTTCGCAAACCCGAAAAATGTTTCCCTAAAAAATAAACACACGGATCAAGATGTTTGTCTCTTCGATTGAAAGTCAAAACATCGAAAAATCGCATACCTACATAAATCATTTTTATTCGTTCGTACTATAGAACGCAGGTTATGCTGCAAAAATAATCAATAAACGAACCGGAAATAAAAACGTTACATTTTATCTGGGAATAAAAATATTTTATATTCGATGGAAAGTTATCGATACTTTCCATTGATTTGCTGACAAAACCATTACATAATAATATGATGTCCATACATATTCCACGAAACAGTATAATACATCAGACGACGGATAAACGATTTTCCGCGGACGTATTACATTGTCACGTTGTCAGCAACAAAATACTAAAAGAAGGTCAATGGGTTTAAACGTTAAATTTGTTACTGAAAAAATACTTTAAAAGACCGAGCTTATATTTTGACAAAGTCGTAATTTTGCTCATCGGGTACCTAACGCAGGTAACCTAACGCGATTCGGTTTATTTATTTTCTCGTCGGGTGACGGTCAAGTTATACCCCGAACGAACATATATGTTATAATAATGGTTTGCATAATGCACCGAAGATCATCGGATGGATACGTGCGACCAAGAAAATCATACGTCGGCGAACACTGGTTGTTTTCAACGTGGACGGGGACCGTGACTCGAACAGTTAGGTTACGAAGGAAAGCCGATTATAATTTTACTCTATTCTTACAAAAAACTATTGCCGTCCGATGAAATAATTGGAGATTTGACGACTGCGGCAAATCATTATTCTCACGTTCAAGCGGGCTTTCGGTGGAAATACTCATTTGCACAAGGTAGACTTTAGGCCGATTTAGATCGGATTTTCGGCCGACGACTTTGGTCCTCCGACGGTGGCGGTGCGGTCGCCTTACGGTCCACGTGCGCGCGTGCCACGCAAGTGACGTTCGTCGAGTCGACGAATTCAATCCGGCCGATTGCCGCGTCGCAGCTTGTCCGCTTGGAGATTTCACGGTGTTTTGCCCATCATCGGTTCGCGGAGTACTCGCGCAACATCCGACCCGTGACGCCCGCGCGCGCGCGCGAGCACATGTCACGCGCTCGCCCCGACGATCGCCGAGCCGAGTTTTCGGGACGTCGAGATGTATTCCCTGCGGACCGTGCGCGCAACCCCACTCCCCTCCCCAGCGCCGCCGCCGCAGCCGGACGGTATTATATCAAGTCGTCGCACGGTCGATTAGTCGTCCCGGCGTCGAGTGGTCACCGCGGAAATGAAATTAATTTCCGCGGGCTTACCGCCGCTCCCGTTCATCCGTCAACGTAACCCTTCGCGCGCGCGTGCAACTTCCTACGACCGTTCCGTGTGCCACGTCCTATCCGAAGTTCGTACCTGGTGCAAGGGTTAACAATGGTAAACGCGTGGGTTGTTGGCGCGCGCGCGGTCGTTTCGGTCGCAGTCATTATCGACCAATCGATAAACGGTAATCGTTCGTTCCGACATTAACAAGCTTATCCGTAGACCGTGCGGTCGTCGTTGAACAACCGAAAGTCATATGTGACCTCGTCCAACGACATCACCGCGGACTCTGCGAGTCACTTGATTTTCGACGTTAACCGTTCGTTTTCATTCGAATGCTACGAGCACGTATACGTACACGTATATGCAATGCTAACCGTAGTGTTACAGCACCGGGTTCACACTGGTCATTTTGATTCCGAACAATACGGTTGAATACATTCGATTTCACCGACATGTGGTGATTTATTGCGCTTACTACTCACAATGCGGTTTTACCATTTTTTTTTTTTTTTATGTCTCTGTGCACATGATTTCGACCAGAAAAGTGATTCATAGCAATGTTGTTTGCGATGAGTTTCCGATACAAAATGTTGTCTATTCGGTACATTGGACGAGTAATTTTACGAATTTCCCAACAGTTTTTTTTTTTTTTTAGTAATCGCGAAAAACTAACGAAAAATTAAAAAAAAAAAAATACGTACAATTCACATAATTTACGGGTTTTGGACAAAGTCAATAGTATAATTTTTATAAGATTTTTTTTTTAAATATATTAAAATATATTTAGTTGAAAATGTTGTATTTTTCATAGCTTTTATCGAAAATGTCTATAAGATAATTTTGGTTTGACAATAAGTGATGAAAGTTCAATACAAAGTTTTTCGTGTATATTCAATTCGTATATATGTATATTACTGATTAATGAAAAAGAAATCGAACTGAATTTAAAAATAAAAATTACGAGTAGCTTGATATTACACAATAAATCAATAAAATGCTAATTTTGTAGTTAGAATCCATATAACTATTTCTTGTTATTTTAGGTTTGAAAATTAGAATCAACATTTTTCAAATAGATTTCTTTTTAACCGGAAAAAATTGTATTAGATAGTCACATGAAAGTTTTACAAGCGTCACAAAATGAAATTTTGACAAAATCGATAGTTTCAATGCACTTCTAACAAGCGATATTAGTTATTTAGTTATTATCATATAAATGGTAATCGCAGCAATTCGAAACATTTACTGAGTACTAAAAATTTTAAAGACATTATATAGTTTTGAAATATTTTAATGAAATTTGTGTTGTACAAAGGCATTTCAAATTTTAGATTTTTCTACATTTTAAATGTCTTTTTTTGCAGAATGTAGAAAATTCAACCAACCTTTCTAAGAAATTCGTTTCAACGACCTTAAGAAATGCAATCTTTTTTTCTCATTCAAGTTTTTTTCGAAAGCAATGGTACATTGTTCTCATGTTTAAAAGACCAATACAGCAATGTCATTCACCCATCCATCCCTGTATCTCACCCGACCTGGCAGTCTCATCCTTTTTAAATCGAACATTATTTCCAACATTACTTTCCTCGGGAAAATCGGGTCACACGCGCTGGACGTCGATAAAATCTAAGCACGTGTGCAGCTTTCTTGCGCACACGAACGCACCGGAACGCGTACAAAGTGATTTGATGGAATATTGAAAAAGTGTTGTGTGCACGAAAGCGATGGCGAGGCGCGCCCTGCATACATATATATTATGTTGTACGCGATCTATACGGGATTGTCCGGGGCGAGAGGGCGAAATCGCCGGGCTGTCGGCCGAGACGAATTAATCGAAGAATTTGAACGGACGGCGGTGTACACAGCGGAATTCCGGTTGATTGGTACGGAGAGCTGATTGTCAACCACGCGCGGCCGAGGGCAGCAAAGGATTATAAAATGCGCTCGCGCGTCTCGACCGACTCCGTCGTCGTCGTCGTCGTCGCCATGTTGGACCGGCCTAGCTATTTAAACTATTTGCACCCGCTTATTGCGGCCCACTCGCGTGCCTCGCGGCCGAATCGCTCGCGGGCACCGTCCCGTAAACCGAACGCTCGCTCGGCGTTTCCGACCCGCAAAATACCCGTCCGTTATTAGCAATCATATAACTGCCGCCGCCAGTTACATCGGCATTTCCTCTTTCCGGCACAAGGGTGTCCCGAGTGAATTACGAGACATTTCGATAAGCCACCCGTACCCCGTAATGGGTTATTGGTGGGCAAATATTTTTCAATTTAACACCCGACGCCCTTTTAATACGCCACCGCTGCCGTTATCATCATTATTAGTCGATCATCGCCGATGTTTTTCCTCCACCACCCATTACCGTCGGAGAGGGTCCGTCTACGGCAGAGGCAACTGCAATAATAATGATTATAATACGTTCTGTAACAATCGAAGGGCAATAAATTTATAAACGTGTAAAAGAAATCTTCACCATTTTATATTGTACATCACTTGCGGTAATAATCATCAATTTATAGTCATATGTCATATTTGTAATCAAGAATAAAATAACTTGGCGAATTTCATACTTTACTTAATAACTATGTAAACAATAACAATAAAAACCAAGATGATTAGTATATTAACACATTTTTTTGAATATAAATGACCAGTATAATTTAAATTTGATGTATGTTATTATTATTTTGAGTTATAAACTATTAATTTCTGAAAAACTTAATAAAACCAACTGTAGCTCAAAAAATATTGCACATAACAATCATAATTGAAATAAAATCATAATAATATGAGTAGTATCATAATAATTAAACTTATTTATAATTGACACACACATACAAGCATATATATATATATACATACTTTTATACATACTTATTTACTGAAATATAATGTGTTATTATCGTAGTGTAACCTCATGTTTACTGCAAAAATAATGTAAGTTTGGTATTTCTTTGGTTTTACTCAGAAATCGAGAATTTTGATAAGTCTATATCATGATTATTTTCATTGATATTGAATGAACTTGCTGCGTTATATATATATATATATGTATTACCGTACATTTTATTAAATAAAGATTCAACTATAGTTTTATAAAATTTTATTTATTTTTTTGTATTTCAATATCTCAGTTATACACTAAAAACGTATGAATATTATTTTACATTCAGTAGTACATCAATCTCTTTGAGATTAGACGTAAAATATATGTATTAACTTGTCAAAAGTTTTTTTTTTTAAATTAACGTCTTCAACAAATATTTTAATTAGATCGATAATGTTTTGTTTAAAAAAAAAAAATCTATTAATTATTAAAATGAATTGTCCATTAAAACGTTTAAATTTTTTTTTCTCGTTCTAGATTCTGAATGGAGTGAAGAAGCTATTAGTTATGCAATGATGGGTATTCTTATTACAATAATTTTTTATTATTAATACTATTATTATTATTATTATTTTAACAATTCCACAGATCTTTATATGATTTAATTAGACTGGATATCATTTTTTAGATATTTTATACCATTTAAAACATAAAATGTATGTAATTATATTACATAATACGCATATGACAAACCTCTCATTTTTATATCCCAAAAATCCCTATAATAATTCGAATTGTTATAGACTCCTGTGATGTTCTATCATGACATGACATACGTAATAAAATAATTACATTACGTTTGTTGTTTATTGCTGCCAACTTTTTATTCTAAAATATATTCTGTGTAATAATCAATCTACACTATTCGATTGAACAATAAAATATATTTAATAAAACCAATTAATGACTAAATAAATAAATAAAATTGCATAACAGTTGTAGTATTTTAAAGAATTAAGAAAATTAAACAAGTATAATACATGTAATCATAATTAAAATATGTATTTTGTCTATACCGAATGATTAAGTATTACGTTTTATGTATATTTAGGAGTAGTGGACGATGAGAAATACTGCATGGTAACAATGTTTTTTTTATCAGCGATATCGAATATTATAGCCATTTCAAAACAGTCGTAGCGATCTGATACTGTACTTTGCACTGACAATCTAACTGAATTCGATGGGACAGTACTGGCGTCAAAACCGATTTAAATTGCGATACCTCCGAAAGAAATTTCAATGGGTCGTACGAGTTACATTTACCTTTGCTTGGAAATCACCGTTACAGAGGCCATGTGCGTGTAACTATCAAAACGAATGCGTAATACGCGCGCGCGTGGTTCACCTTTCGAGATCATCTCGCGCCGCGCATCGCCGTAGAACACGGAAAAAAATAAAATAAAAACCGTGTACATGTATTTTATGATTACGCAACGCGGCACATACATAAACATCGTAGAACGCACAACTCGGCGTCGGGAATCGTGGCATGGGATTTCGTCAACCCGACGGCAACAAAAAGAATGATACAAAAGAGAGGTATAGTGAGAAAGAGAAAGAGAGGGAAAGAGAAAGAGTAACCTTTTTAAACAACAAACCACCCATTTACACGCACACTGCGCAGCATCTGTTCGTTTCGGCGACGCATTCACACGGCCAATCTATTTGCCTCGAAACGATATGCATTACGCGCGGGCGCGCGCGCGTGTGTGAGCGCGAGCTTGTATCAACTCCCTGCGGACCAGTCGTTTAACACTCCATCGGATTTCGCACCGCGTGTACGTGTGCGCGAGTGTGTATCGGAAACATTACGCACGTTGTTCGCCGCGCGCGTTCGGCTCATCGACATAAGTGGTGGACAACAACGGACTTGTAATTGAATTTCCGAAATTCCCTCTCGATCGCCCCCTCGTGCGTTCTACCGCCCCCGTCCTGGCCGGTTGATACGAAACAACGAGCCCCGCCGCGGCACCGAGCGAGAAACGTTCCGCCACCCTCCGCTCCAGCTGACGAGTTAACTCGTCCCCGGAGATTTGACATTGCGCCAAGTAGGTTTACATACACTTGGAACTGTATCGCGTACAACACGCAAATTATACTTGTGTGCGCGCGCGCGCGTGTGTGTGTGAGTGATGTATTACGTTTTAATGCGGTGACGGAGGTCTTTGTTGCGATGTCGTGTAACCGCGTGGACTTGCGAGTGCGAGTGAATATTTTTCAAATTGCGGTAATGATGATTTTCTACATCTCAACGTAGTATACGCGTACGTTCGCCTCGGCACCCGTCCACTCGACTTTACGTGTATACCGTAGTAATACTACGCCTGAAGCCGTGGTAGACTCGTAGCCATTGCTACTACTACATACGACCACCATTAACTGACCGCCGTATTGTGACGCCGCGAGAGGGGTACGAAAAATAAAAGACAAAACTGAGACGTGTTAAAACAATTATCATTATTGTTAATATTTTTATTTTTTTATTTGTTTTTTTTTTTGGAGAAATAACGCGTCACACGATTATTCGTATGGTCGTGGTTCCGAGGGAAACAATAAAGGGGTGTAGGTGTGAAGTAGAGAAAACATGTTGTCAACGTGTCTATTGTAACGTAGACCTTATCGAATTTACAGAGACGTTATAGTCGTTTCCCTCCGCGGTACCCCGCTCTCTCGGTCGCACGCTCTTTTTTTTCCTCCAAAACATAATAAACGCTTTTCAATTATAATAGCATGTGCAATACGTAGGAAGAGTTGTAGTTCAAAAACTGTATTGTCATTGTTTTTTCACATACGTACACACGCTTAAACCCATTCAGGAGAAAAACGAAAAAACTCTGTAAATACATAAATATACATATACACATGTATAAAAACAGTGTGGGCCGTATGTTTATGGTGCTCGGAGTTTGTTAAAACGGATAAAGCCTAAACGTTGTCACACTGCGTACGAGGTACACACACGCATTGATGAGTTTTTAAGACTAGATTCGAATCAAGCCATTTTTCTTCATATAAAAACACGCACACGTTGGCCTACGCTTTATGCGCGTCGTGTTACGTTAACAATGCAATTGACGTGTTCATCTCTTTTTTTTCCTTCCCATTTCCAATGCTTTTGAACATGACGCAGTTATTGCACTTATAGATTGACGTTCCTAGAGTATATCTTACATTTTCGAGAGGCCATTAAATTCACGAACAATCTAGCATCTATAATTGAGCTGTAAAATAAAATTATAAAATTTTTCGAAATTGTACATGCTTTTGTAGACTTCCTCTTCGAACTTGTTTTTTATCATCCTTTTCGACAAAACTCTTCATATATACATGTATACATTCATAGAACAACGGTTGTATTTGCGGTGTCTCGGAATATTATCAATTCGTTATACAATTCACCCGGAACCGAGCTTAACGCTTTGCGAGTATGCATACCAATAATTGTGGAGTGGTGAGCCTAGAAACGTGTGACGAGAAAAAAAGGGTAGAGACCTGAACATTTCGTTCCCGTTCACACTTAGCGTGTAAATGTTTGTGCAGACAATTGTTTTCATTTTGTATTATACAATAGACAGATGGACGTTATTATCGTTGGTTATTATTGCCAACACAGCAAACGTTTGGCCGTTCGTCCCGGACATAATGCGATTTGTATTTATCAATTATTTATACCAATTGTACTTAATCAAAATCTTTCTTTCGAACAGAAGCCGTTAACTATACGAATTTATGTACTATTTCATAAGCATCATAAGTTTTTATCTGAAGCGCCAATTCGGTGTTTGGAGTTTCAATAAAACGTGCTATCAAACTTACAAAACTTGTGCTTGAAAAAAATAAAAAAAACATCCATACACATATCACAATACGGAACCCGATATGTTATATTGCTTTTTGATTAACCAGTATTTTTTTATTTTTTATTTTATTTTTTTTTTCTGTGCAGTCGTTTTACTTTTCGTTTTACATCTGCAAGACGTCTGTGAAACGAAACTTTTTCGAAACGTGATGCAGGACGAAAAAACCCGCGTTGTTTCCGTTGAAAAATCACACGCGCCGCGTAACGCACACAGACCTATAACAGACCTAACCAATAAGTTTCCTTCTTAGGCCCGACGCACACGTGCGGTTTTCGAACGCGCGGCGACTTGCGGCTGATATCGTGTCCCGCAGATGCCCGAGGCGTCGCCGCGGTACCGGGCTCGAACTTGCCGAGTCTCGTGACGTTTTCGCACGTCGTCATGGACGTAAATAGGGGGGGGGGCTTAGGTTGGCTTAGCCCTCCCCGAGCCGTTTTAAGCTCTTAGTAGTTCACTTTAATATTATGTTCTTGAAGCCTTTTGGGGTTCATGCAATTGAGTACCCTATTTACGTCCATGCACGTCGTGCACACGAGCACACGATTTCGACATTGCGTTGACGAATCCACACGTGTGCATCTAGAACCCGATCGGACGGATTGGCTGATCGCGGCAATATCGTCCGCGTACCCGGACCGTAGGCGCACCGCGCACCTTGAGACCGGGGAGTGTTTACTGTCGTGATTCCGGATTACGATGCGGTTAAGTGGCGAGGAGGTATTGTGCCGCGGAGACGACCGTGCGCAGACATAGGTGTTCAACATAATACATTGGTGTGCGCGGGCACGTCGATTAAGCGACGATCTTTATCGTACACATCGTATCCAACGCGTATTTTGGCTAACAATAACGGGGAAACGATGTGCGCAGAACAAGGGAACATCTGCTGCCGCTGTGTGCGTGTGTGTTCAGGCTTTCGGGCGCGTGTGTATGTTTAAGTGCGCGTGTGTGCGTTGTAAGTGAAGGGTTAGAGGTGGTTAAGGCGAGGAAGAATGGTGAAACGTGACAGGGAACTGACAAAATGTTGGCAACAATGAACAGTCGGTTGCACGCGACGCCCACTGGTTTTTTTTTTTTTTTTCTCTCGAAAAATAAAAGCGCTGCTGCGGTGGTATAACAACACATAATAACGTTTATTTTATTTATTTACTCATATTATTATTATACGTGTACTGGCCAGGTACCCGTGTATAAACGTACACCGTTTTGCGGGACAAAAACGGCTTTTATTGGTCCCAACACTGGTGGGCGGAATATTTTGATTAGCGACCTGTCAACGGCGACGGCGGGCGGACAATGTGACTACGACTGAAAACTGAAAGGGGTTAGCAAAAGTTACACCTTTTCCGCGGGATTATATTCACATATAATGCATGTACACGTATATATATATATATATATATATATATATATATATATATATATATATATATATATGTATGTAAGACCTGTATACTTCGTGCGTGTGTGTAATAATAATAATATAATGGGCGCGCGCGTGTATTATGTTTTATTATAATACACTCGAAAATCGGTATTTAACGCACCCTCCTTCTTTCCCTCCGCAGACTTAACCCGACCCGGAGGCGGCGGATGTACGATATTTATTATATGTATAAAGCGTGACTATAACATTATTATATACTGTAAGTATCTGTGTGTGTGTGTAGGTGTGTGTATTGATTGCCGGTAGTAGAATTTTACAAAAACACGAATTAGAGTACTACGTCAGGTATCCGCTGCCAAAATAACATTGTAAGTAGTAGCGCTACAAAAACGTGACAAATTGCACCTACTCCACTGTACTCCAGAGGTACTTAAAAACGTATTCATTGAACCTAACTAGTGAAAAGAGCAGAATTTTCGAAGATAATCAGTAGCGTTGCGAAAATTCCTACGCCAATTATTTAAAAATGATATAAGCTTATACTTCGATTCATCAAAGCCATCTGCGTAGTTAGTTATGAACGGATTAATCGTAAAACACGACGTGATAGCTAGACCTCGTAGCTAGTGAAATTGAAATTATAAAATTTATCAATATTATTATATGTAATCGCGGTGATGTACACGAACTGAGAAAAACATAAGTATTGTGTAGTACACACTTTAACCCCAAAAACTGCGTCTCTATGTAGACATTACTAAGATTTATAACTGGCCATGGCTTTAATTTGCCATTTATACAAAAGTACAACTTTCCATGTTTCTAGATTAGAAAATGAAAGTTAACAAAATTCATAATTACGTTTTAAAAATACAAAATAATTACTCTTCGAATAAAACAAATCGTGTTCCGATTTCTATTTAAAGTGTTTTTTTTTTTGTTATATAACCGTTACTTTTAGTATAATCCTCGACCTTTACATAGTTGTACTTAAAAATATTTCTTATTGCTTTTTTTCCGTCTGGTGATTCGAGTTCAAACGTGTTCGTTAAAGCCGAGACATTTCATATCAAAACAAACAAGTGTACCATAAAATGAGTGACGTTTCGGTTCGTTAACACGATGTGGTATAGATTAGAGTAACTCCCAGTGATATTAATCGCCGAAAATAAAACAGCCCTCGTATTCACATCCGATACTAGAAAACATTCGAGTAGAAAAAAAAAAGCAAAAGCGATTTCAATCATCTTAAAAATACGTGGTGGCAACATTGTATGCGACACAGTACGCGCGGCGTTACCGTTTCTCGTCGTAATGCAGAACCTACGCGGAGGCCTACTTACAAATACGTTAAAACGTCATTGTTCCAAGAGACACGCGATTATCGCGAAAACAAAAAAATCAAAAAACACCTACGCCGTTGCAGGACAAGTCGTCGTCGTGTTTATATTATAATTCTGTACGAGCTCCGTGCCCGAAACGATGACCTTACACGTGCATAATAGTGATACGTACGTAGATATGTATATATGTATATGAATATATTTCTCTCGGAGCCATTGCGCTTTTACGCTGTTCACACGGAATCCTTGAGATGTTGACGCGAAATGTGTCGTCGAGTGACGAACTCGTACGGCGCCGCGACGGTGCGCGAGGATGCGGCCCAACGTGACGCGGTGGTCGCACCGGAAGTCCTCGCGTACACCTCCTTACGGCGAACAATACGCGTTCAGTACAACAACACCGGCCGACGTGATTAGTCTAATGTATTCGAATATATTATTACGCTGTTTGTTGCACGGAAAGCGGTCGCGTTGGCTCATGCGCGTCGCTCGCGTACCCCGCGATGCACGCGCACCGAACGGTACCCGGTTCCGCGTACGTCGACGTGCTTGGGGGGAAAGGGGGCACCAGTGGTTCTCAGCTGGGATGTCGCGGAATGTCCGCGGGAACGGCACAGGGTAACAGGGCGAAAATGATACTCGAACGAACAAAAGTACTGTTGTCGCTACGAGGCGACGCAGCGTTTGGTTCCGGTAGTGAAGGCGACACGAGTCGAAAACGGTCGAGAAGACTATTAAAACCGTTGTACCGCCGGACCATCGACAATGGCATTATATTATTGTATTCTTTCTCCCCGTGTAGTGCTTGTTGATCTCCTACGGCACCACAACACCTAGATGTTGACCTATTCGGGAGGGTAATATTTTTACGGAAATACGGACTACTAATCGCGTTACGTACGGTTATCATTTACCGCTCGTTTTTCGCATTGGAACTCATCGACGCTCTGTTACGCGGTTTATCGTGGTTTTACGTGGTCTAAACCATGGAGTTATTGTACGAATCGTCGGATGTAAAAAATTTAATCGACCAACCTGACCAGTATGAAGACGAACCTCCGGTAAACCTCACGCTGCTACGTCCAAATATTATTTCCACTGATCAGATTTCCCATTCGAATTACTTGGTGGGGAAAACGCCAAGAGTGTACACACCAATACGCAAAATTTACAAACGTTAAGAAAAAATATAGAACAGTTAAACCGAAAATAATTGTCTTTGGACTGCAATTTCCATCGATCGCCTTAATAAAGTGGTATGAATTACGAGAAAATGCATCATTAATAGATCGGTTAAATTGGTATGTCTTTTGCTGAATCGTGTGTATTTATCATTTGAACCCAAGATCCACGGTTTTCGTCTCTATAATGTTATTTATTTATAGTATCTTGATCATGGTATACAATTCATATTTATACAAATAACATTTTTTTTCGATCTACTCAATTTTAGCGAAATACAAAAACATTTCGTTCATCATTGCTTTCATTGTAATCATCCCAAATATTGAAAATGATTTGATTTTTTTTTTCATCGAGATTTAAAGAACAAGAGTATTTTACAAGTTTGTTTCATTTCAAATATCTTTTGATAGACTGCATACAAATCACACTTCATCACAATGCCCAATGTTCGATTATCGAAATTAAATTATTCCATGCGGTGGCATTATGTTCGTTATAATATTGTTTTTATTAATTATTTTCAAAACATTCCTTCCCCTCGTTGTTCTCATATTTAGATGATTTAAAGAAATTCAATTAGGTATACATTTTACACTCATATTATTTCCGTGTAGTTTAAACCACCACGAATGTCATTAATTGAATTGCATTCACTTTGAAACATATTTCTCGTCTTCACGAACGCGATGGTAAACATTCTTTTGCGTTGTATGCTTTAAGATAACCGATTTTCTATCATAATATAAATCATCACGACCAACTCGGTCCGTAGGTTACATTATTTAGTGATATGAATTTGTCGATGTCGTGTAACGTGTTTAAAAGCTCGCAGCTATCGGGATTACTTTATAACACGTCCATCGTACAACATTAACTCAGTAATAGTGTATTATATTACGGACTGCTAGTCGGACCTCAATACTAATTGGTTTCCAGAATAGACACAATAAACAGAAAATTGAAACGAAAACATAATTGTAATGATCCTACTTTCGACAACGGGCTCTCCCTAGAGTATTTGTCAACCGCCTGCACAGCCGGGTCCCGTGGGATTTTAAAAACATTCTTTTTGAACCGTCATACCACTATTTTGGATCCCTCTAACCGTGAAACTGGTGTACCATCAATTCACCGTGGGACGGTGTTACACTATTCAATTTATTACCAGTGGATTTATTACGCGATTAATAAATCGGTATATGAGTGGGTATTGGGCACGAGTATACATTTTAAGACCCCAAACAGTTCAACGCACGCGCTGAATAAAATATAACGTGTTATCCGAAGTCGAGGGTTGACGAGAAACAAATGTTTTAACTTTCTAACGCTCCGCGACGTAATATGACCGGTTTTCGGGTACGTTTTTAAATCACCGCAATGTAATAATAACGTTGGCGATTTAATGTCGCTCGTCAATGATTTCGTTTTACTCTTAATAGGTCACTTGTTCGTCGAGTTTTTGATAAATTAATATTGCGGCCGGTAGTACCATCACATTATCGTAATTACTATTACACAGCTACACGGCACGGTTTCTCGTTCAAATGAGCTTGCCGATGGGCTCACGATTTTATACTCAAGTATTTTGATTGATTTGATGCCGCTGTCACGTAATTTTAGTTTTTTAAAAAAATAAAGTCATTGTTAATGACATTACACTCAACCCTTTTGCTCCGAGTGATTGTATTTTCATTTCTTTTTTTTTTTCAGTTAACCATCGTAAAACCGCGATCGATTTATTCGCGTGCGTTCACAAATTTTTTCTATGAACAATATTTGGATTGCATGTACACATAATTGGCGCTTCTACAGTACACTGCCCGCACGCCTTTTTTACGGACGAAAATATAAAATAGCACATGTCTTTTTGAGCGTACCGCGTCCTAGAGTGTAAGAATCATCTTTTGTATGGTATCGTTATTTCGTTTCGTTAAAATACGAAAAATACACCGTATGCATCTCTCCTCAGCCGTACGTGCCACGGATACCTCCCTACCGCACGGGTGCGTGAATCGCGATCGAAAAATTTTGATTCCAAACTCGACACTTTCACGCTTACCAACGGTACTAACGTGGGACAGTGTCGTACGGTAATCACGACAAAAATAATGCTGTGTTCATCGTGATATACGTGCCGGATATTTTCGTCGTGTTTTGGTTAATCAATAAAATGTAATTTTTTCGCGAGTAATAAACAACGTTTCGTTGAGAAATAACTTAATATACACTTATATTACAACACTTATAATATAAACACTTATATTATCATCGCGTTTGATGACGACTGTAATTTTACGACTCGCGTATAAATACTTTAATAATTCCTTATCTCGCTCGAGCCGTTCGTTCGTACTTCGCGAACCGTTGTTATTGTCATAGTTAGTACCGAGCGGGAATTTAATGCGTTCGGATTAGCATACGGCGGCTTAACCATTTTCACGCGATATACATATATATATTTAGTTACACGGTTACTTGGTCCGCGGTGCACCCTTTCCAGCGCGAGGGCCGAGGTATTTTGGCTGCGAATAAAACTGGACTTGGCGAGTCGATCGTGACTCATCACTGCCGCACGGTCGCGAGGGATGAAAGTTGAACGGCACGAGGAGACAACATTGCAGCTTATACCTTTTCTCTGTTGATATTAGTGTCCCTGAAAACCGCATTTGATGTTATCGCGTTTGCATTACGCTTAGTTCAAATAAATGATTACAAATCTAATGTAACCGCATATTACGCTAACGAGCTGAACTAGTCGTTATTCGCACGCACGCACACACACACAATACGTTCGTATTAACACACAATACATACATACACTGTCAATTTATAAAATAACGGATTCGAGTGTTAACGATGACAACACGTGTGGTAAACAAACGCAACGCGGACGACAGATTGGAGAGTATTATTAATTCATCACCTGTTCCCCGCGACAGCAACGGTGGCCCTGTCCTGTACGAAACAATTTCAATAAGTCATTCGGCGTTCCTCGCGAGTAACGCGTCCGTACGTAAATTGGTGCACGACAAATAAAATCCGAATGAAATTCACGCCACGTTCCGTTCGAGATCCGATACAGCAAAAACGTTATTTTTTCACTGGACGAGCTACACGACGTATGCAATCTCTCTACCCCTCCTCCCTACGCGTAGAAATTTTCGAAAAAAAAAAAAAAAAGAAAAAACCGCAGGATTTCGTGTACGCAAAACGAAAAGTTGACGACAGTGTCGCGAGACAATAACAGTACGTTTCCGCCGTCATGCCGTGCAGCACGTGTGACTGCCGTCGTAGGACTCGTTTCGAGATCACTAAGGCCCGCAGTCGTTTATCCGGTCGCGCAGTACTGCGTACAGAGGAGTTCTTCGTGTCGGCCGATCGTCGCTGGGGTCACGTACGGTAGTAATGATGTACCCACCCACGTGCTGTTGCGATGCACACATTTGACCGGGGTTGGTGACGACGCTCGCCGCGGATCAGCGTCCTTTAATTATTGAACGACGTTCAGGACCGCATTGCGCGCTTACGGTTGTCCGTGCACGTAGATCGGTGTGCGCGTTTAACGTCTCGTTTGCGTTGTCTCCCGTTCCGTCCGCGATCGCAGCAAGTTCGGCTGTGTGCACACGCAAAAGTTAACAAGGCGACGGCGCCCTTTATGCGCGGACAAGACGCAATCGCGTATAATCTTTCTCCCCCCCTCCCCGCTCGCACTTTCACTCTTCTCGCGCTCTCTATCCTTCTCTGCCCACTCTTCTACTCACTCTTTCAACCCTCGGCCCCACCCCTATCTACCTAACGCACCACGTATCCCCTCTGTTCGTACCCGCTCTCTATCTCACTCTCTCTCTATCTCTTACCCGACAAACGTTCTCCTCCCTTTTACAAACACACAAACACACGCGCACACACAAACGCATACTTTGGCTTTTATATATGCGAGAACGACATAATAAAACCAGCAGGTCGTACTGCCATCACCATGGTTACTAGAAACGAACCATGGCTTTTTACAACCGTGCGCATATATACATATATACACACGTATGTACATATATGTACACCGACCGTGTCGTAAACACGACGCATGCATACGGCGCGCACACATGTACGTACACCATTTTTTATTCTCTATCGTTTTTCCCCCGATCAGAAAAAAAAAAAAACGCAATAGATGTTTTTTTTATTTTTTTTCTATATTCGCGCGCACGATCGGTTTGGAAAAAAATCGCGTCGACTTGTGACGGCAAACCACGCACCTAGACAGCACACGAATACCGTGCATGTGCGTTTTACACACGCACATCGACAATATTGCGTACGACTACCGATGGACACGACTGTGTTAGAAAAAAAAAAAAAAAACAGTCGGCGGTCAAAAATGTACGCGGTAAAATTTCCGTCCGACTATACGGTTTGTTGTTGCCGGAAAAAAGTCTACGGTTTTTATTCGTCTGCAGTTTCCACAGCAAAGGTGTAACATTAATTTATCGTCATTATGTGCGTTGGTTGTACGGCTCACTACTTGAAATCGTGAATGAAACACGCGCGCTTTGAATTTACGCCGTTAATAAGTTTAAAGTGTATTCCTAATAATATCATAACACTTCCGTAAAGGCAAAATGTAAATTATATTTTCACGCGTACTGTTGAATACATGTTACTCCAAGTGGATGATGAAATAATTTTACCCCGTCTTGGTAAACAATTTTAGAGTAACTACCGTGAAAAAAAAAATGTATAATGTACGCGTATCGAGCTTGCGTATTAATATTCATTGCACTTATGTATAATATATCCGTGTATATTTTTTATTTTCATTATTCGTTTATAAAAATTCATGTTTTACTTGACAATTCAGTAATATTAGGCTTTGCGAGAATTCCAAGCCGTTTGAACGATCAAGTATTTGTGCAGATACATCATTCATGTATTATGCATGTATATAATATAATAATATAAATAATGAAATTCGTGCATTGTGTAAGATACGATGGGATGTCAAGAATATAATTTGTTTAAGTAACGCGCATAAGAAGTGGTACTCGAATAAAACAGTGTCCAATTAGTGCAAAAGTACGTAAGATTGTGTAATATTGTTTTTTCACAGCTCAAGTAATAATAAATGTACACAGTTATAGGGACGAAATTTAAATTACAGTGTTATTAAGATGAGGCGTGTCTTTTGTGAAATATTTTCTACAGACTATTTACCTTTTACTGTGTTCACATAATTATTAGAAATGTTCGCGTGTATAGATAATATTAAGATCGTTTCCGTATAAAAGAAAAAAGAAAAGTTCTTTGTTATACCTAACATAACATTATCGCATTAATAAATTGTAAATATTTTAATCTAGATGTATTAATTAATGCGTAAAAGTTCTTGGTTATCGTATTATGATTATACTTACAAACACTCAAATTCTAATTTACGGTGATATTTAATTTTTCAGGTCTAAGTCACTTAAATCACCAAGAATCGGGCAAGGACTATAGCAATGAAGGAATGACAACGTCATTTGGATCCAGCAAGAAGAAGAAAAAAAGAAGGCACAGGCAAGCATTTAAATAAAATCCCCCCCTCACTTTCATCATTTATGTTGTATAGTTGCTAATTTTCAAACGAAAAAAGTGCTGATACAGAAGTTAGATAATATATAAGGTAGGATTGGTGTCTTTAAGTTGAAAACCATTACAATAAAATATACTCGGAAAAAATGATTAAAAGAAAAGTTCTGTAGTTTCGAATTAAAAATGCTTAACGATCATTTTTTTTTTTTTTGCTAATAGGATTTTCAAAATATTTTTACACCGTTTAATTAATTAAGAATTTAAATACACATTTTAGTAAATAATTGAAAAATATATCAAAATTAGTCCACGAAGATAAACGTGTGATATAATTTTCGTAAAATCACAAAGGATCTACTGAATTCGATTTTAACACTACCTAAAAAATTATTTGCCATTCATAATTGCGTAGTTACCACTAATAATGATCCTAACCTAATACATGAAAGTGTCAATTCGTAAATCAAAAATTAAAATGCCCAATATATATTTTATCATCAAGATTTAAAAAATAAAAACAATTAAATATATTAAATATATTTTCATTCAAGAAAACTCATTTAACTTATCCAAAAAATACTGCCAGTACGTTAAACGATTTTTTCTTGAATGGAAACCATCGTACTTGAAAAACAAGATTTCAAATTATCATAATATAAAACTGAAACAAAAAAGAAAATTCTACCAAAATTATGTTTAAAAAACTATTTTGTTGTAAATTAAATCGTAATGATGACGTACTAACTATTAATTTGACTAATACTATAAATTAATGCATATACTTATCCTTCAAAAATATCGATATCTATATCATTAACTGTATTTAAGTTTTAATCGAAGAGTTATTTTGCTCTATTGAAAGTAATTAATAATTGTATTCGTTTAACTATTATTTTTTTATTTATTATAAAAGAAAATTATTATCAAAGTTATTCAACAGATTAAAATCCAATAGTTTTCATTATTTTAAAAAACTGGAATGTATTCCGATGGATTCTCGTATAAAATATATGAACAGTTAGAAGTCAGCAAATTAAAATAGTAATTTATCAAGTCAGGACCTCCATAACTCCGTAACGTTTGATTATTATATCACTTAAAGGTAATTTTTTTAAAATTATTTATAGGACAATATTTACCAGTTACCAATTAGAAGAATTAGAAAAAGCCTTCAAAGACGCTCATTACCCTGATGTTTATGCAAGAGAAATGTTATCTCTAAAAACAGATTTGCCTGAAGATCGAATACAGGTACGATTTTGTTTTATTTCAGTAAATCTTTACGTAGTATTTTAGGAAAACCATGCTATTACAATTGTAATAAAATGTACAATAACGTTTCTCGAAACGGAGCCTGTTTAAAACGAAAACTTTTGAAAAAGGGCTTTAGGTGAATTGCATCCCTATTATAATTTAATTATTAATTTACATATATATATATAATTATTCAATTATTCGTCAATTATTTATGAATAAAAAATTTTAATTATAAAAGTGTATTATATATTTTAAACATAAAAATTTAAGCAAAACAACTGTAACGTATTTGAGTTTGAATAATAACTTATTATATCCAATCATTTTTTCTGGAATATTTCTTTTTCAACGATAAGACAAGATTTTCTTTGTTCATTACTTCGTATTTTTACGTAAGTTTCAGACCGAATATTTTTTAAAAGACCAATAAAGTTTTAAATGTTTGGATAACCAGTGATAAATAGATTAATTTATTTATAGTGAAATTCCTCAGAACTTTTTGTTTGTTTTGTCATTAATGCAAACTCAGCCCAAAGGTTTTTACTTCAATAACTTGTCTTTTAAGTGTATTACTAAATTTTTATCGATTTAATAATTTTTTTCTGGTTTTGGGTAATTATGTTCTTTAAGTCCTCCTATTATATTAAAATTATTTTCACATTTAAAATAACACGTAAACGATTTTAAACAACAACACCAACGTTGTATATAATTTTCTAGAAGGTTTTGGAATCGAAACTTAAAACCCTAAATTATCATTATATTTCTATCTTTTTCACTTGTTGAGAATTCCATTTTAAAGAAAAATATTAACCACACAATGTTTAACACAATATTTTGAAACAAAATTAAACGCGTATAATACGTTTGATAACCACAGACTGATAAACAAAGTTCGTAGAAATCATGTCACACTGCTCGACATTGTAATCAGTTGATTGATAAATTTGTAACGTTCCCACACTCTGTTAGATTCTTCTGACATTAATAACAATCTCAGCGTACGAACATTTTTGCTCTCCACGGATGTGATTTCCCAGCTCCGACAAACAACTCCAATACGGACCCGATACCACCACATGAATTACCGTTATAAATAATAATCGTAATTTGTAGAGACAGGTGGTAGCCCATCATTTTTGTTACTTTTCTGTCTGATTTTTGTAATGGTTTTATTCAAAAGACGAACATACCAACGAGGCGATGGAGTTCTGCTACCACACACGGACTCCGTCCAAGTTTTTTTTTTCTTTTCGTCCTAATGAAGAAATGAACATGGGCTAAAGCCACCGACGACGTAGTTTACTAAACAGTCGACACAATTATTCGCTGTCATATGTATTGATATAATTGGTCGCCGCGGTGCACGAGCTTCGATGACTCCCTCAGTGAGGTTTTTAATAACAGTCTTAAATATCGTGTGTCACGGGGCGATTGCACCCTCGTCTTTCATTATATCTTTGTTATTATTCTTCATACCTGCGTGCAATGTTTATCCGTCTATCTATTTTATATGTCTATTTATCCGATATTTATTCGTATTGCTTTCTCGTGAATTAATCTCTAATAAATTCTTAACTTAAATTCAACACACATGTATGTATACATATATATATACATTTGTTTTCATTGTCATCAGTCATATTAGTGTAAGGCGATGAATCAAAAAAAAAAAAAAGTATACATCTAAAAATATCCCGTGTGCTCTGGCCAACGTTTCGCGGGTCGGTCACCCGGTACTCGCTCAAACGAGACGTCGCAAATTATTACTTATTACTTGGATACTCCGATAAGTTATTGATATAAGAACGAAGGCACAATTTCAGTGCTGTTGTATTGGTGTTGAACGATTAGAGGGGATGCATTTTACCTACTTAAAAAAAAAATATCCGGGCCGCAATTCACCTAGGTGTGTATTAACATTTTATGTATGGGACGCAGTTCACCGAACCCGTGAAAAAGGTATATTTTCGTCGGTTCCGAGGGATTCCGTTTTAGTCGAGTTTCACCGTTGTAGTCCGTTACACAAACGATTGCATTATCGTAAAAACATTTTATTGAAATGCTTTATCGCTAGTTCACAATAACGAACTGTTATTGAAATTACAATTACACAATTATAGATTTGTACCCTAGACAAACCGTTTGGCAAATCGTGAGATGACATTAATGTTCTTGAAACAAAACAAAATGTACACTGTACAATATAATATAGGTGCCATATAGGTTTGATACGTTCGGCAATAATTGTCGTCGTCGTAAAACAAACAGTTACATTGTTATTTGCGTCCTATTTCACAAACGGTACCTTATTGTTTATTGTGATTATGATTTATGTACAGTAATAATACAAACAGTTATAAACGTACATTTATCAAATGCTGTGCCTAACAATGTGTGACAATATTTACAGTTAATTCATAATTCAAAGTAGTGATTATAATACACATGGGGTACAATACGAGTTTAACACTGGATGTAGTAATATATTTTATGTGCACGAATCAATATGCAAATATTGCCCATACGAATAAATATGTAAATATGAAATGAGATAAAATATAAACGAGAAATAAATTATGCAACTTGTTTTTAAGAATATATTTAATATAGAAAAGTACAAAATATTATGACTGATCGTCAAAACAAGAATTTCAGAAACTAATATTTACACCAAAAACAAATACATACTCATAAATACGTACAAAATTATTAAACTACATGGAACTTGGTCCCTACACCCTTTTTAACAACTCAAATAACCAATAATTATATATATATAACTAATTTATACTTTTTACATTATAAAATAAACTAGGAAAATACCTAAATACTTTTTGGACAGATCGTAAAATTATAATTTATTTTTGATAATAAATAATTAATAATGTTCAATAATCCATTTATTTTCTTTTTAATAATAAAAAAAAAGATTCCACAACAGTTTCAAATAAATGTAAAAACTATATTACTTTACAAAATTTCAAAAAAATATCACAAATTGATAACGAGCAAATAGTATGTTTAGTAATACCCATAACTTTGTGCTGGTCACTGACATAATTTCGATATTTTTCTTTTATTTTTACTTTGAGTTTAAACACGTAAAATTAAACCGTCAATATAATTTGTACCTATTAAATAATACATCAAAATCATCAAGTTTTTTTTTTTTATTACCTTTTAATTTTTAATATTTATTCACACCAATCTGAATTACAAATTAAAAAGTAGTCTACAATATTTTGAGGGATAAATTACTAAAATAATAACTTATTTTATTTTAGTTTTGAAAAATTGTTTTTTGCCAAAGTAAAAATGAAGTACTTAAAGTTATATTGCATTCAAAAATTATAAAACACAATATCGAATTTGATGATGTATGATAATACGTTCTAAAAGATGAGGAAAAATTGTTATTAATGGTAAATAAAAATGATTCGTATTGCTACTGGTTAATTACAAAATACGCAGACAAAAAAACAAGCATATTCATATTATTACTTATAAGAATTAAAAGTCATATTTTAATGTTCAACGATCGAAGAAATGCACAACTTAAATTAAAAGAGCTGATTATTTTAAATGTACATTAAATTAATCTTCTCGTACTATTACTATGATTCTTATATCGTATTTGATAACTCGAAATATTCCTTTTTCATATAAGCACACGTATATCCATAAAAAAACATACTTTTATACAAAAAATAGGACATTTGTGTATTTTAAGCAGTTCTTGTTGGGAGTGTCCACTCTCAGGTTCTACGCCTATGAGCAGACCTCGTGCGGCGATTGGTCTTTTACTGCGGTCGTGTGTTCTACGAAAATTTTTCAATTGAGTGTTACGCAGCTCACTTCAGGCGTATGCAAATTTGTTTCATGGAAGGAGGCATACATAAATAAACCTACTACCGTGTGGTATTTATTTACAGACCAGTGACCTATTAAATATAATATAATATAACATAGTTGATATTAAAAACTATTAAGTGTAGAAAAATGAACTATTAGCATATAATATTGATTATTGATTACAACTGTAGATAATATATTTTTCTTTATTATCTATAGCTACCTACATACGGTCAGTTTTTTATTAAAACTTGACTGAACGTACCAGTACGTCACAATAGTTGTATACAAAAACTGAAGGTTCGTTCAGACATGTCATGAACGGAACTGATCGCGCTTGATTTTTCGAATTTTCGTGAACGTCCACGCGTAAATCAAATAGTCAGTATTGGATATTTCGAATATAGTAATCGCCTCCAATTGACAGTCAATACTAGTAGCGTGTAAACAATCTCATGCTCCGACTTACCTGAATACATACACCACCAGTTAAGTCTGAACTGAAGACTAAACGTGTGTAGACCACATATATGATTATGACTTATTGATATAAGTAGCGGGTTCTATTATAATTGAAATAGTTAGCAATCGTATTTAGTGGAAATGTATGATATAGGTGAGCAGTCATAATAATGGAATCTAACTGATAATTACAGTTGCCGCAAAACAGTAAAAAAAAAAAACCCTCGAAAGGAAGAGGAAAAGCTTTTACTCCCCTCCTTCTTAAATATGCCACAGTGTTGGACGGATTTGCTATGCGTAATTATATCGTACTACCATCGAAATTTGTTAGTGTTGGGCGATTAACTAACCTGTATATTAACCCTATTTCGCCTCTTAAGCACGCCATTACATGATTACGTTTAAGAACGTAGAAGATGAGTAACGACATGACACGGGCTGTCGACTTTCTACAGCATCTCAGGCGCTAATATTTTATCCTTTGGACCCTGTAAATATTCACAGAATCGCGATCACTGCCGAGTTTCATCTGTCCTTATATTATCGTTGTATACTCATCGACAATATTTTGAAATTAATTTTGCTCTTTCCGGTATTTGGGCGCCCCATTGTTGAATTGTTTTTGGATCGTGTACGAATATGCAAATACAAATACCATTGATTTGATTATAATAAACATAATATATGGAATATATTTTTAACTCTTTTCTGCCACGCATCAATAATTTACAGAGATAGCGTACATCTGCGCCCGTTTCACTGCAAAAGGTCAATTGTTCATATCGCTTTGACTGTCCATATGTATCCCAGTGTGTTGATCAACACCCGGGAAATAGTAAGTTCCACAAAAGAGTATCAGGTAAACAATTACATTCGTTAATTGTGCAAATGTAATATGTGAGTTCCAATATGGTTAAAAATAGGTACGTTAGTTAGTTTCTAAACAATAAAAAAAAAGTTACGATAGTTACGATGGAAAAATTAATGTGTCTATCCAATTTATCGGATTTGGGATGTACAGACAAAGTTGTGTATTGATTATTTTACTTTTTCTAATAAATTAATTTTATTATTGAAACCTTTACACGTTGGTAAGTACAATTTCTACTAATACTATCAAACACATCTTCATCGTCAAATACGCTTCATTAATAGCAAAACGTAAACGATGAAAATCGGGGAAAATATGTACAAGCTGATCCCGACTCGACGTAGGGAGGAATCCGCTTAACAATCAGCACGTCATATAAAGATAAATCTTATCGATTGACCATCGATTTTTCGACACACGAAATTCTCATCACCGAAAAAAATTATCTGCAGATAACTGTATTACGTAATATTTTATAATCATCATACATTGGTTTATTTATGGAACACGTTATGCGATTTTTTATTACTTTCCTCCCCCCCCCCCCCGTAGTGTAGAAACTAACGAATGTATTTTCTTTTTACCCGCTACGTCTCGTGTAAGAACTTACATTCGTCCAGGCACACGGCTCGGGACCCACGGGCACCGTTGCGGGTACGCGTACCCAATCGCGACCCGAGTGCGCTGCACGTGCACCGGTCGGAAACACTTCCGGTCGAGATTCGCGCGTACACGTTTAAACACGCGTAGGTACGCCGCGGCGATAATTGCGACGGCGATGGGTTACGATTAAACAGGCGCGCACGGTCGGGATTGGCCTGTTTGTGCGTGCGCACGGCGGGGATGTGGTGGGGGGTGAGGAGTCTCACTCCGGCGAGGAGGAAATCGAAAATATTTATTTAACCGAGGCAACAGCGGCGGCGGCGGCGAGCACAGCCATTGGACAAGTGGCCAATTAACGTGCGGGGCGGCCGAGGCGGAGTCTACACGCGGTGGCGGCGGCGGTGGCCGTGCCGGGCGGCGCGAAACCATTAGACGGGAAACACGAAACAACTGTCGGCGGCGGTGTAAATTTAGAAACGCGCACCTAGCAATTACTGTTTGTACGGCACCCAACTGTAATACGTACGTGTGTGCGTGTGTGCTTCTTTTTTCGTACGCACACACACACGTTATTATTACTATATTATGAATTATACTACCACTAAGTGTGCGCATAGTACTTGTTTATAAATATATAATGTACGCGGACGTTTACGACTAATGCGCAAAGTGGTGTACGTGTTTTTTTTTTATACATATATTTATATATGTATACACATTGTAGTGTGAGACGGAAATCTTAGCGAGAAGGGGGAATGGTACCCTGAATTTGGTAGGAGGGTGGGCAATCGATCGGCACTCGATGATCAATTTTCAGACACGATAATAAACATGGACAGTGGTGTTCCCGTGGGGTATGCAACGCGTAGGTACTCTCAAAATTCGGGGGTATACGCAGTGCCCGCATATACTCAAAACACTTCACTTCACTTCACGTAATTAGTTGTACAGGTTTCGATATTTGAACTTATTTTGAAATAAACATTCGGTTTTCGGACGAACAATATTGAATACTTTTGTTTTACACTCCCCCTCCCCATCCATCCGTAATTCCAAATCATTCGCGCCTCAAATTATATGTTTATTATTCATATGCGCACATTGGTTGTAGATTTAAAATACCCTTAGTCACACGCACACAGTGCCGCAACCAGTGGCGTGTTAAACACATTCAACAAAAATGCATATGCAAAAGTGAACATAAAAGTTACTAATTTACTGTTAAATTGTTGAACTACGATCGACAAGTCTTATCGAATGTGGAACTAGGAATTTTTATGTCGGGGGAAAATAATTAAATTGCGCCCATTGTAGACCAAGAATCAAATACCTATACCTAAATTTTTTTTCTAATAATTAGCATACAATCATATTTATTTAGTTTAAAGCACATTATCAGTAACAAAGTTAAAAATATCAAATTAATAGACAATAATAGAGTATATTCTACAAATATTACACCCTTTAAAATTTTACCTCCGGAGTTAAATCCCTGTATTCCTCCCCCTAATTCCGCCACTGAGCCATATACTGTAGGGCGTAAGACGTAACTTACATAAGTAAGATACATATTTGTATACGTAGTAATATTTCTATTTTCTATGAAAAATCTAGTCACCTGGGTGATTAGGTATTTTGTGGCAGAGGAACCAACCACATCTCCAAAAATGTTGGATGTGCAATCGCCCGAAAACAATAACTATGCCACGCTAATGGTCGAAACTACAATAATTTGTGCCCAAGTTTAAAAAGAGGAATTTCCCCTGTCCCCGATCTGGACGCTAAAAGGAAACTGGATTTTTAATAATTTGTAACCAAACTATTTTTAATTTCGATAGCCTGTAAAATGTAAGCCGCAAAAGAAACGTTGATGAACGATATCGTGTACAAAACAAAATCGATCAATTATTGTGCGATCTCCATCAATAATAATTATTATTATAACAATATGATTTTATTTTCTTTCCTTCTACGTACTTTTGAGTTTTGACCGTTACAGGTTGGGGTCCTAGGCCCGTGTGCTTAACACACCCGTTTTTTGAGGTACTGCCTACACAAATACGTGGTTATAGTCCGCCGACACGAATTACTATTGTGCACTCGTTCTTGGACATTATCATTTCCTTACGGGAAGTCACCCCCGTGCTGCAGTTGTTGGTACACCACGGAAGAACTTTCGACGAGCATACTGTCTCTCACACGTGCGTTACGCGTACCCGTGTACAACGCACGTATGTTTCAACGACCCGTGCGTCGGCACATATCTCCAATACGTTCCGAATTTTTAAAAATAATTTTTACCCCGACATCCAATGAGCGTCGTTAACGGTCGTTTTCAAATCCCAATTACGACATTATTCGTTTTCACATTTTTCTACCAGACATAATTACGATTAGGTTTCCGTAATTAAAACTCATAAACGCATTATCGTTTTTCGCGAACGGCGAGCCAACAATAGTCGTCATTGATGCGTTCGAGAGTGGATCATTGTGCAAAACATTCGATTTGCGATGCTTTGAAATAACGACAACCGAGCTATATAATTAATTGAAAAACTTCTCCACGTTCGGTTTTACGACATATTTAATATGTCTAATGTAACGCGGAACTAGATTTTCAGAGAGCATTTCTGATACGACTCGCGGTACGCGTTCAACGTTCGGTTCGCGGTGGAAAGCAACAGGGGTCGGACTTACTTTAATTAATTTCCTAGGTTAAACCATAGTATAAAAGCGCACATACTTACTTTTGATTAACAAAAAATCACAGGAAACTTGACTTCGATTTAATTCTTGATACGATACAAGTCGTTTTTTTTTTTTATTTATTACTCGAAAAACTTCAGTTATGAAGATGAACATTATACTTTGTAAACATTGGTGTTAATTTGTGGTAAAAATCAGTGCTTATAAAGTATTATAACTTTAATTTAATTTCGTCAACACAATAAGTTATTTTGTGTACTAATATTGCATTATATATTCAATAACAAAATAACCAAAATAATATGCTAAAATCTTCATCGTGATCTATGATACGCTATGATAAAATGTATTGTAATATGGATGTCTTTTCTGAAAAGTAATTGTTTTCATTTTGTACCTATAATTATAAATGTATAGATATCTAAATTAATTGTAGTATTTTAAAATCAAAATCAACATATAGAATAATAGTTACCAAGTTTTATATTTATAAAAAATATTGCATGGAACGTTTTAAATTGTCACTCTTAATTATATTTTTTTCGTTGTAGCTTAATTACAAATTTTTTTTATACCAAATGTGTAATTTAGTTTGATAAATAAAAACTCTTTATTTTTTAAAAATACAAATTTTTAAACTACTTTATCATATAAAGTTTAAGTGCATATGCGTAACTCATTATGACTCACTTCAAGTTATAATTACTTATTTTTAAAAAAAATATAACCGAAAAAAAAATGTATAGGTTGTTTATTTTCGGATACCTAAAATGTGGTTTATCGTTGTACACGCGTGTACGCAATGAAATAATATTAATTGTGTTTCTAAAGTTGAAAAGAGCCTTTTAGGTTCCATTTAAATTCGAACATTTGTACATTATGTTTCGTTTGAATTTATATTCGGTCCCGGTGAATTCAAAACGATACGCCCATACGTGACAAACTGACCCTTGTATGTATTTATTTATTTTTTTTTTTTTTTGTCATCAAGTCCGTTCGGTTTCATTATCGACGTTTTTGCGGAGATTTCCACCATTTAGGGCCCCGTTACTAGCCGTGCCTTGGCGCCCCGTTGCGATGTTGATTTGAAAATAACTTCCCCCCTTTCTTCATCCGTTCGAATGTGTCTCGCTCTCTGGGACCCCATCCTGCTGCTGCTGTAGCGACGGTGAAAATAACATATAGTGTCCTCGAGCTGCTGCTCTCTCCCGACTCGCACGCCCCCAAAATCGAATGATTGACTGTTTACGACACATAGTATATTTTCGAACACGCGCTACACATGTACACATTGTGTGTATAGATGTGTGTGTGTGTATGTGTGTGCAGTATACACCCACGATCACGTGTATTTACAGATTGGAACATTACAATTGAATGTACACGTTTTTGTTTAAAAGTAAAATTACTAAGCATAAATTATAATACGAGTGTGTCGTTTATTAATTTATTGTTTAACGAAGACAAATTCGGCGGTGAATAATAAAATAATTAATCAAGTACCATGTGCAAACAGAATACAACTACGTCGGTACAACGAACAATATATTGTATTAACCATTCGCAACAAATATTTTCACGATGATCGTACTATACTTTTGACCAGAACATTAAAATGTGTTCGCTTTATTTCCGAAAATCCGTATCATAGATTTCGAGCATTATGTACAATCCTAATCAACTTAATTTTAAACAATCCCATAACTTTATATTGAGTAGGTAAACGCGAACACGGATGTCGGCAGTGTTAACGATCGTAAAATATTGATGTAGTACGCTGTGTGAAATTTAAAAAACTGCTTTCCGTCTCTAATATCTATTTCAGGACTCGGATACGAGTGTCATATTGTATTGTGTACAAAAATAAAAATAACCCATGTAATAATACTGCAATGCAATTGTACAATCGTTATAAATTTGATCTAGACAAGTAGGTATTATCTACTTCTACTATTAATTGGTACGAAACATAATAACTATTATTTTCATTGTCATTATTAGTCGTAGACATTCCTTAATCCTTAGATCGTTTTGATACGGACGAACCGTGTCATTTAAGTCTGAAGGTGAGACGTATATAACATATACATATAATATAAATATATATGAAATGAGAGACAGAAGAAAAAAAAACGAAAAAAAAACAGTTACGAGACGAGGGGAAAAAAATTTACCAAAATATCCCAGTCATTATTGCCAGGACCATTGTTGTGTGTGTGGGCTGATTACTGGAGAGACAGGTCAACCTAAAAATTATAAAACGCTGAATCACAATTACATATTTTTATATGTGTATTTACATTATTACACGCATGCATACTCGCGTGCGCATGCTGTACGATTATTATTATTATTACTGTCAGTCTCCGGTTATTTCGGTGTTTGATAGAGAGGTCGTTATACCTACCCATGGCCCGGATGCCGTCTCGTTACAACTGGATCCCAATAATTGGCAATCATCTATTATAATGATTTTACAAAAAACGCTCCACCGGTCCAAGGCCTTCTCTCGGCGGAATAATAATAATAATAATAATAATACACACTCGTCTCTCTGTTACTCTCACACCTTTTTCACTCTCGTGCACACACACGCACACACACAACGATATTGTAACGTTTTGTAACAATAATTGTTGACGGTGCTTCAATTATTATTACTACTATTATTATTACTTTTATTATTGTTATCATCTCGTTGTTAATAATTATAATGACTTTGCGGGGTACAGCGAACACATAAAATATACTGTTTTTTTTTCTACAATGTAATTTCGAGTATTATTACCATTTTATTAGTTCGTGAAACGTAATTATTATCTTCACAGTTTTTGGTCCACTGCGCCTCTTACGGAAGCTGTCATCGCAGAGCTTGTTATAATATCCTACTTACAATATCGTTATTATATTTTTGTCGTCATTATTATTATTATTATGATTATTATTATTATTATTATTATTATTATTATTATTATTATTATTATTATTATTATTTCGTATTATCATTTTCCGCCAGTCGCACTGGACGAAGGTAAAAAGTAATATTTATTTATAATTCTGTATGCAAAATATTTTTACGTTACGTGAAACGTCTAACTGTTTGCCGATGCGACATCTCAGACGCGTCGTTGAGTGATTGAATGATGGTGAGAGAATGGGGGAGGAGGGCCGAAGACTTCACCTGTTAACATCGAAGTATAATGTAAATAGCACAATAATTTGCATACGTTCATGCATACATAGTAATTTGTAATGTAAACCGAACGCGCACGATAAAAAATTATTTATTCATATACCGTATTGGAAGAATTACCATCATAATATTGTTGTTGGTGTTACATCGATAATTGTATTAGGTACATACAGTCGTGAAATAATACTTAAGTGCGAAAATAAATAAATAAATAAAACTACATTTTTGTGTTGAACCATGCGTCCGTCCCTCGGCGCGATACAATTATAATACATGTTGTGTGCTTTGAATAATAACCGTCGTAACCTGTCAACGCACACTCAACAACACGTTGTTATCTTTTTTTAGTACTACTGTTATTATTGTTGTTATTATTATTATTTCCCTTCTTGTTTTCCCTTAAACTCCAACAAATAATGTTTGTACGTCCGTGTCTCCAACACACAGCGTTCTTCTTACATTTTATTCTCATTATAAGTGTACGTACACACGCACGCATATATAACAAACTCATCGACAAGAACACTCAATTTTTAAATTATGCGTGAAAATCGAACTTTCGATTACAGTAATTTTTTTTTTTTTCTGTAAACGTAATGCTGTAACAATTTTTATTAGTTTACAATTCAAAAACATACATTATATTCGTCGAGAAATTAATTAAAATATTGTAGTAGTCACTCTACAGCCTTAGGTGAAAACCCACAGCTCAATATTACACCTGAGTCAATATCTACTAGACAACTTTAAAAAAATATTATCACCACATTCATATAAAATTAACCGTTCATTGTCCTTAAAGGTGGATCAAAGTATTGATTTCTTGAAATATGTTCAGCGTGACAATAGTTTTCACGACGCTGCTTATTCTACTTGGTTTGGCAATAAAAACCAAAAAAAAAACTAAATTAAAAATTTTAATTCTGTATTTCATTTACCTACAACCGTTTGACGGGATATTATATATATATTATATTATATTCTACCTTTCACGACGCTCTTAGATTACGGGGGGGGGGGGAGGGCTGTTTATCGAAAACTACATTAATTTACATAATAATAATAATATTCCGTATTTGGTATACAGTTGATTTTCTCATTATTATTATAAACCACCAGGATTTTGTTTAACAAAAACATTTACGTCGGTTAATCTTTCATAGATTGAATACGATAATTTAGTATATCAGTATAAATTCATGAGATTAGTTATAATGGATATAAGTGTACCCTTTTCGAGAATATTATAAGAATAATAAGGAACAATTTTCTATGTACAAATGTTCAGCCTGTTCTCTTGTCGTACACACGGGTATTATGGTTCTTTTCTTTTTCAGGCTAGGTCATCATTTCCAGATAGTAAAAATGACATGTTATTATCATCGTTTATTGTCCGTCGTGAAAATAGTTACTTACGCAATGAACTGAAACTGATATTATTTTTTACTCGAAAGCATTACTTTCCATGCAGGCTGTCATATGATAATACATTTATCATTTGTAGCATAAGATGTGCATACAGGTACAACACATGTCGAGTGGAATAATGAACCAAATGAACCACTATTCCACAAATAATGAAACGTCAATACATTTAGGGTAACTTATGTCGAGTTATTTATACAACGCAACCGATATCGACACAAATGGTTATTATTTATTTATTTTTTCACTTTTTATTTTTTTTTTTAGTCAATAACAAATGATACGATGGGGCAATGAATAGTGCGTGTAATAATAAACGAATTAAAGGTGACAGTCATCGTTCGGGGTTGCACCTACAAATAACGGGCAAGAGTGGTGGAAGATTCCATCGCGACGTATTTGCATAATGAACAACACAACGGATATAGGCTATAACGACGGTATTATACGACGGAGTATAATTTCATAATAGTTATTCGTTAAATATATGTTAGTATGTACATGGGAAAAGAACACATTTATTACGTCTATCCGCCGCACCGTTTACGCGGTAATAACGATATCACGACGCGAACGCACAGATTTTAATTTCCCTCGAACCGTTTAACATTATCGTCGTTATATCATAATTATTTTATGGTATTGATATAATGATATTATAAACATCAGAACAGCACCGCAGCAGGTTATTAAATGGATGGCAAATGGAGGAACAAAATTAGATTTGAGAGGTAAACTAAAAATTACCTTTTTTATTGTATAACATATTAATATATATATATATATATATATATAGATTTTATAAATGTTTAAACATCGAATAATTTAAATTAGTATAGTTAGCGGCGTATTTTTTCGACATTTCACGAATTCAATTCATTGGTTAATTTTATTGAATTATATCTAAACCTAGTGAGAATTTGCTATTTCCCTTTCACACACCAGTTATCACGGAAAACGCATTTAGCTATTTAATTTATTAGAGCTTAGTTAAGCTTTTATCGGTGCTTTCCAAGGCTGATATCGTTTAGTAACTATAATGACAGCAGCTCAACATTGTAAAATGCGTTTTAAGTTTTAAGCGATCAAAGTTTCGCACTACAAATACCTCAACTGTCTATAATAGGCGAAAATCAAGTTACATTTTAGCTCGCTTAAGTTTTTTTTTTTTTGTACAACAGTAATAGACACTGAAGTATAAACCATATGGTGTATTGAATATAAGACAATATTCGAGGGTTTGGGAAATATTATAAGGGATTCTAGCGTCTTTTGCCGCCTCGGTACTAGATCTCTGTAACAACGTGTCGTTTCAAACGCATTTGTGAACATTGCGAGCGTATTACTTAATAACAATTAATTCACACCGCAACGGAAAGACGACGACATTAAATAATACACTAAGGATGGGTAACTCAAAGACCGCAAACCGTTTTGATCTGGGCTACGTTACTTTTTAAAATTGTACGTTCTTAAGTTTTAAAATAGAAGTTACTCGATAAACTGTTTCCTTTTTTCAGATAAATCTTTTAACGGAGTATACTAGTATAATAAATCTTTTGTAGGTTTCAGACCAACACTAAAAACTTCGAATGATAGAAATGCATATACAATTTAAAAAAATATATATTTATACAGTTTACAATTAATAAATTCGATTTCAATTATAATAATAGAAGTATGCATGATTGTGATAATAATATAAATTGTAAGAGATATAACCGTATGTCAATATAACTTTTTTTTTAAAACTTTACATATTTATTATATTCGACAATAACTCAAGATGGAATCCATATTTGAGGTTGGCTCACGAGAAAATATATTGCGAGTATTGCACTTCATGCGAACCAAAACAATGTTGTTCGTATCTGTCTAAATAAATATACACTAAAAGAAACTAAGTATCATAATTACAAAGAATTAGGCGTTTTTCCAGTAAGGTTTCTGTACGTGAAAAATTCAAATTTTGTAAATAATCAATCATAATAGACTATCCAATGATCAAAGGATCTTACTTGTAGAAAAACGAAGTACAAAATATCATTTTCCAATGAAATGTGGTTAATAATATTTCAGTCGGCCCTTTTGTGTCTGATGAAAAAAAAATGCAGAGTTAAATTATAAATTTTTAAAAGCTTGGTGTACACAAATGATTAATTTTAAACCAGATCACCGTATGCGTAAGACATGCCATTTTTAATCGAACTCGTAAATGTCCAATTACTATTTAACAGTTGTCGTTTTATGTCGATATTACAATAGAATTATAATTCTGGTATCGAACTCGTTTGTACTCCGATTACCGAAAATGCGACGTGTAATTAATACGATTAATTACCGTTATTTTTGTTCCAAATACTATTATTACGTCGCCGACGCTCAGTCGTATATCCGTCGTGTCGCGTACGCAGTAGTGTAGGTCGATCGTGGTCTCAGTTTTTTGCTCTTCCTCTCTCTCGGACCCGCCGCCACATTTTTTAACGGGTCTGGAAACCGGCCGTCCAAAAGCAACTCGGAATCACCCGTCCCCGCCCGTACACAGAGCGCCGCTACGTTGCGGAATCCTTTTCCCGTTTGCTGGCGATGTACGCGCGCGTGTACACATCCAATTATATTATCTATCGATCGGTCGGAGGCGGCGGCGGCGCGGTTCGCCGTCCTTTTGTGGGCTAGCGCTCGCAAATTGAATAATACGCGAATCGGTGTAATTCGACGTAACGGGTCGTGTTATATATTATATAGCGCACGCACATGGACGTGTGTACATACACTTGCGCAGGAGTGGCTCTAGCGTTTTAACAAGGATTAATGCCTTTGGTAAATAAACCGAACGGCGCGCGCTGCGATGAGACGGCCAAGTGCGGATCGGTGGCGTTTTCTACCGAAACGGTTCTTTTTACAGCATTTTGAAACCGCCATTGGCTTTCAACGTAATCAATTTTCCGCCGAGTCCGTTTTCCGCAGCCGCCGTACTTACATGATGTCAAATACACGTTTTTCTCTCTGTTTCTCTCTCTCTCTCTATTACACCCGTAAGTCTAGTCTCAAAAACAACGCTTTTTACCACAACGCGCAGCGTTACTTTTCGGACAAATTTCAGTTGAATACATTCGAATTTGTTATTCAATTACCTCGATTTATGAATGCGTGTACGGTTATGCACACTTGTTTAATGGTAGACGGCGAACGTTTACACGCTTTAAACAGAGTTCTGCAGTAAATGAAACGAAGCGAGAACAATTTTTTCAGCATAGGTGAGCGGTTTAGTTCGATCTTCCGCGGTTAGATGAAAACGTAAAAACCGCCTTCCAGTCTCGTTGATTATACGTCAGCATCGGTGAATATAGTGTGAGCGGTGAGTACAAGATAATTAATAATGAACACTAATTGTACGGTTTACGCGTTACATACTGTTAATTTTCGATCAGAAGAAATTTAGAAAAGAATACACTGTTCGGTGAGAACAGAAAGGGTTGAACGTATAAACGCGATTGCAGGGGATTGGTGGTGGTCGGTGACGCGTTACGCGGACCCATTATATCACCGACAAGATCTCTTAATTATATCGGTGGCGGTGACGTCATAGTATATATACATATTATGTATTCGTGGGTAATAGGGCGTATCTATGACGGAACGTAGAGAGAGAAAAGTAAAAAAGCAGCGGGAGGACGGCCGCCGCCAATGCCGTCGAGAGAATGCGCGATTAGGCTTGCGGTATTTTATTTATTCGTTTTCTATTTATTTTTTTTTTCTCCCGTTCGTCGGGATATAAGGGAAAATGAACGGGAATCTACATTCATACATTATACCCTTATATTAACACACCAGACGCCTATTGCTTGCACGTGCTGTATCGTAACCGTGTAGATTTGTGTAATACTATAAAAACAAACATATTACTGTAACTGCAATCGTCCTCGAGTATAAACGTACAACATGTGATGAGAGGGTAGCGCTTTGAGGGTGAATAACCGAGGATGGAAAAAAAAACACTCGCAATCGCGTGTATCCGTAAGAACTTTCATTTCTCGCCCACGTATCTCGGGCGACCGTCCCATCGATTATTTAACCTAACCCCGCCCACAAATGCGTATAATATTTCAAAAGATTCCTTAATCGCGAAAAGTAACGTTTATGTTCTCCGACAACATATATATATTATGAAAACTTATAAGTTATTTTTAGGAGTAACATATAATAATAATAAAATGAATGTATGTACAACATATAAACATTCAGTTAACAGTGTATGATATAATATATAATGTAAGCACAATCCTTTTAATTATAATATATATTCACAATACGTACACATTTAAATATATTGATCACTTATAATAATTGTCGTTCGATATTTATGAAATATTTCGAATTCATTGTTGAATTGACTTTGTATCTAATTCCAATTTCATTCAACTTATAAATCACGAATAATATAATAAAACCCTACTTCATTTTATCGATATTTTAGAAATATGTAATATGAAACAATACTGGTTGATCTGTAGTTTGAATAACATTTTTAAGTTTTCAAATTTAAATTTAAAGTATCTTATTTTTAGAAAAAAATATTTTCTATTTTCTGATTCTATCATAACATAGGTATTATAAGCAAAACGTCAGGTGTTTAACGTTATATTCGGAATTAAAACAATGTAACCAAAATTGACATAAAACTATAAACAATTTCTAAAAAATATTTATTTTCTTAAGGTATTTTACTAAATGAAAATTTCAGTTGACCGTAAGTCTTAACAATACATTTGAAATTTAAATATTAACTATATAACTGGTAACATGATAATAATATGTAATAATAATAACTAGTCAGTTTAGAAACCAATAGGTATTATATATTTTAACTCTTCGATCACATCGAATTTGGAAAAATGTATTTATGCATACCTTAATTTTCACTGAAATATATTTATATTAAATATTTATACTGTATTTAAACTTAAAAATTAAATATATAATTATATATTTAATAAATAATTTAATTTAATAATATTATATGTTATGATAATAATTTGAAAATATAGATTTGCTTAAGTATTATTCGAACAATCCAAATAGTAACATAAAAATAATCTAATATTTTTTATCTTTCTCCTGCTATATTTCATATGGACATTCGGAATAATATGATCAAAATATATATTCGATTTCCGTATACGGCTTGACAATTTAAAAACGTTAATGTATTGTAAATCATTAATCCATGTATTACATTTTTACTATCGTTTCGACGGTCAAATACTTTCCGATGATATTACAATATCGTTTTTAGCGCATAACGACAGTGAACACATTACATTATAGTCATATAACAATAACATACTAGATATGGTTAAGAACACGAAACGCATCAACAATACATTATTGTATTATTACTAACTTAATGCAACACACGGAGGAATTGTATGTATTCGCATACTAAATGCGGAAGCACGACGTAATTTACATTTCAGAAATATATATTTATTTTTTTTATCCTTTTATATAATTTATTACGTGACAGTGCAACCATCCTCCCCCCCCCCCCGTCCACCCCAGCCACGGCCACGTGCCAACTTTCATCGTTACATTTAATTTTCCAAGTCGTATAATAAACAGTGCATTCGGTCTACACTCCGAGCACAACCTTGCGCCTAAACTGTATAATATTTTTACCACGTGCCCCGAGACAGGGCATTTTTGGGAAACGTCGGGCAACAGTAATCCAATTATTATTCAAAATAGGCGCCCGCTCGGCCAAAACCATTATATACCGTTGTTATACGCGCTGGGTGAGAGAAATAGTGGTGAAAGGGATGGGGGGAGTGTTTAGGGGTCGCCTCGAGTGGCGTCGTAAGGGTAGCGGGTAGGTCGAAGGAGTGGTAGAATTCACGAAATTAAGCGTTTTGAGAAATATAATATATATATAAACGTATACGCGTACACTACACCTCTCTGCCCGTCGCCGTTCCCATCCACAGCCGGTCACCCGAAAGGCGCACAATTAATCATTTTATAATTGTTATTAATGATCTCAGCGTCGCCGGATGCTTCCACGCCATAAAACCCGAACAACGTCTCAACTCTTATATACTTGGCTGTTTACGACCCTTTTACTCTTATACTGGTTCCGCTCTCTCTCCTCCTCCTTCTCTGTCTGTTTCTCTTACTCCTTTTCTTGTTTCTTTGTTTTATTTATTTATTATTATTATTTCATTTTTTTTTTTTTATACTCGCATTGTTTTTTAAGCGCTAATGTAATTTTATTTTACTTTATTATCGCGCATCTTTTTTTTTTCCCCCCGTTCCTTCCTTTTCTCTCTTTCGTCCCGATGCCGGCTGCCAAGATTGACGATCTAAGTACGATAATCGAATAGCAAACGGTCGGGTAACTACGCAAGAGACGGGAGTAATGTACCGAAATGTTATTATTGCTCCGAGATGCGCGCCCCGAGGGCGGCGCTGAACGGACCGTTTCCATAACAATATTATAATATATACATAATACATATCATTTTTAAGTGTATTCAAACCGACGCAATGTACCGTGATGCACAAATTGCTACTCCCGATGTACGTTTTAATTAACGAATTATTCACTGTGGATCGTTAAATTAGTGCAGTCGGCATACACTTGGAGGACAAAAATAAAACGTGTGTGTAGTTTTATCGTCCTTAGAAAATATGACGTTATCAGGTTTAACGAACCCCGGAAGCTTTTAGTTCTACGGCCGTAGAACGCATGCACGAAATATAATCAGTGTTGTTACTGTAATAAAGAAATAAATAAAGAACATATAAAGAAAATTTTACTAACATCTTCATTTACAGGTGTAATTTGTCGAACATTCTTTTAAAGAAAAACACAATAAATACAATTATAAGCCACAAAAAGATTACTATGATTATCATTCCATGTGCATTTTAGAATCAATAAATCTTAAAAAAAAACTTTAATATTCTGATTTATTTATTTATTCGTATGGCAAATATTCTGATGATCATTTCACGTACGAATGATTTTGATGTTGCACAATAAGATTTTTCTAGGAAAATATTTTCTATCGGCAGTTGACATTTAATGCGAGGCAAATGTGAATGAAATATATTTTAAACGACAAAGTTTTTGAAGTTTAATGTTTTATTTCAAGTAAATTTCGTTTTAAAGTACATTATTAATTAATTCAAATGATTATGTGGAACTTAATAACGTATAGAATGCAAAATGTACATCTATTATTATAGAATCACAAGTATCAAAATTATTTTTAAATTAATAAAATAATTAAAGCAAGATATGGAAAATGTTACAAACTATTTAAGTAGTACCTATACAGTTTACATTCAATATTCAAAACAAGATATGATAATTATTATTCGGGAAATTAATACAATTTTAAAAATAAATGAATACCTAAATACTACGATAAAAAGTTCTAATGATTTTACGTTTTATCTGTACTTATAAAATTGATTAAAGTCTCATTAAGTGTGAAGAAAAAATATAATTTCTTATTTTTATTTGTTTTCATTCATAAATAATGTAGAAAAAATGCAAATTAGAACATGTCAATTTAATGATCGTTAGAATAATTCATAACGTACCATCTAAATACATAATTGGCATATATTATTGTTGTTGAACCTTCTCAAAACGTTGAACGGTAAAATATTAATTAACACAATTTTTCATTCAAGCCCTGAAAATTGGAAAATAAAGTATTTCATTAGCAATAATATTGTTTTTGACTTCGTACATTCTATACGTCATTAAGTTCCACGCGATCATCTGAATTAATTAATAATGTACGCGTATATCATTTGTTTAATATTGTCGTGTGATCGCATTGTTTTTACAAACCCCTCTCTGGGTATGAAAGTTGTTTAAAAATTGTAAATTAAACAAAATATCTATATGTGTGACGCAAAGTGTTAAACTCAAATGAAAGCAATTCATATGAGTGTATTTGTGTTCCGGGGAACGTACACTCTTTCATTAAATGTAAACACTATAAGGTACCGCAGAATTGGTAACCAAGCATACAAACCGTGCATAACAAACTCGAATGCGGCTAAATACACCTTAGTTCTCATTTTAATTTAACTGCTCGGAGATTATTGGATTTTCAATGAATTCCTATTAGTGTACGTCTTTGTTATCGTGAAAACATTTATAAATATAATGATATAACATAAGAAACAAATAAATATAATGAAAAAATTCACGAAACAGAAACCGTATTAATTTTTTAATATCATTGGCTAACGTTGTGGACGACTAAAAGAGTATTATGTTTCACGTATAAAAGAAAGGAAAAAAAACTCGAAAAATTATATCGTTGTCTCACTGAAATAGTTATGCGTTAAGTTTACATTAACATAATAATTGCAGTGGATATAAAGTGTTATTTCACGAAGTCAGACTAACCTCTGTTGAAATAAATCCTGTACATTTTGAAAATTATTAACTACATTTATTGTATGTATAATAATAACATAAAAATAATTTAACTCTATATGGTTGTATAATTTAGGTCACATGTAATTTCATGTTTAACTGATATTTCCAGTAAAAAATTTTCGCTTACCAAACTTATGAATTTAATGTAAGTATTATAAAAAGAAAACAGCTCTCCTTACGGACGTTATGACGTAACGACGTCATAACATCAAACACGTCTAACAAATTCCAAAACAGTTATATTTATGGGCAAATAATTGTTTACCGTAACAGTCAACTTGCATAATACAATAAATTAGAAAACTCTTGTTACATATAACTATTCATTATAATATAATATGTCTTCATAACTAATAATTAATATTATATTTGTTTATTATGCAATGTATGATGTAAAAATTCAAATAAAAATGTTCAGCACTTTAAAAATCCTCCTACAAAAAAAAAAAAGTTTTATACCTAAGCAACCGTATCAAAGCAACTATATTAATATGAGGTCGTATTTAAAAACACATACATCAAAAATATCTAGATTTCTGTTCCTGGTCTATGTGATTTCAGTGAATCGGGTATGCCGCGGTCTGGTGATTGACGAGTGATATTAAGACGCGGTCGGCGACAACCGTTTCGATATGGGTCCGCGTCACCATAGTTGTTAAGGCATAACAGGAAACTCAATGTTCTTTACATTTGATTCCTAAGTTAATTTATCCAATTCCATACAAATATTATATATTTAATTCATATTATGTACATTTTTTTTTTTTTATACCAAACTATTTTTAAATGTAATAGATTTTCTACAATAAATGAAAAATAAAAGAGAATCATAATCATTTGTATTTATGCAGATGCGTGATAGTCGCGCAAAAACGTCATATTCCGTTGAATTCATTAAAATTCTATAAGTTTTATATAAAAGAATTGTGATTATTTGTTGTTTTTTATTTCGAGTTCTAAAGTATTGAAAACTTAGAACGCTTAATTTTATGTCTCTGCTGAAAAAGTAGCCAGTAATTCGTTTTTTTTTCGTTTATCAAACAAACAAAAGTAATCAGTAAACCAATTAAATTAGTGGATAAATAAATCAGAGTGTTTTTATTTAATCATAATTTTTCTCATATCTCTTTGAAAAACAGTCAGTGAAATTAACGTGAAAAACATGTTTAAATCGTCTTTACGCTCGAAATATACGGTGAATTACAATAATAAAACTTAAGTTTTTGAATTTGTAACATTACTGTAGCACATCTCGTAACGATGATAGACGATGATAAATTATTATTGTCAATAATGTATTAATACAAATATAAATGAAACTATCACATAGACGTTGGCGTACAAACAACGCAAAAAAAAAACCCCCTTAGTTTTTGTTCACTATCCTAAGTTCCTAAGCGATCGATACTTTTTTTTTTCCATAATCGAAAATTCGGACACGGTAATAAACACTGTCATACATGCCGAAAAACGATACACGCATAATAAATGAGGTTCAACTTGATTAACGCAATAGTTTATGTACTATATGTATATATGAATAGTTTATATGGAATATACAAAGTTCCATAATCACCCTAGGGGCGGACTAGGTGTCGAGGGATTCAAGGTGTTAATCAACCGGATCAAATATTATCATATTTCAACTAAAGAATATTTTTGGTTAATAGTGCTCAATTCATTTAAATTCAAATATTCTAAAAAATGAACGGTGTTCTACTAGCTAAGTATTATATTTTAATATTATATTTTATATACGAGTAAAAAAAAATATATCATAAATAGTAAACTATTTGTACTTATTGTTAGTAAATATAATCCATTTTTGAAAGCCCCGACCATATAATTGGTGGCCACTCATAGGCCTTACCTAGTTAAATACCCCCACTGACTACCGGCATCGTTTTTTCCGATTTGTTCTCACAATCAAACATTCGTCCAAACAATATTAATTGTTACCTATTAAGTAATAATGTTATTATAATTATTTTGTTAAACATTGTTATTATTATCATAAACATAAAAATTTGTTAATGCCTTAGCTTATAATATTATTGAGCCAACAAAATGTATTATTATTTTTATAATATTTTTCAATATATTATCAAAATTTATCAGTTCTTATAATTTATGATATAAGTCTTGTTTAGACCCAAATCATAAGATAACCTTAATACAATAGTTACATGAATATTTCTCAATAAACATATTTTCAAATAAATAAAAATTGGATACAAATAAAAAAAAAAACTAAGTTTTATGGTGTCGAAACTGAATTAATTGAATAAAAAAATTAAAAAATGTAAACTATTAAATTTCTAAGTAATATACTTAACTATTCTATAATTATAATAAGCTAAACATTTTGAACTTGGGACTTTATTTTATGTTTCCGGTTTACGATTATTACTTGGTATACTATGAGGTGTTTAGACATAAAAATTATTTTCTTTCTATTCACATGCTTTTGAATAATGATAAGCAATTAAATGATTGAAAACAATAATTTTCCATACAAGTATAGGAAATATCAAACTTTAGTACATTAATTATTTTATAATTCACAACCAATGGTTGCAAGTCACCAATAACATCACAGTTACAAATTTAGCAAATCATTATGATTACTTACCTTAAATAACTGAAAACTGAAAATAATCACGTGAATAATAACGCGTTGTCAACACAACGTAGTTTAAGATTTCGTTGTTTAGAATTATTTGAATTCTACATCATTGAACTGAAAATGTTATAATCAATTTGATAGCAATAATTATGGCAATGATAACTTCATTTGTATCATTAATAAGTACTGATTGTCGATCTAATATAAAACAGTTATTGCTGACACGACGGTTATTGCTCGGTGCTTATAATTTGTATTATTATCGTCATGATAATGTATAATGTTATTTTTACAAATTAACTTGTTATTCCAAAAGGTTATTTTCCAGATTATAATAACATCGCTATTGACATTAAAATGTTATTTTAATTTCGTCAATGATATTTTTTTCGATGTGTACCGTCGTATCAAACTAGGGACGGGCAACTGGCTACATTTTCAAATCACTTCACAGCGTTGTACTATTTTATTTGTAAATCAGTGTTTAAAATTGTATCATGTCAATCGTACAACATAGATACAGTCGAACTTGGTTATCTCGAACTTCTTTAACTTGAAATCGGCGCCACGTAAAACAATTGCACAGACAACACGACGACGGTTTTAGCGCGCGCGCGCGCACGTTTAAGGTACATTTTCCTAGGAGCGCGTTTTTTGCGTCGTGTATGGGGTATTACGCTTAGCGTAGTAGCTACGTCATCCACTTATTCTTTTGAAATTAATCACACTGTTTTCCTACAGAGCGCAACACGTTGCGGGTCAGCGCAATAAGCTCGGCTCGATTCGCCGACAGACGAAAGAGGTAGTCTGATTGCGTTGCGCTCAGCGTTTTATAGAAACTGTGTTTTTTTTTATTTCAATTTGGTTTTTAATTCGCTGTTTATCTATTTTGCTATTTTATACAATATTAAAGCGTTTGCAAAGTAATAAAACGCAAAAAAGTAGTTCTGTTGGGCCGAGCGTTCGTTTCAAGACGACTCATTGCAATTACAAAATTATTAATTAATAATAACACCGCACTAGTAGTATTGTATTTACTTGATAAACTATTACAAATGCACTACACACTGATCGCACAATACGTTTTACGCTCACGTCGACGTGAGATCGGTTTCTGCGGCGCAAAAAAACGCGCTCCTAGGAAAACGAACTTTTACGCAGCGGATCGTCGCGCGATCGAACCACGCGTGGCCGGAGACGTATAGATAGAGAGTGAGAGCTTTCTCACGCAGCCGCCGCGGGGAGTCCGATATAATTGTAAACAGACCGCGCGCGTAGTCCGTTGCACGTCGCCGCATCGTCCGTTGCACACGCGGGGTCGTAGCGATGGCACGCGCGCGTTACGGCGCGACCGACGGACGTGTCGGCGGCGGTGGTCGCGCGCGTTTTCGCGGTGCGCGTAACTCGCGACGGGGGTCCCGGAGCATAGCGCTCGTTAAGGTCGCCCGGGGCATTGTAAACGATACGCGGCGGACGGACGGCACACGCGTGGGACCGGGGGGGGGGCTCTCTTTTCATCGGCGATGCGCCGTCCACGCTAATGATGGCCACCGGTTATCATTATTGTTATTATATCCGTTGTTATTGCGTTATACGTGTGCGCGGGCCCGCCGCCAAGATTTTAGGGGTTGTTCACGTTTCCTCGTTTTTTTTTTTTTTTTTTTTCTCCCACCACTGCTAAATCTCGCCCTCTCTCTACCTTCTAATCCCTCTCGATCTATCTGTCTCGTCTGCTGCATAATTGTCTTCGGGATGGTGGAAAAATACGCACGGCATGCAGCACCCCCTACCCGTTCCGTGTGCGCGCGTGTCATCAAAGGCGACTCTGAAAACGTGTACAACAATAACTTGTGTATCACGTAACGCGTGTGTAATACGGATATAATGACCATTTAATACACGCGCAAGGGAGTATTAGATTTTTTATTTTTATTTTTTTTTTTTTTTTTATGTAATACTTACAACACGAATACAATCGTTTTTCGAAATGATATTTTTTTTTCTTATTAATAACTTCTTTTTTTTTCTTTTCTGTTTCAACGGTGCGTTTCACGCTACGCATTTGTCATTATAATTGTGTTGTATACGTCGAATACATATCACGTGTAATATATGTATATCGTTTTCAGAACCACGGTGTATGCACGGTAGTATATCTCAGATGCACATGCAATATGAGAATATGTTCGTACATTTTCGATACCCGAACCGATGTTATTCTCTCGTTAAATGGCTGCTGTTCTGTTATATCTTAAGCAAGGCTAAAATTATACGTACAGACTATATACTTATTTTAAAAATAAGAAAGCAAGCTCGTTCCATTTTTATAATATTATACACATTATTTAAATTCAAACATTTTACTAAAATAGCTTAAATTAAAATAACCAAAATGTTGAATTAAATACGGTATGTAATAATAACGCTTTCGAAAACATAAACGAGCAATGTGCAAATCTGTTAATAGTTTATAAAATTAATATTTACAATGCATAGATTTGCCGTTAATCAAAATATCATCGTTGGATAATTTTGTGATAAATTACATTTCAATTTGTTTTGGGATACTTCTTCATCAGAGTTCCTAACTGTCCTAATTGTCAAAATTGTTTTAATTGTTTTATTACTACTTTACACAATAGTTCAAATCCAATACACTTGTGTCGTTTTCGGTTTCACGCCATAACGATAATTGTCATTTCTCCCCAAATGGTCAAATTCAAATCGACCGCACATGTTTCTTTCCACATCATGAAATATACATAGAAAAATACATTAGATTTACTCATTGTTGTTTACGGTACACCATAGAAACTACGACGAAATATACGATAATTGATCGTTAATATGTAATATGAAATACAAGATTGCGAAATTTTTTCGTCGTAATAATGGCTACAAAAGTAGGTAAATAAGACAATATCGTTAATGACTTAACGAAAAAAATTAAAAACTCATCCATGTCTTTTACTTTTTTCTCTATTATTATCGTGTTTTTTTTTTTTTTTTTTTTTTTAATGTGATTTTCCGTAATAATTGTAGATTTAGTTTATTGATTTTTCATCATTATATATACAATCGCATCACTATATGTATATAGTGTACATATGTGTATACAATACACAGTGCCAAAAAGGTTATCAATAAAATGGGTGAAAAAATGCAGCAAATATAAACTAAGTTGTACACGTCAATGCGAGAAACATTGAGAGTAAACCTTGTAACGTATATATCAATACATTCTGTGTTTGTAATTCAATTGAAATGTATTAACAACAATAGGGAGGTGAACTGCAAGCATTCACATTTTCTACCCTTATCAGATTTATAGTAAGTACGTCAAGCGGTGACGTCCAAAGTGTCAGACACAGTGCTCTAATGGTGGATCGTTTGGAAAAACTAAATAATTACGAGTACAACGCGTGTGTGTGTGTTACATTAATCACGTACACGGTCGACCGTGAAGAAAACTATTGAAATGAGCGAATTTCGTTGTTGTGTGTGACGCGAGCGTTTGAGTGTTGTTCACGCGAACAGCCGTAATAAAATAATATTTTCCTTGATCGGTATCGATGTCGCCATTCTCGTGAAAACTATAAGAATAAAATATTTTCCCGCGGTCGCCCGAAAAGCATCTTCGTTGAGTACCATATTGCGAATAGGAAACGAGCGCGACGAACTTATTTTCCTCGCACGCCGCTAAATCTTTCTGTTTTCCGAAGTCGTTTCAATCACACGTTCACTGTTGTCGTGTCGCGTCACTGCAGCATGTATGCTAAAGTCGTACGCGAACAGTTCACCCGGACTGCAGGTTAAACGGGCGGAAAACGAAAATGCGGTTCTTCGGACGACGACGTGCGGGATTCGCGTCATCATCATTGCGCACGAACGATATTACTATGCACTTTACATTATCCGCGTTTTACACGATCGACGACGATGACCGTTGCTCGCTGCACAGTTGGAAACGTGAGACCGCCACACCCCAACTGCACTGCACCAACACCAGCGGCGCGAGGAAGCATTACGTAATGTACACCGATGCGTTTCCGATGATGCACACTTGCGAGCGGGCGAGTGCGTGCGTTTTGTTCTAAAATTAATTCGACTGAGACAAATCGTTCGTAACAAATGCATACGAACGGGCGGGGAGGAAAAGTTAATAAAATTAACAATTATTCAACCCCGGCGTGGTGATCGTTAAAAAGCGACTGCTGGTGCGCACGTACGTGCAAACAGCATAGGGGGCGACGATGCACGTCGCTGACCCGTCGCAACTGCTGCACCGCCGGGTTAATTTATTTATGCACGTGGGTGTGCGGAACTTACATGCGCGTACATCACCGCCGCCACCGCCGCCGTCGTCGGGCGAAGGGATAATGTACACGCGCGACAACAATAATAACCACGTGATACCGCCATCGATTCCCAGCGTAATATTCGAGCGAATTCGACTCCGGGGACCCCGAAAGCAAATGGACTGTACAAACATCGTTTCACTCGTGGTCGTCATCCCGTTGCACTTAACGGCTACATGGTACTGCGCCGCGTGTTGTGTTTCCCGCGACGGATGTGCTCACTGCGCGCAGCGTAGACGGCGAGCACCGGCGAAGGATTTCGCCGACCCGAACAACTCGCGTGCGTTTCTCTCGACGCCGACGCAGCGGACATCGCTCGTAAGACTTACGATTATCAGTCCGGTCACTCGTTAGATCCGAAATCGCCCGCAACGATCCGAACGCATACGGATTATCCATTGAAAGGAAGTCGGTTGTAGAACTTAAATTTGCTCGGGCACCTTTCGGATTTCGGAATAAATTGACTGAAACCATACTTCCGGGTCAACGCTAATTTACCGTAACCATTGTGTTACCACGATGTCTAAATTCTACTGATCCCGTCACTGCGTAGTAATACATTTTTTTCCCCCGTACGATTTTCTCATTTCAGAACCGTTTTTATTAACTCGTGAGAAAGGTGATTTTTAATTGTCGCCTAAAAGGGATGGATCCACATCGCAGAGCTCGTGTATAAAATACGGTATTCGCGTCCGCCGGTTAGATACCGCCGTCTCCAAGACGTAGAAAATGTAGCGTTCGCAGGTAATTTATGTGCCGTCTTAAAATATGTCCTTCGTCCTGCGTGCATGTTTTGTGTGTTTAAATACATACATATTTTGAGCTCGCGTGTACCCTTTAATGTTCAGTACAGCTCTGATGTACACACACACACACACACATATTCAAACAAACACGTTACACACTGCAAACACGTAACAAATTGCAAACACCCTCGTCGCAACGCCACCAAACACATTACACACATTAAACAGCTGGTGAAACGAAATTATTGCCCTCGCCGAAAAGGGTTGACGCTCTCGCCCCAGCACCAAAGACAAGCGCCTGAGTACACATGTATAATAAACACACACACTCCAGTGTGTCCGTTGTATTATTGTCGCGAGTTTGTGAGAACCTTCGTCGCGTGGTGTTTACGAGTGGGCAATAATGATATAGCAACATATATTTACAGTATATATTTATATGTATAGACGTATAGTATACGCTCTCGTGTGCTACCAAGGTTCCTTTACATTCCGTGCGCATTTCGATTTGTCGCCTACGATGAGACCTTTGCAATAATCAGTAGTTACTGGTGTGATGTACATCATGAGATAATGTGTTTTTCTCGTGATAATTTCTCATAGTCGGGATCGCTGCGGAAAATATATCACGATCTCAAGTTTTTTTTTATAAAAAAAAAAAAAAACAAAAAATGTATTGTTTTCAGTAGTTGGTAATCTACTTTGAGCTGCAGTAATATATGATAGATCCTCAGATCCATGTATCAGAGTTTTCGCATAAACCTAGGCATTTTAATATTTTATCATCATTATCGTTAATATTATACTTATTACATCGGTCACGAATCCGCTGTCCCTGCATACTATTTAAATTTTTTATTATTATTTCACTCATTAACAAAACCACTTACAATACCCGCGTAAGATATTAGCGCAACAAAATCGTTCTTGGTACATTCTTAAACTAATTTCGCACGAAAATGTAGCAATAATAATGTTCACTTTGAGCGTCGAAAGGTTTTTCAATGCTTTAATATTTTTAACGTGTCTATAATTATATTTGCCGATCCTTTAACTATAGGTGTACACGCTAACCGAACGGGATTCAATCTTATAAAAATCTGCAATCCTCTCGCGGTATTGGACAATTTTCTTTTGTCCGACTGGCGAATAATAATTAAGTGCGGTTTTGAATTTCTAGCGTCTGCAGCGTGCAGGTTTTAAATAACGTTCCGGTTACTTATTATTATTATTCCGTAAAACACGACGGACGTTCATTGAAATCGACGAGTTATTTAATATTTCTTTTTAATAATCCGTTGGCTCGTGTGCGTTTTTATTCATACATATATATTTTTTCAATATTGGTTTTTAATAACATCGAGCGATCCCTGGGAGGTGAACACGCGAAGGTATGCCAAAGCACAGTTTTAAATTTAACCAATCTGACTACACTATTCTGTACATCGTCGTATAATAAGGTCGTACTATGCTTAATTTAAATTTAATTATATCCTTGCCGGGCACCCGTCGTTGGCTGCGATAAATTTAAACGACCTGTCCAATTATTTACCTGAAATCATTTTGTCACACGCGTCACACGCAGTAAATCAACGATTTTTGGACGTTGTCTCGAACTATTTTTAACACATCTGAACCAACCATGGGTGATTTTTTTTTTATCTTAAATTTACATACGTATCCTTCGGAGAAAAAATCTCTGTTCCCACAATATAAATATTTTAATTTTAATCGGACTAAATGATACGTATTTATATAATATTCATCAAAAACTAAGAACCCGACGAGCTATGAATTATGATAAAATTGGGTTACGCTCGGGCTAGATGATTGTAAATCAAAAAACAAAAATCGTTATTGAAACAGATACTTTAACAATCATTCGTTGTTATATTCTATGAAATTATCACTACTTTTCGACGTAGGCAATACTTCATATCTTTAAGGAATAACCTAATCCTTGGACACACGTAAAACATTTATATCTTTGTGATTAACTGTTGTAATACAATGCACATATCATTATTCTGGATAGTGAAAACAAATGGCTGTATTATTTTCTCGATTAAATTATTTTGGTGGTTTTAAAACAATATTCAATTGGTATGCGCGTAGCGATCACCCAACAATCACAATACAGATCGGGAGCGCGTGGAAAGTTCGTGATCTCTAAAAATCAATGATTTTCTACTCGAAAATGATATGAAAAGGGGTGTACGCACCCAGGATTTTAGTTTGAGGAACTCGACAATTTTTCATATTTTCCTTACACTCTAGTAAAAAACCATTGCCATAAATTTTTAAATAATCTTTTTTTTTTTTTTATTATAACTATTGTTATAACCGCATAGTACCCAGTAATCGCTAGTACGCACAACACGCTAGTAAACATAAATCTAAAAATAATTTTCAACGAAACAATCGATCGGCTGTCGCCCCACACGCACGAACACGATTTCATGCACGGTTATAATATTGAACTGTAAACGTGTGTCTGACATGATAATGAAATTTGGAAAAAAATAAATAATCATTCGTCGTGGTGATAATGATTATTTGCGACAAAGCAATAAGCCGTAATGACGCGTGGTCCGATGTAGAAAATTATTTTTTCGATGGGCTTCAGACGCGCAAGTCTTTGTCGAACCGTGAACAACACACTGACAACCAAACTACTGGTACTGGGTGTTCTCGGAGACCGTATCGCGGTCATCGCGTCAACGGTACGTGCGACTTCGGCCGGGGCACCTTCGGACGGTTGGCGCGTGGAAACGGGTACGCGACGGGGAGTTTATTTTACGCGGCGCACGCGGGGATTCGAATTAAACTCGCGTCGTTATTGTCGCCGCCACCGTCTGCGGGGCGAGTCGGAATTACGCGATATTGTACACTGCGCTCGTGGTGTATATAAACGTATTATACACATATAAATGTGTACATGTGTATGTGCGTGCGCGTGTATGGGTAATACGTACCATAATACGTATTACATTGCCAAATCAAAACCCGCACGGGCAATAAATCCGAGTTTGTTTCTCGTTCTTTCGCCGCCACTTCCCTTTACAACCGCCCCCGCAGAAGTCCGCTCCCTCTCGCCACCTCCCGGTGCAATAATATATAACGACGTGCTTGTGGGTGTAACGCGAACGATAAATATCAATAATTTGTCGGCCCCGATGGTCGTGCTGCACATATCGACTTAACAAAGTTTCGAGCGACGACGACGGCGCGAGCGGCGGTGCTGCGGGCGGACGGGACATGCGCCTCGACAACAGATATAATTCGATTACGGACGCCGAACCACGGACCGCTGAGCATCTAAACTACCCGTTTATCATGTTTGCGTTTAATGCCATAAACCTCCTCTCATTTTTTCTATCCTCTTCACCGATGTTTATCATTATTTTTTATACGTACATAATATATATACATAAATCCCTTCCTCTCTCCTAGCCTGTCCATAACCGCGTTAACATTCCTCCTACCCATCGACACAGTGCTACCGTTTTTTTTTTTTTCTTTTGCTCCATTGTCCCGCGTCCTCGTTCGAACGGTTTTTTCGCCGTTCGCCTACATTCCTTGTCCCGTCCGCTAACAGACAGTGGCGGAGCGACGTACGCCCGGCGTCCGACCGTTCCGCAACACGTCACCGCGTTGTTGTAACCGTATGCCATGGCAAACCGCGATACGGCAATAATATCGCACGGCCAGAGGCGCCGTACACCTGTTACGTACAAACGGCCTTTACCGGAACCCACGAGAATTCCGAGCGCTGGGAGGAATGTAATTTAAATAGCGATCGCTCGCCAGGATTCTTAACACCTGCCTCGGGACAGTGTTTGATCGTTTAATCGCCAGTAAGACACCGTTGCGGACCATCCGAAATATGCGGCACGATACAGTCGACCAATATCGGTACGGCAATATTCCATAACACCTCCCAGTGATCTACAGGCCTCTGCTTCAAACTCATCCACGTGACTTTTGTTGTGCAATATCATTGTTCGAAACTCGGTACTCTAAATATGCCGAACGAACCGATGGAATTCGGTGGACTAGCTGCGGACAGCAATTTCAAGGTGAATCACGAATGATGAAAAATTTGGCACACTTAAAACAAATGGCATTTATAAACATTCCAAAATTTACATTATTTTCTTTTTTTCTGTTATTCTTTGTGTACCAACACAATGTTCTTCTTCTGTTATTGTCGACTGTGCTCACTTGTGTAACGGGATTTACACTCGTAAATAATAACAATAATAAATTAATACATAAACAAATTTAAATGATGCGCCGCTTGCCTATTCATTGCTTCCGGTTATAAAATATGTAAATGTATACCCACGAATCAATACTGGTGCGTTTACTAATTATTTGTTATTAAACTTTTTTTTTGTTATTTTTGCAGACGGGTCGCGAACATCTCGTTAACTAAATTAAGTTTGTCAGTATAATATTATTATTATAAACGCAGTCTTCATTTATTCGAATGGTTGATTTTTTTATTATTATTTTTTTTTTTTTTTTTTTTAATTTTTCTAATTAACAAAATGTCAGTCGAACTAACAATTAAATATTAATTGCGCGTTATCCACGAAATTATGTTTTCCGATCATTAACGGACTCCGATTATTGTTACTATGGTGTGCAGCACAACTGTTTTTATTATCCCGGCCCACGATCGCGAATAATTATTAATTATAATTATTATAATCGTGTGAACGCACGCGCGTTATTTTCACCGTTAAATTTTGCAGCGTTCGATACGACTTGTTCTCGACGCGCAACACACAATTGCCAACTACACAACGTTACAATATTATGAATTTAATCTAATTAATCGCCATGAATTGCGCTGCATCGACTTGCTCAGAACGTATTTTATTCGGTACGTGCTCTACCGCAGTCTCAGCGTTATAATATTATTATTATGTTCTATTATTATTTTATAGTTTCAAATAATAACACACATTTGACGGATTTTGATGTAAAATATAAAAAAGGGGGGAATGAGTCATTTTGTACGTATTGTCAACTGAGTCTGAATTTTATTAGCTGTACTGTATAATATACGAGTAAATATCGCCTATTTTTCGTCGGGAATCCGATTAATTGATACCGTTTTTTAACTCAATAAAGCTCGTGTAAAAGTTAACACTATCTCGTGTTGTATTCAACATTTTCTCGAATAGGAGTTGATACTATACTATCTGTAGAATATTATTCACTTTTGTAAGAGGTCATCATTCCCCGCTATATTATATTATTGCTGTCTTATTGTTGTACTCGTTCCGACTGAAAGTAATTCAGTGTAGTATTACAGCGCGATATAATCTAATGCGTCGGGGGTTCGCAACGGTTTCACGATATTAATTACGATGTGTGTTACCACGCGCGCATAAGCTAATTGTGATCATGGCACCAGTGTAAGATAAATATTTAATTATTGAAATTATTGGATTTCGTCGATCGGTTCCGGCGTATACCTTCAGCTATACACCGTGCCATGTATTGTACACTCGCGTTGGACTATAATATTTAATTAAGTTTTTCGGACGATTTTTTAATTAGTCACCGTTATTAAGCGTGCGCATTAATTACATTTCGTGTAGCAAAACGCGGACAACGTTATACGCAGTCAGCCTGCATAACATTGTACAGGGTCTTTTTTATCTCCCCCGTCTCCTTCATCCCCGTTACAAATTGGGTAGTCGGCCACTCTCCGAGAGTTTATCCGACGACATGATTTCACGCCACAGTCTCGTTTGTAATTGCAGTGTAATCCGTGTACATTTGACGCGATTAATTCACCGAATTGTGTTGAACCGACCGGGATCGGATGGATCACCAGGATTCGATGATCGATCACGCGCAGCGGCGTATTTACGGAAGGTGGAGGTTCAATGCGACCCGAAACCCCTGAAACATTGGTACCTAGCTAATATAATTTAAAACCATAGAATATAATAACCACGTTGAACTTTTATTTTTTGACGTAATCACGAAAAATTCCTGAATACGTCGTTGTCCAAATTGATTTATATTCATTTCGAAAACGATTACCTCTGTTATTGGCTACAAGGGTCCGCGGGTTTATCACGTCTAATCTCAGTGCTTATAATATGACCGTTGAAAAACATTTTTTGTCAACACCACATTATGTAACATGACTTAATCATGGATCTCATGATTATCGGTAGTTTATTGGCATTCTTTATGCACGTACATAATACCAGTGGATCATTTGACCAGCTGTGATCCGTACACATAATTACTCGGGATCGAACGTTGCGTGATTGTTTTCCAAACCACGGATTTGAAAATTAAAAAAAATCGATACCATTGAGAACAAGCGCGATGGTTGACAAATTAAATTGTCAATTATTGATTTTTCTGCGCTGTGAAAATATTTATCTTACATATTAATAGCCTAACAATAATTTCCAAACAAAAATTGATTTTGGTGAAGTGGCTGGGTTGCGTACATCTTTGAGTGGCTCGTGACTCCAAAAAGTTCAAGTACCCTTAACATTCGTGCATACCCACAGCTAAATATAATTATTATGATATTTTATTCAAATATTTCACGAACGACGTAACGGTTTAACAGCGATAGTAGCTTAAAGTAAGTAGGTGTAAACAACGGTTTATTAATAATATGAATATAAGTAATTTTTTTTTTTCATTAAAAAAAATAGCTTTTATTTACTATGTAGCTCAACAGTTAAATTACATTAACAAATTAACAATACAAAAGAACAAAAGCAAACAAAATAATAATAAGCAGAAGTGAGTAATAAAAAAAAAAAACTAAAGACGTTCAAATGACAAAATGAAATTACAGCCTCATGAATAAATGTGTGTGTATGTACTGTTACGTACTGTAATGTTATACAGTGTGATCATAAATGATTATGTCATTAAACACCGTGGCATACGGTATTCAGTTTTACGTACCTGTACCAAAATACATTTCCGATCTCCATGTACATCGTTTATCTCTTATCATCACTGTTACGTATTTGGAAAAACTATGACCCTCGTAGTTTTCAATTGCTTATAAATCTTGTTTACGATATAAGCTGATAAGATTTCATCGTCATTTGTTAATTAGAACGCGTCGAAGACTTAAGGGGAAGCCGTATAAAATATTTGTTTAAGTGGTATTTTTGAATGCAAGGTTCCTTATTGTTCCTGTGAACTCAATATTCGCGTTCGTCCATTGTATGTATCCATTGTTACGGGGAAGGGAAAATTGCGTCAATTTTATTTGTATTTAACTGAGACGTTTGTTACATTCAACTTGTCGACGTAGACCCCGACAGCAACACGGTAAATGAATTAATGGTGCTGCAACGCTGCAGACGTCGCATCGGAAGGAACAGACCGCGTTTACACATCGAACAAGGATAATGTTGTAAACATTTATTGTGAAAACACATCACAATTTGTTCGCGTTTCATCACCGGTCGCCTTTCAAGGACTAGCGGTTAAAAAAACCTTTATCGTTTTCTTGCAATGAATAACTCTAAACGATCGCGGGAACCGGTTCCAAATGTGTTATACTGAAACGCATCGTCGCAGTACGCAAAGGTTTGGCGTTCGTGTGAAGAAGGTAAAAAGAGAATAATCGATTGTTATCCGTGGTCGGCCACGTTTTTTGTATGTTCGCGTATGGAAGACCGCGCGGATGGAACCGAGAAGTGCGTCGGCATAGAGACGTGCGGTTGAACGGCGAAATACATGGCATCGGTGACAAAAGGAATTTCGCGGACACGGGATAAAAGAGCAAAGGGATGGGTTAGTAGGAGGAGAAAAAATACGGCAACTCCGTACACGTGACGTTGGACGTTGGTATAGTCAAATCCAAATCGTTCGGGAACTGAGACTGTCGCGACAAAACCCGCGGGTCACCGATTGCGGTTACTGCAGTTTAATGAAGAAAAAAACCGACGACTACGGTTTGATTGACAAATCCTTAGTGTCGTACTTGGTACCTTCCCGTTCGAGGAGCGCGTGTACAAATTTTCCGTTCCAACCCCGAGACCCTGTAATTTGTATAATGTTGTAATGGAATAATATACATTATCAAATCGAAAATATCGGTTCATAAAAAAAAAACGACATGAACAATTCATTCTCTGAAACATCGATTCATATAGATACCTAACAATGTTAACGTTATATATAATGATAAATTATGTATCTAAATATATTTAGATTCCTCAAAAATGTCGATTCAGAAATTCCATATTTTTGTTTCGTAAATTACAAATAAGAAATTGAAGATATTGTAACAGTGAACATTGAATATGAGGTCTACTGAAGTCAAAAAAAAAAAAAAAAAACCTTTTTGATTCTCTAGGAATGAGTCCATTTACCAAATAGATTGGATAAAAAAAAATATCGATTCAGATCGCCCATCATTAATATATATATATATATATCCCGTTTACAAGAGACGAAAGCGCATGCGCGAGGGCCGCGGACGTTTTATTAAATCGGTCGCGGTCGCTCCTTCCCCGCCGTCGAAAAGAACTAGCTTTCGCTGGCGGTCGGACGACCCTGCAGGACATAGCGGACGGAGAAGGGATACAACCGGGTGGGCGGCGTGCCGGGAATGCGCGCGCGGTGCTCGGCGAGCGGATAATTGACTTTTCCCGGGCGCCCATAAATTACGTTCGTGGACGCCCTTTTCCGTGCCGACGCACATAATACCGCCCGCTAATTCGTTAATCCTCCACTTACCGAGTTCTCAAACAAAATTAATGACCCTTATAGAAACGGCCGGTCCGCCGGACGGTATGCGCACGAGCCCGCGCTATTGGCATTCCTCTATACGTATTCTATGCTACAAAACGTACGGGCGTGCGCGCCCACACGTGCATTGCTCGTCCTTTGTCCTTCTCTTCTTCCTCCGCCTCGTAATCCGGCTCATCCTGTGTTCTACCCTTCTACTCCACAGCTCATGTCCTTTCCCCGGTCACCGTTCTCGACCACCTAGTTTTCCATCTCGAGAAAGAGTGTGTGTATGAGTGTATATGTGTGTGTTGTATACGAGTGTTCTACTTATTTTTATTACGTCTTACGTTCGGGATTATGCAGCATTGTGGTTCGCTACAATTTAGAATAAAATCGGAACGTACAATTTGTTCAGTAAAAAAGTTTTATCGCAGCATAAACTATTTAAATATTTAGTTATCTATTCGATAAAAAACATCATCGCGTTCTCGATACCGTAAATCATTCGAAATATCGAGCAACGTGTATACGGTACATAGTATTGAGTGTCACCGATTACAACCTATAGGTTAATCACACTATAGTGAATTCCGTAACGGGTTAAAATTACTTAGCCACTGAATAATCAACAACTAAACATTCCCTTTAAACTTGGTTTTTTCAGTTACTGTAGTCGCAACCGTTTTATTAATTATGCAGGCGTAAACTTGGTCAGCATTAGTATTCTCCCGGGTCTGCGTGGGTTACATAGCCAAAGGAAGAAAGAAACCTTTTTTTGGCATGTTTTAAATTCTTTTTTTTTTTATTTTGTCGACCAAAAAACCTTTCGAATAAATTCCTCGGTGATGGAAACACGAATGCGCACGTTTTTTTTACCCTGAAACAAAAATCACTTTACCATTCGGTGATCGTCCATCGTTGTCTCCGTCACGTGAGGGTGCTTTTATTTAATCACTGTAAAGACAAGTTCACTTGCGACGAAATAAGAAAAAAAAACCTCTCAAAAGGGTTTGGTTTGCCGTGGCAAATACAAAGAATTCTTCAGCCTCGTGATTTCAAACCTTATGTACATTGCGTACAGTGTACATTTATTCATGTCACGTTTGACAATAATATCACAATTAATGGACTTCTTAAAAATTAAAATTTTGGACTTAAATCAGAATTACCTAAAAAAAAAGTATGTATTCATAATAAACTCTCATCAGTGGAAATTAAACCCTTTTAAAAGTTATTACTAAAAACATGTTTTTATTGATACCTCTTACATTTAGACACATTTTAACTGCGTATCATATCTCATTCCGAAGATAATATTTAAAATATGAATTTAATGATTTGCAACCAATACACATATACATATCTAAATAAATTAAAGTACACGTATAAAAATTTTAAAAGAAATGTATAATATCTAATTATGTATTTTTAATTTAAGAAGCTACAATAATAAATTGGAACATAACAAGAAAAAAATGGTATCTGAAATGATATTTATAAGTATTCAAATATAAAATTTTAAAAAACATTAACAATTACAAATCAATGCATGATATTTAATAGTTTTAAATAATGTTAATTTCGTAACCTTTTTATTGTTCAAAATCGATCTTTACGATCACTTTCTGTATTTTTACCCTAAAGCAAAAATATTTTTTTACGATTTTACATCCTCGGTATACAATAACACTAATAAATTATCGGGTTATTTTTTTATTCTCGACCGATTTCACTAACCAAGGTTTCAACACAATAAAACAAAATAAAAAATCACACGAAATTGATATGTAAAAACTTTTTAAACTCACGAAGAAAGCGATATGAGAAAATTAGTAGCACATATTTTTTATTTTAAAAATTCGATGCTCGAACATGAACATTTTGAAATTAATATACGTAGACTGAGCAGGTGAAATTCTATCAGTAAGCATAGAGATTGAAATATATAAGAATAATAAGAAGTCAAACCTGTGGTTATGAGGTACACTGTTAAAATAGTTGCATAGTATATCAACTGATCGTTGCACCTAAATAAATATAATTCAAACCACGCTGCACTTTGAACGTGGCGAACAATACAGAACCATGTTATAAGATCATTGATTTTATAAAAATATTAGCCATTAAATTATTAAAATTGGCAGCACCTATGATGTAGCTATAATTGTTTACTTATAAGTTGATGTGAACAGTTCTAACGTAATACGGTTGAAAAAATTAAACTTAAAGTAGTTTTTGTTAACTTCAATGCGTTAAAATCCCAAAATCGTAGAATTTCGCGACGAAAATAAAAATAAAATAATAATAATATTGATAATACAACCACCGGGAGTCGGTATGATAGAAATGGACGCGAAAAGTGTCGAAAGCAATCTCTACATAATTCCCCAAGAGCTGAAAACATGTGTACGACACAAAACCGACGAGTCGTACGCATATTATCGTTGTTACTATAACCGTTATTGTTAATACCGCGAGTTTTCCGCGCGCACTTTCTGGATTCAATCCACGCCGTGATTTTGAGCAAACGTTTCGAAACCAATTACCGTTATTCGCTAATCGAAACACCGACATGTTCTAAACGACACTGCAACCTTTCGTTCTTTTTTTAATATCGATTTGATTGCGTTTCGTCCGCAGTGCCGACGGTTTTATTTCCGAAACCACCAACACGATATTCGTAATCATCACGTATAACCCCGGTATTTATTATGATTATTATTATTATGATCATTATTATTACTATCCAATTCGTTTTGCTCGGAGAATAGCGCGAAACTCGAGTCTCCACGGCGACAGAGCAAAGAATGCGCGTCGTCGAAAAACGATTGTAATTAGTTTTCGAAAATATTTCCATTTGCACTTTATTAACCCCTTTCTACTCGCCGCCGGTCGCGCAGTTCATTCCTCGGGCGCGCACTGCAGCCCCTCGCCGTATACGTTTCGCGCATCGATTCAATTAACTCGCCGGCAAAACGTCATAATCGGATTACCCCTAGCGCATTATCACATACGTGTGTGTGTGTGTGCGAGAGAGAGAGAATAAGTACGTAAGGGATGACGAGGATATGTCGACGAAAAACACGGTGATAAAGTCGAATTCCGCGGGGTGTGCTTCGATTAGCAGTCCTGCGACCGGCGCCCCAATGAATTTCTAATAACTCGTCCAGTGACTTGTATAGAAATTGCCGTTTCACCGTGACATTTACAGCGACCGGCCGATTTAATCCGACGCGACGACAATATAACTTTACACGCCTTCTGTACGTAGTGGTGCGCACGGGGAGAGGAAAAATTAAAAAAGGAAAAAAAAAACCAATAATCGTTACGTTCCAGGCGTCTACTTTATTATTTATACAAATACCCGGACGAACGCGCGATACGTTCCCGATACGAATGGTATTGTGTTATTGTGTCATATCATAACGTACTATTGCGATCGCCTCGAGTAAACGTTTCGACGGACTGACGTTACGCGTGACCGATTGCTTTGAAAAATCGTCGCGTACGTTTTGTTAAATAGTCGGACGAAACGTACGTTTTCGTGGTGTTCATTTCGCGTTTGATCGGCGGACTCTAATCCGCTTTATATAAATTAAAAACTATCCATTCCCCGTGGGAATACTTTAAAATGTTGACGAATTTCCGTGAAACGGTTTCTCTCTCTCTTTCTCTGTACGCCGACGGTTCACATAATTAGAAATCACTTTATATGCTAATATGCAGTACAAATCATAATCATCGTATTGTTAACGACTTAACAGTTCGTTAAAACTGTGCGTCCGTACAAGTAGGTATCGCATCACGTTTGACAAACGTCTATTGTGTTCTCGTACCGTCAAAGTGAATAAAACGGAAAAAGAAAGCAAACGGTGTAAACAAATGTACGCGTATATCCGTACTACAAATCGTTATTACAGTACCGAGTGACGGTGGTGCGCTCCATTGTTTAGGCTCGTAGGACGCAAAAGACACGCGCACTGTTAAACACGACGTTTTCGTTGCACAGGTTTGGTTCCAGAACCGCAGGGCCAAGTGGCGGAAGACGGAAAAGTGTTGGGGACGGAGCACGATAATGGCCGAATACGGGCTGTACGGGGCCATGGTCAGACATTCATTGCCGTTGCCGGAGACGATCCTGAAGAGCGCCAAGGAGAACGAATGCGTCGCGCCTTGGCTTCTCGGTAAGTGCCGCTACATCCCCCCCCCCTCCCCACTCAATCTTCCGTTCATCACGTCATGACGTCCGGGTGATCCGGGTTGCCACGGCAACGTCGAAATGAGCTTCATGAATTAGCACAATGTCCATTGTTAGGATTCGTTTCCCATCGCAACGTGCCATTGTTTTACCGACGTAATGGCCGATGGATTCACAACACCACGGAATGCACATTACTTTCGCGCGCGTTCCGGTGCAAGTGCGCGATCGCATTATTATATTAATCCGTCCGCGCGGTCCACTCCATTAAACACGAACAAATTCTATTATGTCTCATCCGGCGTTCGGAGGGAAAAAAAAAATGCACGAATAAATAAAAACTTCATATTTGTATGCGTACGCGAGTCGTGTGTACATTAGACATTGACGTGAGTACTACCCCTTTAAAATGGCCGGTCTCGCGTGTGTTGCTGCACAGACCGTTCGCTCGATCGCATTCCAACGGAATAAAAAAACTTTTATCGAACACCGTACGCTACGGAAATGATTTCCGATCGAAACGGTTCAACGACTTCGCGTCTTTTCGACAATGTTTCGCGAAACAGATCTCTGAAACGTTTTCGAAACAATCTGTTCGCCTCCGACGGGCACGGACGGATTTCTTGGTAGGCGACTACGGTAAAACGTCCACCGTGTGATCCGAACGCGATAAAAACGATGATAAAAACCTTAAAATGTTTTCTCGGCACCCCGTTAAAATAAGTTGTTATTTGCACGACGTGATGCAGTGCGAGCGATGAGTTTTTCCGACGAACCCCGTAGTCTAGTTCACCCTCTAAACGAACCCAATCGATTTGCGTAAAAGTGATTTGCTCTCTGAAATTCGTTTAGTGTAATAAATGCGCCCATCCCCCAAATGTACGCTCTGGAAACTCATTAGCAGCCGTTAACGTTGCAGGTATGCACCGCAAGTCGATCGAGGCGGCGGACCAGTTGAAAGACGACAACACGGTGTGCAGCGGCGCGAGCCAGAAGAGCGACAAGGACGACGAGGACGACGAGGACGAGGACGAAGACGACGACGACGAGGAGAACCCCAAGAGGCCGGCGTGCAGGAACAGCCCGGAGACGGCGACCGACATGTCGCCACAGCGGCAGGACGTCGCGGCCGCGCAGGACCGGCAGCAGCAGCAGCAGCACCAGCAGCATCAGCAGCAGCACCAGCAGCACCAGCAGCACCAGCAGCACCAGCTGCAACAGCACCAACAGCAGCAGCAGCAGCAGCAGCAGCAGCAGCAACAGCAACAGCAGTGCGCGGCCAACGCGGAGGCGCACCGGCGGATCCAGCAAGAGATCCAGTCGCAGATGGAGCAGCACCACGCGGCCGTCATGCAGCTGGCGGCCAACCGGGCGCAGGACTCGGAGGAGTTCCGGAACAACAGCATCGCGTGCCTGCGGGCCAAGGCGCAAGAGCACAGCGCAAAGATACTGAGCCTGTCCGCGGACGCGCTGATGTTGGTCAACAACAACGGCGGCGGGTTCCGGAGCAGGAACGCGGCCACGGCGGCCGCGGACGCGGTCATGGCTTCGGGCGGCCACGCGCTCCAGGCGGACTGCGACGCGAACGCCAACAACGTGAGGGGCGTGAACCACCACCAGCAACAGCAGCAGCAAGTGCACGTCGGCTCCGACGCGATGGTCGCGTCATCCGACACGTCGTCCTCGATGTTCTAACCGGTCGAACACCGCGCGCCGATCCGTTTATCTCTTTCAATCCCCCGTCGTCGCCCCTTTCCCGCACCCCGATCGCGCACCCCCGGCTCGAATGTTTCGCGTCGACCGTGAAACCGTTCTCGGTGCGATCGCGTACATCGTGACGCGGCGGAAACGAGGCTCGGTGGTCCACGGCCGTTCGAGATCGATCCGATCGTCCGTCACGCGTCCGATAGGTTTCGCGCGCGAGTGACCGTCGTTGCAACACGCACGTGTCATCGGCATTTCCGTCGAGTTCGGAAAAAAATTCAAAAAAAAAAATTCAAAACCCCCGACTCGACCGCTTCGGTTCGCTTCGCGTTACGTATACAGACGACGGCGTCGCACGGTTGCAAGCAAACGAATCGGTAAAAAAGATCTCCGTTGCAACGAACGGATTCCGCGATACGAAAGTCGGACGGTTCGTGTTTAAGGTAATTCGTTTTTTTTTTTATTATTATTTTTTTTTTTTTTCACGTTCGCGACCCGTTCCGATTTTCATTCTTAACCGTTTCCGTTGACCGCGACGTCACGTTTCAATAACTCCGTTGAAGTTACGCCGTACGACCGTGGCGTATTGTTATAGGCACGGTGCCATCGAACCGCCACGACGTTCACTTGTACGGGTCGATATTATTTCCATTACAATTATATCGTTTTTACGCGTAGAACGTTAAACATTTTTTTTTTTTTTTTCCAGCGCATAATATTACGTGTTACGTAAATAAATATCGGTTTCGATTTCGTGTAGCCTAAATCCCTTGTACATGTGCGGTTTGTTTACGACATTTGCATACAGAATTGTAAAGATTATATTTATCGTGTGTTGTTATTTAAAATTTATACATATTATTATATAATTATACAATATATCCATACGTACGTGCAATAATTCGTAATTTTTTTGTTTCTTTTTTTTTTATAAACCTATATATATTTATATATTATTCTCTTGTACAAATCGACTTTTCATAGCATCGGAAAAACTATACTTTTACATTTTGTTTACATACTATCGCGCATTTTAAACTGTAAGAATATTAACCCTAACTACGCTTCTTATGATATAACTCAATTCCCTTCCCCCTCCCGCCTGTATACATCCCTTTTTCGTGTATGTACATATAAAAAAATAATAAAATAGTAAATAATACGTACCATAGCATATTATTACGATCATTGTAATTTTTTTGTCCACGTATATTATTATTATTATTATTATTATTTTTTTTTTTTTGGATCTCATGCGTATACTTTCGTATTAATTTTTTAGGGCCGTATTTTATAGGAAAGCCTTCTGCTGTAAAAAAATAAAAACAAAACAATTGTATTATAATATGATGTGTCCCGAATAGAATTCTTTTTATGTTTAAAGCTGTATACATATAGATAATATACTATACATTTTAGATTTAATATATATTGAAGCTAAACCACTGACATGAAAATTACGGATACTAATGTTTTATTGTTCATATAATCATTGAAATATAATTTGTTTGGTGAAGACAAGTGTTCGTGTGTATTGTAAAATCATAATACTTAGCAGGAGCGGATTTAAGTGGGCGGTCCTCGGGCGGCAAGTTCCAAATGTAGTTTAAACCGAACAACACATCGCTTGCTAATTAAAATAAATCAATCGACATTTAATATTTTCTTCTCGCTGTAAAACTCATTGAGCACATATTCTTACACATTTTTCTGTGTCTGACGTTAAATGATTACACTACGGATGGGAGAGGTCCGAATTCATGGGGCACTTGTGTTGCAGTCCAGGCTGCCTCCTCTCCACCTAAATCCGGCCCTGATAATAAACATGCACAACGTGGTGGCTACCGAATGACGGGCCTCGAGCTACGTGTTTACTTACAAAGTCACCTAGACTGTGCTGTATATTTTCACTCGCCTATTGTTGGTATAGGCACAGTACGTGTTCGTACCAGTGTTCCGTAGGCTAACCTGATCATGGCTGAAGACCCGAACGAATCGTATTTAACGATTCTAACAATCGCTGTTAGCATTTCGCGGAGAAAAAAAATTAAATAATAAATAAATGATTAGAAACGTAAAATAACGAACAAGTTCTACGGCTACACATCGTTGATGCATTGTGTACGATCCGGACGTGTAATAATATTTTAAACGTAATTTAATGTTGCGGAGTAGCTGGAGTACAGTTACGGAACTTTTGAATTTCCCTTGAAGTAAAATATTCGGACTATACTTATGTAGACCAAATTTTATTCAGTTTTCTCTAACAACATACAAACATTATATTTTCCGGCCTGGTCAAATTGATGCCATTTTAAACATTATTACGTTGAAACATTTTAAAACCATATGCTATAACAAGAATGAAAAATAGGGTTTGTTTGGTGCGTCAATGTATGACACCATTAAAAAAAAATATTCATCAACTTTGATAATTATTGTTTTTACAAACACTATATATGCGTATTATCTAAAAAAATTAGTAACATTATTTATGAAAACTCAGAAAATATAGATGTCAAATTATTACGCAACACGACTAATTTAAAGTTTTCTAAAATGATGTAAAAGTAGTGCACAACAATATAGCAATATTATAAAATACTAGACAATGTTAATCATCACTCAATAGTAATGCATTAAGTAAGTTTTAGTTTGATACATTTTAACTAATAAAATACAATAAAGTTTTTTGGTAGGTAGCATAGTACACCAACAAAGTAGTAGTAGATTGCAGAGTACTGAAAATAGATTTATTAAATTTCTAAAATTTCTAATTGCTTACAATCAAGACGATTATTATCAAAATCTTGCACAACAAATAAATCTGGATGATTAACAATTCTTATCTTTGTGACTACTGTACTTAAATAGCACCAAGAAACATACCAAGAATACTGGAAAATGCATGGCTAAAATCGAAATTCGTTTATTCAAAAATGCTCATGTCTTCTCATATATATATATATATTTTTAATCTTGGAAAGATTTCAAATATATTTGTCCCAGTATAAAATATAATTTATAAAGGCACGATATGTCGTTGTGAAATACAGATTAATAATACACATGTAATCAATAATTCAGTTTTGTCGATAAATATCCCATGTTATCTAAAAATCTATAATGAACATAAAGTCCCTCGGGTGCCTTAAAAAATGTCCCCCTTTCCAAGCTCGAAATGCGTGCCACTTATTTGCCATTCCTGTACTATGACGTACGTTCATAATCATGTTCCACAACAGTGGTGTACTGGTGTATGATTACCGCCATTATAATGGGTTACCAGGTCGAAGAATTATTTCGTTTAAGTAAAAAGTTCCAAAAAAAAAAAAAAGCTATAAAACAACTATGTTATATGAATCAAGATACAAATAATTATCGAACAAAATACGAAAAGAACATTACATTTTACTTAAAATAAAATCAACATTCATTGGTTATTTCAAATTCTCATATTATGTTACACTAGTATTAATTATTTACATAATAAAACACGATCTATAGTTTCTAATTCGGAAATTGACGTTTCACCGACGGACAGTCCTTCACGGACGTTTTCGGTCCGCACGCGCAGAAACGCAAGTGTACGATCGGACGTATAATCTTGTGTAGCATGTGTTCGATACATCCCCGATAACTTACACGCTGATGCCGGTGAGTGGTCAGCGTACACACTCTTAATCAAATTACCGCGGTTTAAACATTTTTCTGCTGACGCACGCCACTCGACGCTTCACAAAACGTACGCGCGATCTCACATTACGATAAAACGCTACGTGCGTTGGTATTCTAAACGTATGCGAACGCGATGTACTTATCGCGTTACATTGTAGTAAAATCAGTCTGTAGAACCGATGGACGAATATCAGATTTTAATATGTTTACAGACATCTGAAGTAAGCTGTATTACGGAATGTGTATAGTGTTCACTAACTCGAAGCCACAAATAAGCGTCCGACGATTTTTCGTGATAAAATATAGTCAACGAAAACGAAATTTTCCGAATCGAATAAAAAACCGATCCGTCGCAGGAGACGCCTGGCAGTCGTGAAACATCGAAACTATTCCGTGTAGAAAACGTGCACGAAAGGATTACGTATTAAAACATAGAATAATCGAAAAATACCGCATGAATAAAAAGACTCGCACACTCGTGTACACGAAAAAAAAACACACCCCAATACCTCAATTAAAAACGTATTATCTTACATTATAAAATGACTTTTGACTTGAATCGCATGATTGTGTGTCGTAGTGTAATTTGATTTTCTTTGCAAGGGGCTGCTCATTTTCATGTTCTAAAGTATCACTGTCACTAGTGTCACTCATATTTAATTATAACAGACAACGTATTAAAATTAAAATAAACTTAGTTGTAGTAACAGGACACTTGTGCTGATGCAAATTTAAAAAAAATAATAAAAATAGTCACAAAATGTTTATAACAACATTTTTAATATTGACCAGTAAAGCGAATAAGCTGAGGCAGCTAAATTGTAAATTAGATTTAAGGAAAAATGAATGAGTGACTGAAGGCATTCGTAGTCCGACAGTAGTTTATATGGCTACACAATCATATTACGATCACCCCCCGGCCACTCATTCATTTTTTTGTTAAATCTAATTTAAAATTTAGCTGCCTCAGATCGCTTTCTTCACTGGTCTATATTATAAATGTTGTTATATATGTTTTTTTTTTTACTATTTGCATCGTCTCAAGTCTCCTGTTATTACACAAGTAAGACAACTTATTAAAATGCGTACACTCCATATAAACGCTATACAAGTTTATAACATATATTTCCATTAATAATTCAAAATTTACGAATTCAGAACTACTTTTAACGTATGCTATCATGTGTATGCCTACTTTTATACTGGTTTGGAAGATTTATTTCATTCATTATGCGTTACGGAAAAGACGGACAATTAATAATTATGGCGAGTTATTTGATTTTGAATTGATTATTATTTATTACGTACCTATTAATATCCAGTAAGTAATATTAGTACAAGTATTTAAATAGAAAAAAGCTATCAAAGATCAAAAAACTCGTAAAAATTAATAACAAGTTGTTACATTTTATTTTTAGCTAAACATAGTACTTAACTTGAAGACACGAAGAGACTGAGTACCCCAACTAAATTATCATATATTCTATCGTACCCCTACCATACTAGATGAGGTTAATTTATATTTATATAATTTTTTTAAAAAGGACGCATTTAACGGTAGGTACTTCATTTAAGTTTAGTTATTACAAAATTATAAAAAGTTAATATTTTTATTAAAAAATAAAAAAAACCATTTAAAAAGCATGCAGGTATACCCAAGTATTGATTTTTGATATCGTGGTACATGATAAATGATAATAATCAAACATTAACATGGACAATTTTTGTTGACATACACGATCTATTGCCATTGTAGTTGTTTATGTACGCAAATAGTTTGTAAATTTTTAATTTTTTATTTTTTTTTTTTATAATTTCTTTAGATAAAAAAACACACTTACTACATATATATCTATATGATTCAAACTATGAAAGTATTATAATAAGTTATGGAACATTCGTTAGTTTGTGGAAACATATTTAAGGGAGTCACAATTAAGGGTGTGAACACGGTTATGTTCGGTTTATAAATAGGTTGGGACGCGAAATTTTTATGTGCCATCAGAATTCTTCTACTATTTTTTCCCTAAGCCAAATACTGAAAATTCAACACAACTTTATAGAACAATAGAGTTATGCTTCTAATGTCATCGACTTGAAAACGCGTTACAGCATTTTCAATGCGGCGTCGCAGTGAAACCTTCGAAATCTCGTGTTAAATGAATCAACGTGTAGTTATTTGATGCTGACCGTCTAATTTTTAGTTATAATGAATTTTCTACAAATATATTGGTCTAATGAGTTTCGTCCCATGCATCTAAGGTACTATTTTCATTTGCAGCCCTGTGCTGAAAACACAGCCCGCAGTACGCAAATTGATAGCGCGATGAGGGAGCCACCATCCACCAGCCGGTCTGACCCTCCGCATTAGACACGTTTCACATGAATAATATCGCGACCGTAATAATATTATAACTAAACCACTGAATACGCGAACATGTGTTTGGTGTTTTTAATCTAGTATTTTTTTTTTTTTCATTTACTTTCTTCCCCCATTGTCGGTTGCCAGGTTACGATCTACGGCCATTAACTAAACGTCGACAGCGATCTCCTTGACAACGAAATCAGTGAGAAGGATAATTGGTTGTGAATAGATGTGCACCTGCAGACGCGAAGGAAGGGAATGTAATCTACTAATGTTTTCCGTTCTTTCCTCCCCTCCCCCCATTGACGGTTGCCAGGTAACCATCATCAACTAACCATGACAACAATCACCTTAACAACGAAGTCGTTGGTGAGTAAGAACGGAGAGGAAGGTGATAAGGGAGTGTTTCAAAGTTAATATTTATATTGTCAGTGGTCGTGGTCATTTACTGTAAGGTGAATTGCAGTCATGTCGCATGCAGTGTACGTAGATTTTGTTGCCTAATAGCCAATAACGGTATAACCAGTGTTGGGCTAAGATAAAAGTAAAATATCTAGTTATAGATAGATACTGCAGAAATTTAATTTATCTAGATATAGATAGATACAATTATTTTTGTCTATAGTTAACTTAGTATATAAGACATTACCTCAATATTTAAATTTATAATATAAAATTAAAATTAAAATAACTTTATTTTTATTACAATATCCACACAATTACACAATATTCCAAGCAAGTAAAAATAAAATAAAAAAATATTCTCAAAAAATAAAATTATCTTGGTACACGCAACTGTATTATATAAACTCTTTATTTTCACTCCCGATAAACTTAATATAAATATAAAATAAAACATAATATGATGATGTGAAGTGATACCCGTCAAATTGATAAATAGGTTAAATGTTTTAATATATCAATATTTTCTTTGAAGTTGAAGAAAATTCAAATTAACTATAATTATTGAACGTAATAAATAACAATACATATCTTTAAAACTTAATACGCCACCTATAGTGCTCATACTCATACTCAGCCCTAGTTATAATCAGTGCTCGACTTGGCAAAATTAAAGTAGGGGGACACTGTTAACTTTTAAACAAAGAGCGTCCCCATCACTTGTTAAACGTTACTAAGCCGTGGGAGCTACGCCCCCATACCCCCTATACCCCTCTTTAAATCTTATGAAAAATATTTATAAATAATCAAACTAGAAAAAAATTACTATAAATATTATATTTTATATTTTAGATATAACTAATATTTGTTTATAATGTGGAACAAATTTTTTGTGGCACAATTTGTATTGATGATTTAAGATAATTTGTTAAATAACAATAATAAATATCTTAATAATTACTAAAAATCTAAGGTAAGAAAAATATTATGATGTCATCACGTGCATTTTGATGAAAAATCAGAATGATGCAGCGTCCCCTGCGTTCCCCTTAAAAATAAAAGTAGGGGTACGCTAAAATTTCTGAAAAATTAGTTGGGGTACTCCGTCCCCCTGCGTCCCCCCCAAGTCGAGCACTGGTTATAATATAATATTAATATAATATTATACCTACTTTAGTTTGAGATAAGTTTTTTGAGACTTAAAATCAGTTTTTATTGGGATTTTTTATTGGTAACCGATAGAAAACGATCAATTTATGTCGGTATATAGCATATTATTAGATATTATAATATTGTTATTTTCTTATCGACAATAATTGTCGACGATAATTTAAATACTAAAATACAGAAATAATTATTATTTCTGTATTTTAGTATTTAAAAACCACCTGCTGACCGCAGCGCAGCTGCTGTTGCGGCAAATAACCAGGCGTAATAGCTATGGGCGTTCGTAATACGTACTTAAGATTTCCCGTATTGGCCGTATTATGAAATTATAAATAATTCCCACCCACCATGCATATTTACATAATAAATCGTCAATATTCATAATTAATAATAAATGCTATGTAAGATTATTTTAGAACCAAATTTTTCAAGTAGGTAATACAAATGAAATTTCTTATTTAGTTATTTATTTTATATTGAATATGAAAATATTGTAGAATAGTTATTAGTTACGGACTTAGTGAATTATCTTTTTTTTTTATTTTTTATTAATAAAATAAATTTACAATCTGTAAATAAAAAAGACAATATGTAAATATAATAAATAATAATATAAATAACAATGGCATGAATAGCATGATTAGGGAAGAGGCCCATTGGCAACACCCTCATAATTTGTAATTTAGAAATTTATTAAAATAGGTCACGAAACCAGTTCCTTTTTAAACGTCGTTTTGAGTTAGTGAATTATGTAGATAGTTTATCTAGTACTAGAGGCCTACAAATATTATCTAGATGAAATTTAAATGTCAATTTTATTTTTTAGCTTTAGCTATAGATAAGATAAAGGTATTACATTTTTATCTAGATAACCTATCTAGATAAATTTATCTAGATAAATTTAGTTATGGCACAACACTGGATATAACCGCAATGCAAATAAAGTAAAAGTATAAATAACACTGATCGAACTGTAACTGTAGTAGACTGGTCGACCAACCGTTTCATATGGATTGTTTCTTTAGGATAAAATACTACCGGGAATAATATAACGCGTATTTCTTGTGGAGGATTTGTACAATTTCAATATCTTTGAAATATAATACTGAAGACCTCTGTATCCATGAATAATGGATAAAGTAATTTTCGGAAATTGGTTGTAGTGCATCTCGGTCCATTACAGTCGATATAGCTTATTATAACAAAAAACTAACAAAATCAAAAAAAAAAAAAAAGGTAATGACGTAGCTCGAAATTTTCTCAGAGAAGACAACCAATTATCAAATCATGTTTAGTGATATTATTTAGTGTATTATTCATTAAGTGTATTTTTAGACTTTTACACTTATCAAATTTTTTATCTTATTTTATGATCTTTAATTATAATTAATGAGGTAAACACAAAAAAAAGAATCATGGTACATTAAAAATATTCATTTAAAACTGTTTTGTTAAAAAAATTGAATTAAAATTAATGTATAATAAAAAAAAAATATTAAGCAAGAAATTATCATTTGAATACTTACTTATCTATCTTAGGTATCTATACATATATATATATATATAAAACTGAAACAAGCAAAAGAGGAAATCTTTGTTTCGGTTTGGCTTCGAAACTTCTTATCCAATTGTCATGCAGTTTTTTTAAATGAGGATATCACAGAGCAGGTTTTAGGCATAAATAAAATCCGATAGTGTTAGTCAATAATTAGTTATCTATCTATCTATCTATATATATATATATAAAAGTCAACGTCTGTAAGTTGTGCGTTAATAACTCCAGAACTACTGCACCGATCGTCCTGAAATTTTTTACAGTGCTTGCTCACGTGCCTCCGAAGGTTATAGGCATGTTTTTATTAAAGTAATTGATAGCCTATTCCCCCCTACACCCCGCATATAATATAAAAATTAATCGCAAAATGTGTTGGTAAGAGCATAACTCAGCAACGCCTGGACCAATTTGGCCAATTTTTTTTTTTTTAATGTTCGTTGAAGTCCAAGGATGGTTTTTACAGCGAGAAAAATTCAAATAATTGCTGGAAAGACACTAAAAACAGCCCTATTCTTTTTAAAGCAGCCCTTACTATAATATGGATAATATAATATTGATCGTCTCCATGGAAATGTAATCACTGATCAAGAACATCATCTATGGTGGTCGATTATTTGTGAGCTCTCTGTTAATGAACGATTAAAATTATAATGATTTGGTAGATGAACAATTTACAATGCCATTACATTTTTTTATTCATTATATGTGTATGTATATTATTTAAAGACGTACATTTTTACTAAAAAAGTTGAAAATTGAAACATCAATAAACTGTCAATATCGTAAGTGTTGTTTTTCTTGGATTTTCTGTTACCTAATCTACTGAGTTTGCTTTTGTCAACTGATACACGAATTAAATTCGTATATCGTGTTTTGTGCAGAGTGCTAAGTTACCTATGATCACTAATTATCGCATGTGACACAATAATTTATATTTGATATGCCTCCTATACGACGAATCAATTTAGGTAGAAAAACCCGAAATGCTACAAACTAAGGTAATTACCGATCTAACCAAAGTGCACAAGAACGTGACGACTGAAATGAACGTGAAAGAATTATATTAATTTCTATTAATTATATTAATTATATTATTTTCTTTCCTTATATTAATCCACCGTATTATATCAAACTTGGTATAACTTTGATACTTCATTAGAGTTAAATCATACACTTAAGTACAAACAGCAATAGGTCCGCGATCTACCGCAGGTAGATTACCTATCTGATAATATACTGCTGCGAATCAGAATTTTTATTCCTGGCAACAGAAAACTAAAGATAAATCTAGAACATCATCCACTGAATATTAAATAACAAATTGAACAAAGTTTGAGTCATATAGAATTGGTATATTTAACGAGCAACGAAGTGCACGGGATCATCTATATACAATGTATAAATATATATAAGTCAACATCTGTAAGTTGTGCGTTAATAACTCCAGAACTACTGCACCGAAAAAGCTAATGAATAACGTCATAGAGGCAACAATCATAAAGGGAAAATACAAAGGAGAAGATGTCTTAATCCCGCGTATACCGATGACTCCAACAGATTTATCATTCGATTTTAAACGTCTATAATTTCCCGTACGTCTGGCCTTTGCGATGACCATAAATAAGTTGTTGGAAGTTTGCGGAATCAACTTAGAGTTTCCCTATTTCTCGCATGGACAATTATACGTCGCGTGTTCGCGCGTCGGAAAACCGTCATCTTTGTTTATTTACACACCACAAAACAAAACAAAAAATATAGTTTATCGGAAAGTTTTAAATTTATTAACAGACTGAATCATAAATGTGTGTGCCAATTAGTTTTTTTATATATAAGTTTAGCTTTTTTATTTATCGATTTATTTATCAATACGAAGTCGAAAAAATCCCGGTTTTCATCTGAGGTAACTTTTGCCCGGGCAACGCCGGGTGGGACAGCTAGTAGAGTATAAAATAAAAAGTATTTTATTAGTATGGAATAAAAATATATATTTACGAAGAAAAGTTATATTTAAAATTCAGTTTATAAATAAACTAAATAAATTGTGAATCGTTTTCAATTTTTGTACTATAAAATTTAAAATTATAACAACAACATAATGTTTATAATAATAACAAAGATCATGAGAATATAAACCACGGATCGATAACAATTATGACTAATTAAAATTATTAACGAATTTTAATAATATTTATAACTTAATTTTTGGCAGCACATAATAAGTTAAAAACACAGAACACACCGATTTTAATAGAAATGGAATTTTTAGTTATCTACAAAGCATTTGATTTAAACACGAGTGTAAGTAGTAGAATGATTAATAATGAATAACGAATAATATAATAATGAATATATAGACCTAGAATATTTAATGATATTTATTCGTTCATATTAAAATAACAAATAAAAATAAATGACAATAATCAAATCGAAAAAAAATCAATATAGAATACATTTTTATTCGACTAATTCCCAACTCTGATTCCAACAAAAAAAAAGCAACTAATGCACCTTGCTTTTATGAGCACTTTTATCTTAATTTTTTTTTCTTTATTTATATTTAACTTTGGATGCACAAAGAATAAATCAAAGATATATTTTCACAGGCGTACGTATTTTGATCTAAAATTGAGTTATATGTAATACAAATACATAGATATACCTTTCGGACCTGGAAGTTTTATTTTTTATTTTAAAATTTTCCCGACTCATTAATTTGGACCGGAGTGTTGGGTTTATGGATATTGGTAAAACATCTGCGCGTGCCGATAATACAGATATTATTATATTTTTAATCCGAAATACATGTACTCTTTACATATAAACAACGACTTTCAAGGAGTAAAACATAGGCATTTTATATAACATTAATGTAATAAGATTTGTTGGCTCCTCAACACGTGTAAGGTAGGTTAACAATAATAATTTATTCTTATTTATTTTTTCTTCTATTTGTTTTTAAAAACAATTAAATAGTTTTAAAAGCAAAAAGAAAAAAAAAAACACTAAAATTGTAACAAAAAATTATCAAAAGTTCTCAGAGGTCTAATCCATTTCTGTACTAAATTTCATTACAATAGATCCAGTCGTACTTGAGTTATGATTCGTTAAACTATTCCGACTTTGTTATATTTATACAAGATTAATAAAAACATTGAGTTCTATTATAAAATTTATCAAGTCAATGATAATATGATTGATTTTATTTTTAACTTTTTCAACATAGTCCTAGTGGACTTTAATCATAGCTGAACTATCATTGTAATTAAATTGTGTCAATATAGTAGTAACTCTATTATACTCTGTACTTATCTGGTTTATTACTTCAGCGTGATAGGCAACAAAATGACGATGTTTTAGAAGAACATTCATCGTACTTTCAGTTATGTTTCCCTATAACAAATTAATATATTATACCCAAATTTAAATAAATTAAAAATTAATGCATTTCAAGAATGTTTTATGTAATACTGTTAGCATTAGATCTTTTTTATGAATATTATAGCTCCCATATCTAGAAATAAAAATATTTGAAAATCAATACTAACCAAGTCTTAAATAATTCCTTCGATTTTACGTTTCACCTCTTAAACATCACAAATCAACAAGTTTTATCACAAATCTCGTATTCTAGCTCAATTTTTTCTAGCCTTGACTAATATATTGAACTAAACTCTATACGTATACAAAACACAAAAAACAAATATATTAACATTATTCATTACCTAGACTGTGAAATATAATTTGAACGTTAAAGATTTACTGAAGTTATCTAACTTTTTCACCCTTGGCTCTAATTATATCTCCATGGTGACGTTGATCAATTGATATTTCTTTTACACTTTCATTCATCAACTGAATTATAAGTTTTTCCAATTCCTAGCAATATTTTAAATAATAATAAATAACAAAAAAACTATATAATTGAAATTTTTTGAAATACTCGATTTCGGAAATTAATTTAATTATACCTGAATTTATAAATTGAGCAACACATAGTTGAATTTGTACATTGTAGTGAATTAAAAATTAAAAATGATAAACCGAATTTAAGTGAATTGGCATCAAGTGTAACAAAAAACAAACCGAGCAAATTAATAAATTGTTAAAATAATAGTTTTATATCATAAATAAAATTTCCATTTTACATTCTAAATAAATACAATAAGGACATTACTATTTTAATGTAAAAAATATATTTCAGGTTGAAAAAGCAAGCATAATCTTCACATTCCAATAATTTGTATTTATATATTTTTGATTCTATATTAATTTATAAATTTAATAGGTTGTTGATAAATTCATCATTTTAAACAAAATAAAATGTTTCCTAGGTAACCTAAAAGTGAAAAAATGTACACGTCTAGCTCAAAGCTCAAAAAAATCTGTTTCGACTTTTAAAAATGGGTTTTCAGAAAAATCCTTCATTACCGTACCTGTAAACTGTAATAATTATATTTTGCCCAATATTTTCAATTTATTGGGATATTAGTTTTGACTGTACGCCGGCCACTGAAAGATTTATATTTTAATTTAAATTTAGATTTAGAATAATCCAGAGGTTTTTCATAATCTCTCTGTTGTTTAAATTTCAATGAATGGTTGTGGTGGTAACCACAAACATACAAGACATAATTAAAATAATTTATACTCTGATTCATTAAAACATATTTTTGATACATACTTGGACTGCTTTTTCCGTAACATCTCTTGTTCCAGTTACATTGATAATATCAAACGTATCTTGAATGCTCGGTATTTGAATACGTGCTCCAGTACGCTGTTAAATTTCTTTACGTCGGGTTCCTTGTTTACCCATCACTTTACAATGATGTTCTTTTGGAACATTAATAGTACCCACTACTAGTCTGCAATTGTAATGTTTTTGTTAAAATTACTGAAGAAAAGAAATATATTATTAAATTTATTTATTCATACAAAAAACTATAAAATAACAAATTATTCGTCAAAAATTAAATATTATTACGCACATTTATGTAAAATAAATAATGTTTGGAAAAAATAAAATAAAATAATTCATAATTACTTGTGCACAAGAAAATACGTTTATCAGTTTATCTTGTTAATTTCAACTTAATAAAAAATAATTTACTTGAGTTTGGAAGCTCGCAATAATTTTACGTTTTGCTTCATCAACATCCTGTTCTTTGCTCCTGACTATAAAAGTCAAGTCCATATTCTTTGAAGTAAATCTCAATTCCCACTCCAGTAGCTTTTGAAATGTTCCTACAAATGTGTTTGGATTTTTCTTTTTCTAATTCCTCGCATTTATCTAAATCCCGATCTTGGGCACATATATTAAATACCTACAATTTGTACAAAATAAAAATCAAGTATATATTACGTTTATTTTCTAGTTATAAATCAACAAAAACTTTCTTAAGTGTAACTACTCATGCAAAAAATTATTTTGAAATCCTAATAATGATGTTCTATATATGTTATATATATATATATATATATATATATATATATATATATATATATATAAATATACATTCATCCATAACTCGGATACCTTATGTTCAGTTCGTCGATCAATAGTATCGCTCTTCTTCATGAACTAATATTGTTTTTTATGATACTTATCTATAATATTTTCTTTGGACTGTTTACATTTTAATTGATTAATTTAAAGTTTATTATTTCTTTATTTTTAAAAATTCCAACATATATAATATATATGTAAATTATTTCAAGTGTATCGCCATTTTTATGGATCTAAATTAAAGTGTCGTCCTACAAAAAAGATCGATTACCACTGATATAACGCATACAGTAATAATTTAACGACTCAAATTCATTGATGGAAAAAAATCGGACCGTTACTGATGTTCCAAAGTTAAATCTAAAAACTTGCTCAATAGGCCCCGCAAAATATTATCGCACATAACTCTAGTTTTCATCAAGTCTACGTAGTAAAAACATTTCATTGATTTTATAATAGACCATACTATAGTCACCGTAGGCTTTTATAATATAAAATAAATATTAATAATAATAAAATAATATAAAAAATATTAATTATATTATAATTAATGTTGTTACCCACAGCTTTAAATAATATGGTTGCCCATCGGCCTATGCGGTTACGAAACAAGCGGCGTCGGAATTTCTCACCAAATCCTAAAACATCTAGCGCTCCCTAGTGAATAACTATTCAACCCATGCGTTTTTTTTTTTTTTAAATGTTATTTCGGCGGGATTTGTTTAGTTTATGGTATTGTTGTTATTCCTACTATGATTTTTATAGTGTTTTGTTAACTATTTCAACAATCAATAATAAATAGTGTCATACTGTAGTATCCATCATAGACATACACTATTTATAACTGTTTAATAAACATTAAAATGTAATGTAATGTGTGTGTCGATAATAACCACTACATTGATTGCATACCGCATGTTAATCTATTGAGTAGTTGGACTTTTGGGTTATACATTTGCACAGCTCTTCCATTATCCATCATAATTCATTATTCTGATTCTCTGTGCTATAGTAAATTTTATTAACTTTCATTTTGATTTGTAAAATTAAAGTTGCTGTGTACAGGAGCTCACGTTAGGGTAAAAAATACATTTAAAATACCAAAAAACGAGAGTGACTTACAAAAATGGGAAATTACTCTTGGAATGATTTTAAAAAAAAGTCATCGTTAACCACTTAAAAAAAAAAGGAAAAAAAGTGATGTGATTAGCACTTCAGGAGTTCAGGTGAAGGACCTAGTAAATATATGGCTAATAAAATGTGACCATAAATATTTTATTGGAGACTTAGAAAAGAGGAACATGAATGCAAAAGAACTACAAATATTTTTTAGATAATATAAAATATTAAATGTGTTATAAAATATAAAACAAAATAATGTTTAGTGATAAATAATCTTATAATAATAACAAATTATTATTAAATATATAAAACAATTAAAATATATATATATATATATAATATATATATTCATAATTATTTATTACTTACAAGTTTGTAACTAAACCAAAGTCTCTTGAATGAGAATTGGGATAAATTCGCACTTTATCAGATTTAAAAATATTAAATACTATGGTATTCGTTTACATTTTACAGTCATAATTATTGTGAATCAGAATGCATTATGAAGAGTGAAAGCGCTGTGTGAATATCAACTGGACAATTATAATATAGCTCCGATGTGCAACCATATTATCTATAGCCGTGTTGCTTATTGTGTTTTCGCGGATACTCGTAGCGTTGATTATAGAATATTCTTAATTATTAATCAATTCTATAATCAAAGCTCGTAACCGCTATCGCAACGTTAATTCCGATAATACATTTCTTCTCGTGCGCGCATGCACAAGTCACTATTGACCATAGAATAATTATTATTATTGGAGTATTACTCTACGCTACAGACCACGTACAATTATTTTATGAATTTTGATCTCTACAATATTGTTTTTCAACTTTTTTATTGTGATGACTTAGCATTTCAATTTTATAGCGACCCCTAAGTATATTTATTTTTTTATACACTCGCGTAGATTATTATTAACAATCAATACTATAAGTACTGTACACTGTTCAGCGTGCAGAGTACACAAGACACATAAAACACATATATTATTATAATTATTTTTAATTATAAACGTATAGCATATATTTTATTCTATAAAAGGTTTTTATTCTAGGTTCTTAATGGCTTGATTGTTGCTGTTCATATGAAATTATTTCTTCAATTCTTAGTGTAATTGACTTTGTTGAACTAATTCTCATAGCTGATGAAATTCCCAGTCTGTTTCTAATTTTTAGTGTAGTCATTGTGAAAAATATCACACAAATATCTTGTTGAAAATGGAATAAGTACTTTTAATTCTTTTTCGAGCATACTAGGATAATAATTATGAAACTTTATTCAAAACTGGCCTATAGTTTTGTTACTTTTAAAAATTGTATGCAAGTTCACATCTGAACTAGAATCTATCAGTTTTTCTTCGTCTGTTAATGATAATATATTTTGATCAGATATATATTTCGTAGGACGAGCTAAGGCTAAGGTTAGGCACACATACATCAGAATAAATAAATTAAAATAATATAAAATAAAATAAATGACATTTTAATTAGATTTTACGAACAGATTTATAGATTAATCAATAAACGTCAAACAATAATATTGCTATAAGTGTTTTATTTCCATATATATACATACATACATACATATATATATATACACACACACACACACACACACACACACACACATAATATAATATTATATAATATTTACTATATTCATATTATGTAATATTATTTGAGCTTTTTAATTTTTGTATTAATTTAAATTTTAAATCATACGTTAGCGACCCTAAATAACAAGTTGTCGAATTTATTCGAACCCACTAAGGGGTCGAGATCCCCAGGTTGAGAAATACTGCTCTACAAGACTGCAAAAATAGTCAAAAGGGAAATTAAATCCTCTCGACTTTTCGATGCCGGGTTTTAATTCAAAATAAGAATTTTGATTTCTTAACATCTTGGCTAGAACATCAAAGAACTATTTAAGATACTATTTTTCTAAAATAAAGACAAACAATATAAAAATTATTTGAAACAAAAAATATAATAAACAAATGCTTTTTATGACTTCTTAGGGAAAAAATAAAAAATCGGCTTCCTAGTTGTCTTAGAGAAGAATATCATATTCTGAATATAAAAAATATATACGTTTATACGAGTAGTTGATAATTTAAATTAAAATCTGACTACGAAAAGTATGTCAAATTTACTTTCGCTATTTGGTCTAAATGAATGAAAAGTACTACGTGTTTTGACCCCCTTAGAGAGGTCGCCACACAATGCCGGATTAAGAGTCTATTGGACCCAGTGCCGTGCCTAGCATAATCAGCGCCCGGCGCGAAGAATTATTTCTAGCGCCCCCACCCCCTCTACGAAATATTTTTATTTGAGGCTTTGATGAATAATTGTTTCCTGATGAAAAATATGCACTATGACGTGAACACAGTACGTCTGAAAACTAGATATCATGGGTTCAAAATAAAATCGTACAATTCCTTCCAGTCGTTGTTATATGTCGCAGTCTATGTTATGATATTAAGTCTATATTTATGTTATTCAATTAATTTTATCAAGTAACAATAATAATAATATAGTTGTTATCGACGACGGCGATCAGCGACGTCGTCATTTCGGGGAAAAATAAATACTAACGCTAAGAATAAAAACACTATATTTGTAACCGGTAGGCAATCAATGCAATGCTAATTATGTCGAGATAGTGGTGTTCGACGAGAAAAAAAAAATGAATTAATATTGAGTATTTTAGTAATATTACTTAGATTATAAAAATGTATTTGGCGCCCCGGTGGTCAATGGCGCCCGGTGCACGCGCACCTCTTGCACCCCCCTAGGCACGGCCCTGATTGGACCCCCCCCCGAGGCTGAAATTTCATATAGGTCCTAATGAGAAAATGTACTTTACAAAGCCGTTAGTTACGCTCATAAAAAAAATACATTTTTCAACCAATAATAAATTGTATTATACAATTATAATGCGAGTGTATATGCAGTAGCGATTCGAATGGAGTAATCGAGAAGTGATCACTTCTCTATTTTCTAAATTGTAGTAAATGCAGATGGAACTCTTAGGTCAGGTAAGACTCTACGCTGAATGGTATAGATTTGGTGGGACTTATAAACTTCAGTTTGTAAGCAAAAAAAAAAAAAAAAGTCTACATGATTTTTGATAAAATTGGTAGGTAGATTCGATGGAGCTCACTTATAAGACATAAATATGAACAGTTTGTTTTGGGAATTAAATATAGATTATTTATTTTATTTTTATGATTTTTACAATAATTGATAAAATTATACTAGATGTAATGTATCATCAACATTACTGGTTGATATAAATAACTTAAATTGATCGTAATAGGATGTACAATATAAGAACGTGAACAATTTTACGTATAGCGTCCGTATTCTATCAACTGGCACTATGGCAGTATTACAATAACCATTGGTGATATCAATAAAAATAACAGTGAAATGCGTCTTTTCAACTATAGTATTTTTGCCTGTACTCGTATTTTAATTTTATTAGTTTTTGTCGAGAAAAAAACTACTTATTAAAAATGTAGAAAAACTATAGTAAAAAATCACAGAAAAACCTATTACAGCTTATAACTGTATGGGCCCATATCACATTAGTACTCGAGGGGCTCCAGGGCTTCCACTCCAGTTAGAGCCCCTTTTAGTCCGGCCATGTGGCGACGGAAAGATACATCATTTCATTCACTCACGATTGATTTATTTTTACATTTATGTATTACTATTGTATTATAAATTATCAATAATAATTCAATGACTGACCACACTCTGCACAGACAACACGTATTTTATTATCTGGTCTAACGAGCGCTGGATTTTAAACCCATTGAGTGCAAACATGCATAGTTTAAAAACATCTTTACCTTTAACCTTTACATTTTTATTGTGTACTATCGAAGCATCATATAAAGTACAAATTATTGTTTTATAAAATTATGATTTAATGTGGTATTCGATAAATGGTGTAACGGTACAAGATATGCGGTTTGATCACGTTCGCAAAATTGGCCCGCCTAAGTATCGCAATTTTTTTTTTTAATCAGTGACGTTATTTTGCAAGTTATTTGCAAGTATTTTCAAGTCAATTATAATTATAATTTACAAGTCTAAACATTCACTGTGAAACGAAATAATTAAAAGTTATGCAAACTTCACGTCACTCACACATTTTAATCTAGAATTTTGATATCAGTACCAAACGAAAGTTATATAAATTAGCAAAAATCTGCAAGTCATTATGTTAGCTACGTCATTACGTTATAAGCTTTTGAGCTTGCCAAGTTAGCGCATTCGTGTTGACCTAGAACTTTGAAATCAGTACTGTTTGTTTGTTACTAATTTGAAAGTTCTAGGTCGAAACGGGTGAACTAACTTAACAAATTCAAAAGCTTACAACGGAAAATTCTTAAAATAGACATGCAAATTCTTGCTTTCGGTTGGTACTGATTGTAAAATTATAGATCAAAATGGAAGGGCTAGGTAATTTGGCCCAAGTTTTAATTTTTTGGTTTTACGATAAAAGAGCATAGAAACTATAAAAATGACGTACGTAACCCCGACCCCGCCCCACATTGAAATAGTACATATTTTTTTGCCAATATTTAGCATGTAATTAGCATGTATTTGCATGACTGGTCCCAAACCTCTAGTATTATCCGTTGGTTCACAAAATGAATCAAACCCATTTACACATGTCCCCACCCCGTCACAAAATATTTTGAATTCCAACATTTTGCAAGCTGACGTCGAAAAATTAATAAATAAATTGGAGTCACAGCAATTTCGTTAATTCATAAATATGGCCCCAATTGTTAAAAAAGTTATCTCAAAAATTTTGGCGTGAAAAAAATCTTGGAATTCAAAATATTTCGTGTCGGGGAGAATGTCAGGGGAAATCGGCTTAATTGATTTTGCAAACCAATGAATAACACTGGTTTGGGACCAGCCATGCAAATACTTGCTTATTACATGCTAAATATTGGCAAAAAAAAATGTATTGGTCCAATGTGGGTAGTCGAGATTACGTACGTCTAAAAATTGACTTGAAAATATTTGCCAATAACTTGAAATATAATAGTACATATTGAAAAAAAATTCTAAAACTTAGGTGTGCCATCTTCACTACCGTGGTTTGATCCGTGTGGCCTGAAATTCAGGTGAGAATTCACAGTCGTTGATCAATGTTACTGAACTTCCACGAAGTCACCGCGATAGCACCTAAATTGAACGTCTATTCGAAGATGTTTGAGGTGGCTGTGGTAGGATCAGGTCTTGACAAAGGTCAACGTAACTTAACCCACGTCCACGTTTTTCTTACTCTCTTTGGAATTGTCTTTTGAAATAAAAAATTAAAAAAATTAATAAAATAATCTTATCAATGATTGCTAATTTAAAATTATATTTCATCGGACGTTAAAGGATGGGCAAGTGTGATAACTTTTGAATAACCTATTAGATAGTCAGGCGTTATCATTCTAACTAAATAATTTCTAATTGTAATCATTCTAAGGGGGCTATTAAAGCATAGTGTATCAATGCACGTACAGTATATTTTAAAGTACGGTTAATCCAACTCACTGTTTACAGATTATATTTATAAAAGTAATATAAATTGAAAATAATATTAATTATAAATAAATTATACTCTAATAAATATTAATTCATACTAAGAGACACAACATAATATTTCCGTTACGTTAACGAAGTATTATTATAGCAATTTACAATAAATTCAGAATTGGGTGTACTTTGTACACCATTATTGATATCGTCTTTAACTGTGGTTCCAGTGTTCTAATGTTTATTTCAGTCTTTCAATCAAGGCAGATATAGCACATTTTCAAGAGGTTATGAAAATAATTACACATTGACTACATATAATGCTTTTAATTATTAATTTAAATTACATTTAATTACATTCCAAGGCAAATTTCGAGAATTCTGTGTCGTAAGATGGCAGTCACATTTTGGGGAAAAGGAACGAATAGTCTTTAAAATTATTGGAGTTTAAATAATGTACAATAAAATTGTATACTAAATATACTGTTTATCTTAATTTGTAGTTATTACAGTACAATCCTTGGAGGTAGTAGATGATTGCTCCTACCACCCCCTCCTAAATTACGGGTTCATTTGGTGGACAGATGTTTCTGAATTGAGAACAAGACCACCTCCCATATAAAGTTTTATATAGGTCTATATTAGCTTCCGTGTGTGCCACTACGTATCCTTCAGATTATGAAAATGATGTCTTACTTTTAACGTATTCCATATCGAAGATGCTGAAGTGCTTGAATTTTGAGACACCTAAACAATACATTACATTATGTTGAACACACTTTCATTGGATAATTTTAGCTATTTAAGCTATTCTATTCCCGATTAATATGATACCGATTTATCGAACACGTCATTCCATGCCAAGTGATTTTTTGATTCAATTTTATCGTGAAGTATTTTCTTTGCATTTGATAAGACCGTTGGTAACTGAGAGGAATGTGAAATGTTGGGCGTTGGCCTCAACCTCCTTATTCCTCCCCGTACGACAGCTCTACGTACACCGGTCATTCGTGGAACTCGACGTATGTGTGGAACCATCGCCATGTTGCAGATAGAAGTTATTCTAAACGAAACAAAATGATTTAGATAAAAATATGTTTAGGTATTTTGAGCTAGTCAGTTTTTCTTACTGCCGACTGTAGTTCGCCGAAATCAAAAGCCGGTCATTTTTAATTCGTATTTTCAAAATAGGAGACCAGCGTAATTGTACCTGTGAAAATGGTTAGTTATTGTTAGAATTTCTTAAAGTGCATTTGACGTTAATTGCTCTTAGTAATTCATTTACTTTAAGCTGTAAGCTTTCGATGAGATCTTTATTTAATATTAACTGAATGTTATCTGCATTTGACGAGTTCAATGGCAACTTAAAAAAATACGGAGCGTTAGGCGTTGACTTTAGGGTCTCAGTTTCTCCTTGTACGATACGTTCACCGGTCACTTGTGAGCCCCAATGTACGTAGGGAATTATTGCCATGTTGGAGATAGGAACCACTCTAAATGAAATGAAACGGTTTAGACAAAATTGTATTCAGGTTTTTTTGTGGTTGCCAGTTTCACTTACTGTCGACTGTTAGCGGAAATGTGAATCGGTTCTATCCCGATTTCAGACCGTATTGATTCATCTGTCAATCCTGAATTTTTCTGTAAAATAAATTAATGTTATTTTCATTGAGTCTAATAGATATTTTAATTAGGAATAAGGATACAAGAAATTACAGTTTTATTTCTTAACTCTTTGGCATTACGTCTCTTCGCCAATTTTGCTTCAATTTTCTTCCAGATGAAACTAATGATACACATTATGGTTTATATATTTTACAAGTCTTATAAAAACTACACGATTATACCAAGGTTTCTTTTTAAAATGTATTGAATTGTAAATATCTACAGAAATGGCCAAAAACGATATTTAAATTTAAAAGTGGTATTTTAACATTAGTAGGTAAACAATTAGCGTTGTCTGGAAACAATTATATCGAAATCGTACTGTTGTATTTCCATGGTGATTTCCGTATTACACGTTACTCACGTGTCACTGTTTATTACTAAAAATAAAAATTGGTTTTAAGAATTTTCAACAGGGATTGGACATGTTGTATACGTTATCGTATTATTATTACATGCCATATCAAAGGCGGATCTAGACATGAAGGCTATTTGGGCTGAATCAGGGCCGTATTTAGAGGGGGGTAGGGTGGACAATTGCCTGTGGAATTTTGGGGGCAGTATATTGTTATTTATTTATAATTTGTGTATATTTTTAACCGCCCCCCATACACTCTTCCAGCAGCAAAATGTTGGGCAGAATTTTATAAGTACCCCGGGGCGCCTAAATTCTTAATACAGCCCTGGGCTGAATGTATTGTAGAGTCTCCATATACGAGTACATAAATAAAAAATAACAATTTTACTTATTTAATAAGATTTACTGTTATAGTTAGTAGTATTAATAATAATTAACTAATTACTGAATAATAAATAATCATAAAAATAACCAAATTGAGTAAAAGTAATATCATTATAATATTATACGAGTATTAATTAATTTATAAAACAAATTTCGCTTTATAAAAATACGAAGCATTTAAGCAGTGCACGTGCAAGTAATTCAATAATGAATAATAAAAATGATAATGTTAAATAATTAAAATCAAACGTACGGAATTTTCGTCTAGATTTAAACACCTTACATCAGTGGTTCCCAACCTGGAGGGCGTATACACATCGCTGGGGAGGCGCAAGCAGTCATCACAAAGTAAAATTTTTATTTATCAAATTTTATTATATTTAAAATTAAGAGAAAAAATGAAAAATTAATAAAGACTAGTAATCGTTATAGATTATAGAATATAGGTCGTTAAAGTCGATAAAGATTACAAGTGTTTAGCCATAGTGCATCTGCCCTAACATAAAAATTGCTTGGATGTTAAATCTGACTTGAGGTGTCCTTTATCAAACATCGAGCCGAACTTTAAAAAATTGTCCAAAGAAAAGTGTTGTCAGACTTCACATTAAATGTTAATTTTATTATACATTCTATTATTTATATTTTTTACTAATTTATTTAATTACCTACGTCAATTTATAATTCCACTATAATACTATATTATTTACAATTATTTATATTTTATAATTACTATCATCAATAAAAAAGTAGTCTTTCCGAATATTATATAGTTTATTTGTAAAATGTAAAGTAAACAAAAAATTATAATTTTTTCAATTTATAGGTGAGGGGGCGCTAGATTTTTGAAAATTTACAAAGGGAGTGTAGAATAAATAAGATTGGGAACCACTGCCTTACACTATCAATAAATGAAAATACATACATTATTAATTGGATAAATTTTAAATTTTAAGCATCCAAACAAGGTTAGTATTAAAATTGATTAAAGTATTAAATAAATTATTTTTTATATGTATTTAATTATTTAAATATCAAAAAATTGTGGGAGCCGTTAAGCTGCAGCCCTATTTTAAATCCGGCCCTGCATCCACATATGTTGTCTATCTACGTACAGCAGAGGTCTCCAAACTTTTTTATTCAAGGGCCACAAAAAATATCAAATGCTCTTAGCGGGCCAAAAGTTTATTAACACATTATATTTTTTAATTTTATGAAAATATAGATTTACTTTAAATCTTTTTATAAAATATTGTCTACAATATACTTAAATATAATTGATAAAAATTTAAATGATAATATATATACTGTAATTTTAATAATTTTTTAAATAATTTTAGATTCTGAACGGAGTGATGGAATCTATTGGTTTTACAATGATGTGTGTTTTAGATTCTGAACGGAGTGATGGAATCTATTGGTTTTACAATGATGTGTGTTTTTTTGTTATTTTTTTATTTTTTTATTTATATTTTTTATTTTATTTTTATTTTTGTGTCTGACGACACCTTTTTTGGCAGTAAAAATGCTTCGATTTGCTTATGTAGCAACTTTTCTGAAAGGAAAGTGAATCTACTTGGTACTTTGGGGGGTCAAAAGTAAAAAATTTTCAATATTTTTTAAATGCGACGGGAAAAACCCTAAAAAAAATAAGGGAAAAACGGGAGTTTTTACGCAAAACCAGTTTTCGACAAAATCAAATTTTTTATTTTGCTATAACTCAAAAACTAATCGATGTAAATACTTGAAAAATGTTTAGATTAGCGTTATCTATACACCATTAAATTTTCAAAGTATTTTGACTTTTATTGAGCTATTTATAGACAATTGAAATTTTCAATTTTTTTAAGTATTTATTTTTTAAATAACGATAAAATTTTTTTGGCTGCCCAGAAAATCTTGAAAATTTGATACAAGGTTTCTTATAAGTTGTTCCTTAACTGATAAAAAAAAATCTAAAATCGTAAGTCACAATTTTTTTTTATAAGTGCTCAAAGTTCCAATTTATACGAAATATGTAAAAATTGCGAAAATTTGCAAGATATTTTGTAGATAAAAATTCATAAAATTTTTTCTGTTCATACTTAAGGTTCAAAATTTTAACACTAGGTTATCTATAAGCTACTCTTCAAAAATCTTAAAAAAATTTATACCGTACTTAGAGGAAAAAATTTTATGACTGTTTGAAATTTAAATATTTACGAAATTGCATAAAATGACGATTTATTCTCGAACGATTTTAAATATTTGTTATAATTCAAAAAGTATAAGTCGCAGATTTTTGAAATTTCTACCAACTGTTACGATTGGTATTTCCTTTATGTCAGATTTTTTTCAAAATATTATATTGATTTGTAAGCCACTTATAGGCATTTAAAATATTCGATTTTTTTACATTTTATTTTTATAATCGGTGATAAAAAAAATTTGGCTCCTACAAAATACTTGAAAATTTAATAGAAGATTCCACAGAAGTAGTTCTTAATGTCATTCAAAAATTATTAAAATCCATAGGCACAATTTTTTTTAATAAGCGTTTGAACAGCGAATATTGACATAGAATTACATGTAAAATATAATATAATGTATAATATTCTAGACTGACAAATGATATCGGTTTTTTTTAAATGCTCTAACTCAAAAACCAAAAATCGCAACAACTTGAAATATTCACCAAATCTTTATATTGACGTTCTCTATACATGGTTAAGTTTTCAAAGTATTTTGACATATTTTGACTTATTTATAGACAATTTAAATTTTCGATTTTTCTAAAATTTTTGTCTTTAAACATCTATAAAATTTAATTGGCAGACCGAAAACTCTTGAAAATTTAATACAAGGTTTATAATAAGTTAAACTTATCGTAACTAAAAAATATCGGTGATCGGTTTACTCAAATTTTTTTTATAAGCCCTTAATGCTCAAATTTGTATAAAATGTGTAAAAGTCACGATAATTTGCAAGTTATTTTGTAGATAAAAATTCATAAATTTTTTTCTGTTCATACTTAAGGTTCAAAATTTTAACACTAGGTTATCTATGAGCTACTCTTCAAAAATCTTTAAAAAAATTTCTACCGGAATTAGGGGAAAAAATTTTATGACTGTTTGAAATTTAAATATTTACGAAATTGCATAAAATAGCGATTTATTCTCGAACGATTTTAAATATTTGTTATAATTCAAAAAGTATAAGTCGCAGATTTTTGAAATCAGCAATACATTTTTGTTATACTTCATGGCCAAAAGTTCCTAAAATAAATCAATTTTTAAAGATACCATGATACATTGTAGATACTTTAACTATATTCATAACCTTGATATTATATGATTTGTTAAGTTAGCTAATGTAACTTATGTTGAGTTGACTTCAGCTAGATATTTTTCCTGTAATAACTAGATTATAAATTAATAAAAAAAAGGTATTACAGTAATAATAGATATAAATCTGTTTGAAATGAACAATAAGTAAAATCAATAACACTATATAATAACCTTATACTAACTTGTGAAATGACAAGTCTTTTCTAACATCAATAGAGCTAGCACAATTAAAGGCACTACAAAAATTCACCATTTTAAGTCTTAACTGCCCAATGCACACTATTTTAATTTTTATTAAATCTTAGAAAACGCAGAAGGCAGAATAATAGTCAAAACGTTAAACGAACAACGAATTTAAAATGTATTGGTAAACAATTCATACAATTATGTGTGATAAAAGAAGATAGCGGCACCATTTTTATCTGCTGTCTTTTTCTAACACGCTATCTCGGTTATGTTTACATTGGTCTTATGCATAGATAATACATTAATATGTATTATCTATAGTCTTATGACTGGTGAGCATTTCAGTTATCATATAGAGTTCAATGGTTGTTAACAGTGTTTCAAAAACCAAACATAAACTAAAAAATATACTGACTAAATTGATTATTTAAAAAGCTGATATAATTTCCCTCCTAAATCAATTGAGCTTTGCCTGATGGCTGATAGTGGAAATTGCTAACATGTTTAGATTCTCAACGGGAGTGATGGAATCTATTGTTTTTTTTTTTTTTGTATGCTGTCAAATAGCAATTGTTATTCGTTAATAACAAATGCTGCATAATATATTATTATATTCACTACAGTAATATTATAATATTACATAGTACCTAATTGTAATTGGTTTTTAATTCCTCGTGACTCGTGAGTTAAGCTTAAAATTAATCACACGTCGCAGTGGTTTTTATTACAAAAAGGTTTTAAGTTTCGGTGGAATAATCAAGTGATTGATTTATTTATCAACGTAATTATTTCATTTGAATCTAAATTAAATTATTCCTTTCTTAACCGGAAATTGTTTCGTTTCGGAATGAAACATACTTGGTTCAATACCATAAAAATTTCCAATGAATTTCGACCGCCAACTTATGTAAATAGTGCTACTTGGTCGTGCCTAGACATTTCAATGGAATTATACAATATATTACTATCAATGTTTTACTGTTTTCGGTGAGTATTTTATTAGTATACATTTCAAGTAGTAATTGTGTGACATATTTATCTAACATAATAATTTACCTATATTTTCCGGTTCTATAATCCTGGTGATGATCCATCGTGTATTAAAAGGATGTGGATTCCAAAACTGTACTTATTTATATGTATATAAATTATATACATAAATCAGGCCAAAATAGTTGTTACTGTTACTACCAGCTAAGTTAATCTGCAAACAAGCCTATGTACCAGGTACAGTTACAGTAACGGTATGTTTATTTTATGCAATTTTAGTTTTAGATTCTGTTTTTGTTTTACAAATTATAAGTGTGCATTTTCTTATTCCGTACATCACTTTTCAACATTCTTGTTGAAAAAAGTGGTTGAACTATATCGGGTAATAATCATTGAAAATAAAATAAATACATTTATATTAGTATATAATACCCACCTAAATATTTATATAATCAATCATAAACCAATTTAAAAATGGTTATTTCTTTTAAGACGACATTTAATAGTATTATTTATTGACTTATTTTTATTTAAATTGCTTATGACCAGGGCTCGTAAATTCATGCTCTAAAAAATGCCTAAATAAGCATGCATTTATGTACTCAAAATTGACAAAACATGCCTAAAAAAGTTCAAAATATGCATTTATATGCACTAATTATAAATATATTTACAGAAATACACTTTCCGCTAGGTGCACCACGGGATGGAGCAAAGAACTATACATTTTTTTTGAAAACTCTTCTACGTATTTCAAATTGCACAGTACAAAAAACAAAATATATACAATACTTCAAGTTCAAATACAAACTCTATACAAATACTTATCAGCGCAGTTAAAATAACACAGGGCTTTCTCTAGTTCGCTAGAAGTCTAGAACAATACGTATTTTCATATCGGAATTATTATTTGGCTATTTATAAGCCGTGCGCGACTGCAATAACTAGTTTTGACGAATGGTGCGGTAAAATGCTCATGCGCGCGGTGTAATGGTGTTAGAACACTACCGCTGTACCCAACCACAGCAGCACCGTACGGTTACAAAAATTAATTTTTTTTTTTTAAAACATGTCTCAGGAGAATCATTCTCATTTGGGCTACACTAATCGTACAGAGGCCAAATTTCGTCAATGTAAAGATGAGAATATTTTCTGTGTTTGTATGTGAGCTTTAACGTGTACGTCAATTCAATCGTATTATATGAGCTTTAAAAAACTATAAAATAAACTTAATATTTCAACAGTTAATATATATGAGCGTGTCAACGCTATCCCAAAAAACCCACATACAAACACGGATAATATTGTTGTCCTTAAGTGGTCGAAATTTGATTTTTGGGAGATAACTACAGACCGAATGAGAGCGATTCTCCTAAAACATGTTTTTAGGTGGCAAAAACGGGTGTGTGGCGTCCTCTTAAGTTTTTTGTTTTCATTTTCTAAAAGTTTCAAATAACAATATGATATACTATACCTGACGCTTACATTTAATCAGTAATTAATAACAGTATTTGTAATTTACATTAGTAAGATTAGTTAATTGATAATTTTTAAATAATTACATTGGAGTCACTTCGCCTACAATACTTTCATCCGAAATTTTGGATTTGGTTATTAATTTTAGAAAAAATAAATTTTGAAATAGGCATGTATATTTAAATTTGTAAGGTAGGTTTAATCAAAATAAGTTGTTTAATTGTTTAAAAGAACTTGTGTTTTCCAATGTTAATTGTTGATTAACTACTGAAAGTATAATTATTTACAAATTCTCTTCTTAGGGTTATATAATACTATATAATATTATTATTATATAATATTATTTTTGTTTAAATACGTGTTTGTGACTACTTAATCTGTGGCAATCTTTACACGATTCATATTTCCTTTGCCACCGCCCGGTACCTATGTTTTAGTTGTAACTGATTATTATATTGTTTTAGTGTTGGTACAGATGTTATCTATGCACGAGTATGCACTATGCACGTTATATCAATGCTATCGACAAATCGAAAAATGACGATCATGATTTTTCCATCAAAACCCATTTTGCATAAAAATTCACACACCTCGTAGATTTGTCAGATTTCCGTAATTATTATTTTTTTGTTACGTTTGGGAATATTTTATATATGCCGCATTGGACTTTGATTTGTGAATTGTGAACGTTGCCACTTCCAACATTAAAAATTTTTCTTTACGAACGTGTACATTTAAGTTATTGTGTGGTTTGTCCACACATTAATCCATATCACACTAATTCTAGTAAAATGTATACTTAATTATTTTTAGAAAATTATTCTATTTTATTGTCGTTTATCGTGATTCAATGCTGGTCGTAATCAATGAACTTCATTGAACGTTTGAAATTGCGAGTTTTATCTTAATTACCGACACGCGCAAAGAAATGAAACAGATTACCAAAATACTGGGTTTTCTTTAAATATTTATATATACCTTCATAGTTCATATAGTTATTGGCATTAAATCGACTAATCTAGATTTTATTTCTGATTTCGAATCACGCTGCTTGCATCGTTTGATGTGGAAGGTACTCCGTGCGATTTACTTTTGTCTTTCCGTCAATAATATATTACATCGTGTATTTGGTAAGTAACAGCTAAAATTTATATTTTAAATATTTAAGTCAATTATTGTTTAAGTTTTTATGTACGGAAAATAAATATATTTATTAACTGTATAATAAGGTAATTTTAATCAAAACTCGATTCATACAAATCTTAGTGTAACATCTAACTAGGTACATCTTCTACAAATTTTAATTAGATATTAACTATATATAGGTTATTGATTTTTATTTCAATCGATACTTGCAGTGATATTAAATAATTGAAACTATTGTAATATCAATACGGTTATTAATCTTATTATGAAAAGCAATATATTTCAAAGGTTTTTATGAATATTATATACATATTTACAAAATAAATTTGACTAAATACTGTTTGTTTAAAAAATGATAATGTAATCTTAAGAAAGTAACTATAGAAAATTCACATGAATATGTAATGAATAATAATATCCAATCAGGGCCAGCGCTACCATTAGCGAGGCCCTGGGAAAAACTTATTTTACCAATAATTGTAGTCACCTATAGTATGTATGTCGTAATTAAAGGCGAAACATTATCAAAAATGTATGATTTTAATTAACTTTTAACATATTGAAGATTTAAGCATTTTCAAAATATTGACCCTAATTACACCTATGAAATTTTTTTTAAAAAAAAATACATTAATAAATATAAATTTTCAACCCTTTAATAATTAGTTATAAACGTTCCAATACTTGTCTTACACTTGTTAACTTACGAAGATACTATTAATTACTCTCAATTTACAAATATAGTTAATTAATCTAGTCATTATTGGTTAGATATATGTAATCAATTATACATAAAATATAATAATAATACATTTAAACATGGAAGCAAAGGTTTCCATACCATGTGGCATGTTAGACGGGTCTTCGTTGGTGCATTCATAGTGATGCGAGGAAGAAATTTCTTAACAAAATAAATAAATATATATATTTTACGTACAACTATTTTGTAAATGAAACTGTAAGTAATAGTGAGTCTAATTCACTTGAAGAAGATATTGTAAATTTGTTGGAAGGAAATCAAGATGTTTCAACATCAGATTCTGATTTTTAACCCATTTAGCTTTCAAATTTCAATAATTATGAGAATTATTAAGTTTTTTTAAATTTTGTTTTGTTAAAAATAAATTTTGTTAAATTTCCTATACATTTGTTTTATTTTTTTAATCTTTTGAATAATATTTATTATTTAAGTATAAAATAAAATAAATTGTTTTGACTAAATAAGACTAATAATAAAGAATTGAGTCTGTCTATTTAAAAAATTATATATATTGATTGTTATTTATTTAGATTAACTTTATTGATACCATTTAAAAATTGGATCAAATAAGGGAATAAAATATTTGTCTAAATTTAAAGAATAATATTAAATTTTTTATAGCTAATTAACAAAAAATTTAAGTTTAATAAGTCAAATTAAAATTTAATTTTTAATAAACATATATTTTAGAAATTTCTGAAAAATTCCTCTAGGAAATACAGTTCACACCACTGCAATATTTACCGCAGTTTTTGACAAAAACTGTTCGAAAATTCAAAATCCTAAATTAATATTTCATTGAAAAATATTTTTTCCAAAATAATAGTATTATATTATCACTGTCGTTTCGGCGCCCTCAGTCCCCACATTAATATGCCCTTGACTATTTTTTTTTCTACTGTCCTTGAAGGACTTTCGCTGCCTCTACTACTTTTTTCCAATTATCTCTGTCAATACTGTCTTCTAATGTTAAACCCTGGGCGCACTTGTTTAAATCTCCTTTAACCCTGTCTATCCAGCGCTGTCTAGGGCGACCACTAGGTCTTTTTTTTTTCTTCTAGAGCTTTCTTTAGAATACCATTTGACCTCCATACATGGCCGGCCCACTCAATTCGTTTAACCATAAGGTACGCTTTGATACCCAGTTTTTGATAAATTTGTTGTACTTCTACATTAGTTCTTCTTCTGTACACTTCATTTTCTAGTAAAGGTCCATAAATCCTTCTAAGAACTCTTTCAAAGCAAGCCATTTTTCCTTATCTCCTTTAGTAGTCGACCATGTTTCACATGCATATGTTAGAACTGGCTGTAGGAAACTTTAATAATATATTAAATTATACTACAAAACTTAGTATTATTAAGTACTTTGTAAACACAACATAATTTTGCTGTGGGGCACTGTTCTCTCATTTAAATTGGGCACTATTTAGTATTTCATTCTTAAATATAATTTTTTCAATAATTATATTAATATGTTAAAAAGGTAGAATAGTCAATTTCGGTAGGTACCTAATGTTGTATCTTTAATATAGTTCTAATAATTATGTGTGTTTATATTTGGAAGCCAGTGGTTTATTGTACACTAATCTGAAATTGAGCAATATCAAGTTATCACTGAGCAAGTTTAATTTAATACAATTATTTTTTTGGTCAAAGTTTATTAAATTTAGTATATTTTTTGTGATGTTATTTTTACAATTACCTAAGTGTTATAATACAATTGACATTTATAGATTTATATTAATTAAATTAATTTATTATAATTACTCCTTGTATTATAATATAATACTGTTTTTACTATAAAAATAAGAAAGTTTAATGACATTTTATGTTATTATGTATGGTTAAAACTTTATGTAAAAGTTAATTAAAGCGCATACATACTAGTGCATAGGTGACATTATGTTGAGGCTAGTTAGATCAAGAAATTGTGTATTTTAATAAATTATGGCATTAAGTTCTATTTCAAACATCATCATAAAAATTTAATTCACAATAAGAATAATTAAATGTTTAGGGAGATAAACAATACAATGATAATATTTTAGTTACTTTTAAATTTTTTCATTGTTTATATCGTATCGATTTTGATTAAAATCAAACAATTCTTTTTTAGAAACTTCAGCATTCTTTTGCAGTTGGGCGAGGCTAACTGTTATCAGTTAAAGTAACTATCTTTATTTATATTTATTTTTTATGTTCTTTTATTATAGATAACTAACTTAGTTTGTTTTTTCTAGGTTGTCTTTGTAAAAGTTTGTATTTTTTTTTTCTGACCTAATTTTTTTTTTTTTTTTTTAGGTAATTTCCGGTTATTTAAGTTATTTCAGGTTATTTTGGTTATTTAAATTATTTCAGGTTATTTTGGGTTTGTTTATAATCTGCTTAGGTTGTTTTTTTTCATAATTTGTACTGAATTTTTATTAAATTTTTATCAAAAATGGGACGATTATCAAAACGTGCACTTAAAAAAAAAGAAGATAAACAACGATCCCGTGAAAACAAAACTGTTCGTGAATGTGAACTTAAAAAGGATAATTTAAGAAAACAATTATATCGCGCGTCTCAAGATATTGATGTTATAAATCAAATGAAATTACTTAACTTGAAGTGTACTAAAAAACGATTGGAAGACCCAGATATGAAGAAAGCTAACCAGATCGCCAGTCGCAAAAGTATGGATAAACGACTGCAAGATCCAGATTTTAAAAAAGCTCACCAGATCGTATGTCGTAAGATTATGGATAAACGACTGCAAGATCCGGATATCAAAAAAGCCAACCAAATGACCAGTCGTAAAAGTATGTTGAAACGACTTCAAGATCCAGTTGTAAAAAATGCAAACAAGGTCGCCAGTGTGAGGAACAGATTAAAACGAATGGAAAATCCAGTTTTCAAAAAAACATAAAATTCAAAATGTTCAAAACATGAAAAAGCGAAGATTACCATCAGATAGTAGTGTACAGCAAAATGTATCTACTAAGAAAAAATCAAATTCATTAACTTATAGGAAATGGGAACAGCAGAAATTAAACGAGACCAGGCAGAGAAAAGATGTTTTGATATCTGAATATATGTTGAAGAAGTCTCAAGGTTTATCTGAAAAATGTTATTCGTGTCATAGATTACGTTTCCCATCCAGTGTAAATAAATGCAACTCCGATATCTTCAGTCGCTTGGGAATGTCAATTCCAAATGATGTCCAGAGTACTGTGACGATATGTACAAGTTGTTACCCACACATAAAAAAATCCAAAGTTCCTCCATTATACATAGGAAATGGTTATGCGTTAAACGGTGTTCCATCTTCAGTTATGCAATTAAATCAAATTGAAAAGCAGATGGTTTCACTTAGGTTACCGTTAATGAAGATATTTAAATGTCTTCGCAGTGATGGACAGCCTAAAAATCAAAGGAAACATTATTAATGTTCCAATAGATCTTACCAAGACTACATCTATTTTGCCCAGACGTGCCGAAAGTTTAACTGCAATTAAGGTGATGAAGGTAAAATTGAAAAGAAAAGCGTGTTATAAACAACATTATATTTATCAAAATGTCAGACCATCATTAGTAGTATCAGCATTAAATGATTTGATTAAAAAACCTTTGTACAAAGATGTTGAAATAGACAAAGATTGGTTGGCTCATGTCACAGAAACGACAAAAAGTTTAGAAAACGACTGATCACGAAAGCGAAGGAACAGAGGATGAAGATACGAGTATTGAACAAATCAATTCGGGATCAAAGGACACAATGATTGAAAACTGATTTTGTTTCTTTTGCCCCTGGTGAAGGCATGAAACCATTATCTATTCTTATTGATGACCACGCAGAAGAAAAAGCTTTTCCTAATTTTGTGGCCATCCACGCTCAAATAAATCACCTTTGAAGAATTATTCGAAAGTAATAAGGTCCGAACTACTGAACATAGATCGAAGGTTTGCCTCTGACTCATCTAACTTGTTTTTTAAATGCAAAGTATTAGTACAAAAAACAATTGCTAACAATGTGCAAATTTTTTTACAGAAAAACAAAAAAGGAAACACAACTGCGAATGAAGTTGCAAATCCAGTAGTTTTGAATAAAATGATAGATAATGATCAAGGATACCGAATGTTACACAACGTACAAAATTCACCTTCATATCTAGCAGCGATGAGAAAAAATGTTTTTGCCATGGTGCGTCAAGAAGGTCAGCCGACATTATTCTTAACATTTAGTCCTAGTGAATCGACTTGGACTGATTTGATAAAGATTTTGTACAAACTACGTTACTCCGAAACATTGTCTGATGATACTGTTCTAACTTATGCACAAAAATCAGATTTAATCCGACAAGACCCAGTTGTTTGTGCTACTTATTTCGATCATAGGTTTAGTAGAGCACTTTTCAAATTGATCAAGTCAAAAAATGCAATTTTCAAAGAACATAATGTGAAACATTTCTTTTATCGTGTCGAATATCAACATAGAGGGAGTTCACATGTACATATGCTATTGTGGTTAGACAATGCACCTGTTTTCGACCCAGCCAAACCGGAAACATTTGGTGCCTGTGTTACAAATACAAATTGTGTTAAACAAATACATTACTTGTATGGTAGACGATAGCAGTCCTGCCCATCAGTATTTACCTAAAAATACTCATAGGCATACACACACTTGTTACAGAACCGATGAAGACAAACAAATGAAAAAGTGTCGATTCAACATACCATATCTACCAATGAATGAAACGTGTATATTGACTCCGCTAACAGAAGACATTAGTAATCCTGTCACAAGAAAAATACGTATCCTGCAATATTAAAAACTACTGCAGTACCTCAGGGACTTCAAGGACAGTGATTCATCTCCAGATCCATCCTGAAGACATTTTACAAGAATTATCCATAAAAGATATTAATGAGTATAAATCTATTATTCGAACTGTTATAAAATGGCCAACAGTTTTTCTAAAACGTACAATAAAACAGCGAATGATTTCTGGATTCAATGAAGAATTATTCCCGTTATGGCAATCTAACATGGATATACAGTTTGTATTGGACGTTTATTCATGTGTTAGATATGTAATCGAGTATATTGGAAAAAGCCAACGTGGAATATCGAAATTGATGAGGACATAGTTGAAAATCTTAAATCTTCTACTGATTTATCGGTCAAAGAACAATTAAAGAAGATAGCTTCAACGTTTTCAGGGAGTCAGAAAATATCTGCACAGGAAGCAGTGTACACTTGCTTAGGTTTGAAACAAAGCAATACATCTACTGGATACATATTTATAAACACTAGTCACCCTGATAAAAGAACTCGAATGTTGAAACCAATGGCAATAAGAGGAGAAATGGATCCAAAATCTGATGATATTTTCTATGACGGTCTCATTGAACACTATTCCTGTAGACCATACGGTCTTGAGGATTTAACTTTGGCTGAATTTGGTTCCAATTATGAAGTTCGTGGTAGAAAAAAAACTGCCAACAACAGTTCTGATTCGGACACTGACACTGAACTAGATACCACTTATCCGATTGACTCCACTCCAATTGGAAAACCAAACAAGTATATACATAAACGTAGAATCAGAAAAATCATACGATACGTTAGGTTTAATGTGGATAAAAACGAACAAGACTTTTACAGAGAAAATATTATGTTATTTTTACCATGGCGGGATGAAAAAATGGATATGTTGGATGTTAACTGTAAACAGGTGTATGAAACAAACATTGTTCAAACACAAAACTTGTACCAGCAGTTTAATAAAGTAGAAGAAACGGAATTAGACAATAACAAAATCCAAATAGAAGAGGAACAATGCTGTAACAATAATCATGTTCAAGACGAAGAAGATTGGGTACCAGACGATGTATTAGTAAACAATGTTGGAGATTATGTTGAAACTGCAAGTACATCGGATGTAGATGAACCTAAAGATGGTGGAAGGATAATAGTGCACCTAATAGACAATGACCTGTTCAAAGACTTGATAGGATGTTTAAACGACGGTCAACGACAACTCTTATATTATACAACTCATGTCGTAAGAAGTCAATTATGGGGTAACGGTCAGCCTGCGATGAAGACATTTGTCACTGGACCAGCAGGAGCTGGAAAGTCAATGCTTATACGAGCATTAGCACAGTCTGTAATTCGAATCTTAGACCGGATAAAGATGATCTGTCACTTCCACCTGTGTTACTGACTGCGCCAACAGGTAAAGCTGCATATGGAATAAAAGGTTTAACACTTCACTCAGCGTTCAAACTCCCGTTGAATCAAACGGCCGGATTGCTGCCAAAATTAAGTTCAGATATTTCAAATACACTACGTTGTCAATTTGCCAATTTGAGGCTTTTGATAATCGATGAAATTTCTATGGTAGGCATAAAAACTCTGGGATATATTGATCAACGATTGAGGTCTATATTAAGAATTAATAAACCATTTGGTGACATAAATGTAATAGTGTTTGGCGATTTCTTCCATCTAGCACCAGTATTAGCAACACCACTGTACGATAGTTTTGAAGAAATATTGTCTAAATATCCAACTGCAGTAGAAATGTTATCGATTAAATCTATTTGGGAAACATTCAAGTTTTATGAGCTGACTGAAATAATGCGCCAAAAAGATGACAAACAATTTGCTATAATGTTAACAAAGTTGGCCAGAGGACAGTTGGAGGAAGGTGATGTAAAATACTTCCAAAATCTTATAACCCAGCTAGACATTACTTTTCAACCACAAGTTATGCATCTTTTGGCTACAAATAACGAAGTAGACGATATGAACATAAGAGTGCTTAACTCTATGAATCAGGTTAGTTTCATATCCGAAGCCATTGATACGTCTGCAAAAAGACCGGATATCGAATCTGCCAAGAAACTGCCACGACAAAAGACTATGGACTTACCATTAAGATTAATTTTAAAAGAAACTGCTAAATACATGGTAGTAGTGAACATTTCAACCGAAGACGGCATAGTGAATGGTGCAATTGGAGAACTCATGCAAATAAACAAAGGACACACTGTAGGTGGCAAAGAAGTTGCAAAGAGAGTTTGGATCAAGTTTGATGAGCCAGATGTGGGGTCACTAACTAGACAGAAGATTAGAGGCAAACTTAAACCCGAAGGCGAATACATAGATGATATGTGCAAGTGGACGCCGATTGATACCATAAAATTAAAATTTCAACTTGGTAATGCAGAGCGCCATAAAGTAACAAGAATGCAATTGCCCTTAGTGTGGAAGCTTTGACATTGACGGTACACAAAAGTCAAGGAGCCACGTATCAATCTGTAGCGTTTCATATACCCAAGAAATACTTGAAGTGCAATATGTTACATGTGGGATGTAGTTGAGCAACATCGGCACAAGGTTTGCATATAGACCACTTTCCTGCAAAGCCACCAAAACCTTCTGTTAAAGTGGAACACGAGATGTGCAGACTTAGGACACCAAGTTGTGCTCTTATTCCACGGTTTTCTAGAATTATGACACTCAACAGGCCACTCTTATTTATGTCACATAATATAAGGTCTTTGAAAAAATATGAAGCTCACATTAATGCGGATATAATTCTTTTACAATCTCAAATAATGTTTTCCCAAGAAACCGGTTCATAATCAACTGACACATATACCATTAAGAACCATATTGAATGCTGTAGAATAGACAGTATACATGCAAATGGTAAAAGTGGTTCAATTTGTTCAACTTTGCAAACATTATTTTCAGCCGATCAAGGTGTATGGGACAGAATAAGTGACTACAGATGCAATAATTGTAATAACATCGGTGGTTATGAAAATAAGCATCAGATAATAGTAGCAAATGAGTGTATAGTAATTCAACTAAAACTATTTACAACAACAATTGTGAATGGACAATTTGTTTCCAACAAGATTACATATCTAAAACTGGGTGGCGTAACAACCGCTAATTTGGAAATTGCTGGAGCACAATACAAAACCCAAGCCGCAATAGTACATATTGGACAAGACACACGTTCTGGCCATTACATGGCATACCTGAGACAAGGACATTCCAAATGGGTTTGCGCCAATGACACAACTGTTGCTGAAAAAAGGTGGCCAACCAACAGCAAAGATGTATATGTTGTCATTTTAAAAAGAATGTAACATTATTTTCCAATTGGATATAACAAAAAAAATTATAATAACAACCTGTATAGAATTTGACTAATGTTGGGTACAAAATAGAAGGTGTAAACCGCCAACTATTAACCTACATAATAATATTATTATGTATGAGTTGCCAGTCCCAAGCCTGGGTAGAAAGTGTATGGGCGATAACTTTATATTAATTGTTTTTATTTTATTTTTTTACATAGCAGAAAATTAGATTTTCTTATTATTTAAACAATTGAACGATAGTCGAGAAGGGACTTTGTGACCCTTGACCATGTAGTTCTGTGTGGACAGAGACCTGTGTGGCCATAGACCTTTGTGGTCCTAAGCCTGTGTGGACATAGACCTGTGTGGTCCTAAGCCTGTGTGGCCCTATTCTATATCAATTGTAATTATAATTATTTTATTATATTTAATACTCATTATACAGTGTGATTCATTTTAAAGGTAACACTAAATAATTCTGTCGAGTGACTTTGGATTAATATGCGGTTTTCGGGAGGGGACAGGGAATACATAAATACACATTTCTTGATGATTTTTACATTTTTAGATCTTTCCGTGTGCGCATGCTCAATACAACTTGCATTTTTTTAAATGGCAACAGGTGTTTTGAATACCAAACTAGGATAGACCTAATTTTTTTAAGTGAATTTGGTCCATTTTACCATAGCTCTAAAATCAAAATTTACTAAATGGCAACGAGTCAAAGTCTTAAGCCTGTGTGGCTCTAGTCCTGTGTGGACATAGACCTGTGTGGTCCTAAGCCTGTGTGGCTCTAGTCCTGCGTGGACATAGACCTGTGTGGTCCTAAGCCTGTGTGGCTCTAGTCCTGTGTGGACATAGACCTGTGTGGTCCTAAGCCTGTGTGTCTCTAGTCCTGTGTGGCCCTATTCTATATCAATTGTAATTATAATTATTTTATTATATTTAATACTCATTATACAGTGTGATTCATTTTAAAGGTAACACTAAATAATTCTGTCGAGTGACTTTGGATTAATATGCAGTTTTCGGGAGGGGATAGGGAATACATAAATCCACATTTCTTGATGATTTTTACATTTTTAGATCTTTCCTTGTGCGCATGCTCAATACAACTTGCATTTTTTTAAATGGCAACAGGTGTTTTGAATACCAAATTAGGATAGACCGAATTTTTTTAAGTGGATTTGGTCCTTTTTACCATAGCTCTAAAATCAAAATTTACTAAATGGCAACGAGTCAAAGTTTCGATTAAAATTATTGAATTTTTCAACAATCATACTAGAATTTTATGAATTATTATAAAATGTTAAGTATTTTTTTTTTGTATCTTTAGGTTTCCAGATATTATTAAATCATTTAAATTTAATTTTGAGGAATTAACATCAATTAGACGTAAATATTTAATTTACAGAGAAATGATTAAACTAATTAACACAATTTTTTTTAATTTTAATCATTTTTATTATTTATTTAGGTAAAAAATGTCTAATAACTATCTAATAAATTGTTCAAAATTTAGGCCATCATTCTCCATGCATGATTGAAGTCGACGAATCACCTCTCTTTGAGTAGCTGCTAATATCTGAAAATAATCTAATAAATGAAGAATAACAATAAATGATAAAATCAATAATTTAAATAGAAACTTTAATAATAGAAGTTAAAAAAAATAAATCATATCAGTTAGTTTAGTCTTAGTAAATGAACTAACATTTATGTCTAATTGATGTTAATTAATTCCTCAAAATTAAATTTAAATGATTTAATAATATCTGCAAACCTAAGGATACAAAAAAAATACTTAACATTTTATAATAACTCATAAAATTCTAGTATGATTGTTGAAAAATTCAATAATTTTAATCGAAACTTTGACTCGTTGCCATTTACTAAATTTTGATTTTAGAGCTATGGTAAAAAGGACCAAATCCACTTAAAAAAATTCGGTCTATCCTAATTTGGTATTCAAAACACCTGTTGCCATTTAAAAAAATGCAAGTTGTATTGAGCATGCGCACACGGAAAGATCTAAAAATGTAAAAATCATCAAGAAATGTGTATTTATGTATTCCCTATCCCCTCCCGAAAACCGCATATTAATTCAAAGTTACTGGACAGAATTATTTAGTGTTACCTTTAAAATGAATCACACTTAACCATGAATATAATACTTAATATATTAATAGTTATATGTCTGTTATGTATAATATATATATATGTAAAAAAAAAAAAACATTTCAAGTTAACGTTAAAATTAATTTAATTTAAGACAATATTTGTAAATAGAAACGGTTTTGGCAACTTTTCCCTTTTCTATTAGGTTAACTTAAATTCATTTTTAATTATAAAAAAAAAATTAATTAATTAACACTACAGTTATCTATACGGGAACTCAAGAACATCAAATACTTCAGTACCAATAATATAACAAGCTCCAAGGTTTAAACAAGAAACCGTAGACAGAGCAGAACGATCCTAAGCTAAAATGGGACCGTTCAGTTAGAGGGATGTTCTCTCAAAAGTTCAACAACTTGTGAAATAAAGAGAATAGATGTCTTCGAAAACAACCAGAGGACATGTATAGATAACAATGTGTCACATTATTATTTATGTAAAATTATTTTATTTTTCTTTCTCTTATATAATTCATATTCTTTAAATTTTTTTTTTATTGTATTCAAATTTTCAAAAATACCTAAATATTTAATACTAAAGGCCTGAGGTCAGATCTCAATAGAGGGGAGGCAATTGTTACGGCTACATTATGCAAGCCTAACACTCCTCAGTTTTTTAGCCAAATAGGCATAAACATAATTCAAATAATTGTACGACAGGGGGAGACAGCTCATGACGTCAACGGTAAATATTAAACGCGTATAACTTTAATTGACATATAACTATCTTAACGCGAGTAACTTAAAATCTTATCAATACTAAGTACGTCGTGTGTGTCATCTCCGCCTGTCATTCGGACCATCATTGTTCAACGCTGTGGTCCAATAATCAGGTGTATATATTATATTTACTATATTTATATTTAAGATAATAAACATCATTGTGTTGCTCATATGGTAATTATATATTTTACGAGATTGACGAGCCCTTGGAGTCCCGCAACAGGGCTATTAATATTAATCAGGGAACTTTAGAGTATCTAGTGCAGAGATAGTCTGGCTATATCGTAAAGATTCCACTAGATAACTCTATCGGCGGACATTCGTATTCGCTAACGAATACCGAATAGTTCCATTACAATGTATTTAAAGTACTTGTCATTGAATCTGTTATTTTTTTTACAGATTTAAAATATTTAATCAATTAAAGATATGAAAGTGCATGAATAAGTGCAAATAATATGTTTGCATTAGATGATATTGTTGATGTACCACTAACTCTGAATCTTATAAATAATTTGTCATTATTCAATGTTTAGTGTGATACACAATTCTGTATCTATTCAACATGGAATTAAATAAATGTATCAATCCACTGTTAATTTTATGAAATATAATAATATATAAATAACAATCATCGAAGTAATGGCTTAATTTCAATTATTAATATGGTAAATTGTCCTTAGTAATTAGGTCAAATTTATTTTAAATTCCTCAATACTAAAGCCTACCAGTTGGGAGACAAATAATAATTGTTATTAGTACTACACCGAGAATAACATTAGCTGAGCTAGGTTATCCAAATTTACATTTGTTGACATAATACAGCCATTAGTAATATGCAAATAATACACAAAATATATAATTATAAGTAAATAATAATTAAACATATTAATAATTTTATTTATGTAAGAGTAATAATAATTACTTATGAAACTTAAATTTTGAAATTTTTGCAAAAATTTGTGGAAAATGACTCTTTATTTATTTGTATGCATTTTTAACGAAAATGTATAGCAAATATATTGTATAAAAGGAAATGCGTATCGAGAAAATTCTAGAATCGTACATGTTTTGAACGCTTTTGACGTTCTCGAATATTCTATGCCTAATAAAAGCGCCGTGCTCGTCGCCGGTCCAATCAGTGTTTCCACAATAGTTGCGCTTTACGTATATGTTTATCGTGTCCATTTGAATTTTGACTGAGCATATTCTGCATTAATCTCGGCGAGTTCCGTTCTACGATTTTCCTGTGTTTTCGTAATTTTCATAGACTACAATCGAAGGTAAGTGCACATTTAAACTCCGAAATTTGAATTAACTTTTTATAAATACATTTTAATATGTAACAATTACAATGATTTTAATATAAAGTATTAATTTTCTTTCGTTTATTCACATTTCTCTGTGTGATCGTTTAAGTGTACTTTGTAATATTTTATTATATCCTTCAGAATTTAAACTAAATTCACTTCATCACGCTCCGCACGAATTTCACTGTTTTTTTTTTTTTTTTTATAAATTGTTAATATATGTGTTTTTCGACGTTGATTTTGAAATATAATTTTTTGCGGAAATCATTACCTAGGGAACTTATACGATTATTCAGTAATCGTATCATATCAAAAATATGATCTTAATGCTTTGTAATGAACGTTTTGGTTCGGTTGGTGCCCTGTTCATATCTTACCTAGGAGTTTTTGGTTCGACTATACTTATAAATTCATTTTTAGTTTTTTTTTTTTTTTTTTTATAAATTTTCCAATGTTAATGTTTAAAAATGAATATTATTATAATTAACCAAATGCATTTATATCTTGACTTAAAATTATGGTTTTTCGTTTACATTTTTTACATTTGCTTTTTCGAAAAACCTATTGCCTATCGACGTGTTTTTCACAACAAATCGAGGGATGTATCGATTTGAAATTTATCATTTCCCAGAGTTTATTTATAATAAATGAATGTATTCAAAATTTGCAGTATAGATATTTTATACGTTACTATGTTTTAGATGTCTATTTTACCGTTCTTAATGGATGAACTGTCTCGGCCAATCATGTACGATCAAAACTTTGGTCTCGGTTTACTGGATGATGATTTACTCATAGGACCGTATCAATATGGTCGTAGCCGTTGTCCGATTTTGTTGAAGTCTTATATAAGACCACATCGCTTAACCTCGGCCGCACAGAGTGGTTTATCTTGCATCCAAAACGACAAAAACAATTTCAAGGTGGATTTGGATGTCAAGCAGTTCAAGCCAGAAGAAGTATCCGTTAAAGTTGCGGACGGTTGTATAGTGGTAGATGGAAAACACGAGGAACGCAGTGACGAGCATGGTTACATTTCCCGTCAGTTTACTAGGCGTTACAAGATGCCAGATAATGTTGATACAAATGCTATCACTTCTACATTATCCTCGGACGGCGTGTTGAGTATTGGAGCTCCGAAAAAGGTATTTACAGATTGTTTATGATAGTTATTGATTAATTTTAATGTTTTACATTTAAAAAAAAAAAATCTAATATTTTTATAAATGTAGATTCCTGAAAAATGTGCTGAAGAAAGACCGATTCAAGTTGTTCAAACAAACCAACCGAGTAACAAACAATCTTCCAACAAGGATAAAGAAAACAATGAGAGTATGAAAACCAAAAACCAGTAATTGGCTTTTTTTTTCTTAATGTTATTGTAGGATTCAACGTAAAAGTAAATCAATTTTACTGTATTTTCGAGAATCTAATAATAATTTTTGTATATACGATTTTTAGAAATTTTTTTTTTTCTATTTATACCAAAAATAACTAATTATGTTCCTTATTATGAAATTGTTGTGAGACTTCTATAATAAAGTTTATATTTATTATATCATTTGGTTGTTGTTATTTTTGAGTCAGTTTTTTAATTAATGATAATATTTTTAAGATAAGCTATTAAGTAGTTCCAGAATTTCCCGTTGGCATTGAATAGAGTAAAAATCGGTTAATTTTCTTATTGTTTAATTATTAACAGTAAGAGTAAATTGCCCTCCAATTTGTTATATAACATATTTTAAGTACTAAGTACTAATTTAAACCTCGGTGTGTAATAATATCTTAATATAAGTTGCATATAATTTGATGTACTGATTACCAATACATAACTGTCAAATACTAAATAACTATACAAATATATTACCACTAAGTATTAAATTATTCAAACGCAGTGTAATATGAATCAAGTTTTTAATTTGCTCTTACGGTTTTTATAATGTTATTCATTGAATCTTCAATGAAATAATATGAAATTTGAATGTTATGAAAATTTCTGATACTCTATGATATTTTCTTATTAGGTACACTACCGAATAGGTAATAAGATGATATTATATTTTAAAAATATCAAACCAAGGCTTATAGATAAGAGTCTATAATTATAGATTTTAATCTATAAACCTTGATATTAGACGTCAATTTTTAATAGGTACTTTTTTCACCACATTTCATACATTTAATACATTCTTGATTTGATTGTTATAATATGTTATCTCCTTGTGAAATTAAATATATAAGCATAAATTCTGTTAAAAAAATGCAAAATGATAGAATAATAGACTTCCATTTTCTGATAAATGTAAATATATCAATTGAATTTAACGTTTTATAATTGTTACGTACTAAATTATTTTAGTAATTAAACTATAAAAATTGATAACTGTATTTGTATTTAATATTCAAGAAAACTATGTGGAATTTTGTAAAATTACCCCCTTAAAGACTAAGTAAACTAAATGTCCAATCAAAAATCATTTGCACATGAAGACATTTAAAAATTTAAAACTAATATAATTCATCCATTCTCTCAAAATCACATTAAATAGCAAGACTAGAAAGAAACATTTTACATTTTATATTAATAGTAGTGGAAATGCATAGAACGCTGCAAATTAACTCTTTATTTAAAAAACTGTTGGCTAATTGCTTTACATTAATTTAAACGTTGTACAATTTTTAACCATTCAAAATTTAAATAGAACAACTACATTTATTTATTATTCTTATACCACTTGATTTAATCAAAATCCATAATATTGTTTATTTTTAAATATTGAACTCGTAAGGATTCATTGTCTAATTCGATTTCGATAACAATTATTTAGTATACAATTACTGTACAAGCTATTTATTGAAATTATTAAGCTACTAATATTTCAGTTTCCAATTTTTCTATTGACTTGGACTATCTATGAATATTTAATTAATGCTATGTGTGTTAAAAATTATGAAAATTATTAAATTGATACTTGGAATTGTTGTAAATACAGTGTACTAGTACATAATAATAAATGATAAAAATAAATATGTTATCATTAAACAGATATAATAAAAAGATAGATAGCATTTTTTAAAGTTATTGCAGTAAAAATTACAAATACAATAATGTAATTTATAGTACATATGAATATTTATTTTATAGATGTATTGACTGTTTATGCATTTATTTTAAATATAATTAAATCACATGTATGGAACCATATAATAATTTGAATTAAAGATTGTTTCAATACAAAAATAACAGTATAAAAACATTATATTTTAAATGTGTAACATGATAAAAAATGATTTGAACAACTTAAAATTAATAATATTATGTCCAAAATAAAATACTGAAGGCCATTGCAAGACAACAAAATGATACATATGGACTTTTGCGTTCACCAATTCTTGCCAACTTCCAGAATGTTCCCAATGGTCTATATAAAAAAAAATTACAATTTTTCATTAATAATAAGCAAATATACTCAAATTGAATGCTATAAATGTCTATACAAACTATACAATTGAATTTGAATAATGATATTATAAACTTAAAACCTGAATATCATTATTAACTTTTGTCAACCTCAAAAATTATGTTTAAACATTACAGTTAGGTATTGCATAAATTAATAATATTATATTAAGTTAATGCCATACATGTTTAAAGGAACTGAGTATAATGTACAGTTAAATAATTTAATTTATGTTCTTAATTTATTTTTTATGAAAGATATAATCTCTAATCTAAATTATAATTTGAGAAATATTTTGTACAAGTAATTACTGCATTTTAAGGTTTTTAAAATAAAAATATAAAAAAAATACTGCAAATAGATAAATATATTATTAAATAATCTTTGATTCATAGGTATACATTTTTAAATGTTTTACTTTTTATGCAATATAAATAATACATTTATAGATTCAAAAACATGTTTATGATATAATATTAAAAGTACAAAAATAAGTTAGATTCAGTATTAAATTAATACTATATTAAGCTAATATTATTAAAAAGTAAAAAAAATGATATTATATTGAACAGTAGCTAAAACACATTTAAACAAACTGTATCAATTGTTCATTTTATGAATGGAAAAAAACATGATTATTGATCGTTAATTGAAATTTGGAGTGTTAAACGTTTTTGCTTTTTTAAAAAAATTCATAAAATAGATACATAGTAATTTGATAATTAATTGTAATATAATTTAAATGGTAACAGTACAATAAGTTTTACTTAATCTAATATTTCTTTTTAAAACAAATACATTAATACAAAAACCAATTGTAAACATAAGAAGTTAGAACTGGAATAAATAAATAGTACTCGTATTGTATTGTTAAGTATATGATATTAGTATCTTACCCGACTTTGTTTCTATCAATAATGCTTGGCAGTAACTGCCGTAGATACGTGCACGTACAAATAGACAGCAGTAAAATTGTCAAGAGACTTTGTAAATTGAATATAGCCAACTGAAACGAGAAAAAGGATAACAACAATATGCATTTAAATAAACGGCTAAGACTAGTATACGTAAATAATCTATTCTGTGTTTGAGATATTATTTTACCATGATTGCTGTACGGTTACTGAAATTATATCAAACTTGAGATAGGAACGAGGAACTGTTGCGTACGTCGAATTGAATTGGTCGTAAAAATTACATTTGAAACCGTACATCCGTGTTTTGATTCATAATAAATAACACAAAACGATGAGAAATAAAATGTTTAAATAGATACTTAAAAGTTTATCAATCAAACATCTACGGACAAACACACATAACACCGTTGAATTGATAAGAATTTGTACACATCGTATTCGTTGATCACGCGCACGCGCACGCGTACACATATTATCATGTAGCGTTGATAAGAAAATATTGGGGTTTTTTTTTTTTAATGGCTGCATAGCCGCGGAAATACGGAATAAATAAATTATTATTCTTGAAAAATCTATCACGTGGATTGGTTGATGGTAGTGATGGGCATAATCGAATGATTTTAATAATCGAATGATTAGTAATCGAGACATTTTCATAATCGAGATATCACTCGAAATAATCATTCGAAATGTCCAAATGAAATATTAATAATCGAGATATCACTCGAAATAATCATTCGAAATGTCCAAATGAAATATTAATAATCGAGATATCACTCGTTCAAAATAATCGAATTGTTTTGAATGAAATATCGAATAATAACAATAGACGGGTTTCTTTTTCTTATGTTATCTTTACATTATTTATACTTGGTAAATATCAACAACTTTACTATAGCTATGTCCTACCAAATAATCCTATGGTTAGAAAAATATATTACCCATTAAGTCAACAACAATTTAATAATAGTTTTATTATAGTTTATTAGTTAAATTCCCTCGTTTCATGGACGTCATTCATTCATTCCAAATAATTTATATCCGATTATTAACATTTTGACTATTTTGAGGCTAAGAATTCATTGTTTTAAAAATAAACTTAATAAACGAGATATCATTAGAAAGTATGATTCGATTATAATAAATCATTCGACTATAATATAATCATTCGATTATAATATAATCGAGATATTATTTTCGTAATCGAAATATCTCGATTATATAATCAATATAATTTTCATAATCGAGATATCTCGATTATTTTCATAATCGAGATATCTCGATTATATATCTCGATTATGCCCATCACTAGTTGATGGTCGGTGCGAGATTTGCGTAGAACTCGACGACCAATCATAGTCAACGATTTTCAAATAGTGTTTGTCTCATTAGTATTTCTAAATAAATAACCAATGGTATTACGATGAACGATTTGTGAACCGTGTGATTCAAATTCACCATCCCTTTAAAGCCGCCACTGCGTGTCACCAACAACACGTGTCGATTCATCGCGCTCACTTGATGTACAAAATGATTTTTTATCGTTAAAAATAAGATAAACGCCTACATGTTTGGTAACCATTTAGATCCGTGTTTGATGAGATAAAATGTTTGACTTACCCATCAAACGTTTGTACAACTTCAAATCAACCAAAAGCACATTTTGACCTTAAACGTATGTACTCGTTGAAAAATTGAAAGCGAACTTTGTTTTTTTCGTCCTTCGTCACTCGTGCAACATAGTACAACAGTAAAATCTACCCATACATTTTCATTAGCATGATTGATGTATTGAAGTGATATAGATTCTGAAAACAGAATCAATACCGGCATGAAGTCTACCCAAGATAGATCAGCCTAATTTTCGTTAGCTTGTTAACACATATTTGTTCTGAATTCTATCAAGTTTTGCAATTTATAATATTGTGAACTTTGTAACAAAATCCAAATAACGTCCATATTTTGGTCAACGGACTCAAGTAAATTCATTCGTCGACTATAATTCGAGAATCATGTTGCGTTATCTCTATTATACCACACTGCGGGCCGTGGGTTTTATTTTAATCAATGAAGTTCGTATCAACTAGTTACCATAACCATAGATTAAATATACTGATTTATCCCTGACAAGCTGGAAGCTGGGTGGTGATCACCCCCTTCCCATCGCAAGTGTGGTGCTCGGGGACCCCCCGGCACCATACACGTCTCCTAGCAAAGGTGTGTACCAGCTTGGGGGGGGAGGAGTTGACACGGTCGTGTCTCACGGATACCGCGATCTCACCCGTTACACCCCCTTGCCGCTGTAACATCGTACGTTCGATTATCAATCGAACGCCCGAGCGATTAAAAGAACCAGTTTTGGAGACGGCGATGTGTCACGAAGCGTTCGCGGACGGTGAGCCGACCGCCGCGAACGAATGACGACTTGTCTGCTTTTAGCCGTCTTCGTGGCCTTTTATTTATTTGTTTGTATGTCTGATGACATTTTCTCTATTATATTTTTGTGCGTCTTATTATCATTATCAATTTAGTCTTGTTTATTCATTCGCCATATTTCATTATTATTATTATAATAATAAATATAATTATTATAATTTATAAATTTTTCTTTTCTTTTTTTTTTTATAATTTATATTTTTCTTTATTATTATTATTATTAATATATTATTGTATGTGTAATTGTGCTAGGTGACATGCTGAGTTGTTAATGTTGTAATAATGACAATAATGTAATGTTATAATTATTTATGTAGAATTATTGTGTTTGTGTTAAATGATTTACGTTATATTCTTGTGTACAATAGACATTAAAATAGATTTTTGTCCACGGCGTTGACACAATCTAGTTTGTGAGCGTTGACTATTGTTATTATTTCATTATTCATTTATTCCTTATCGCAATTTATTTTTAGTATAAATCGCACGAACCGCGGCTGATCATATCCTTCTCTTCACTGACCATATATTTTGATTATATATATATATATGATTATATATTAATTGTAAATTATTTTTCGATATTACAAGTGAGTGCGCTATCTATGTGATATTAATTTATATGTTTCCATATCACCTATACCCGTGGGCTATCTATAGTATATTTAATCTATGCCATAACGACGTAATTTTATTTCGATATATTTATTTTATTGAGTTTATCGCCATATGATTAATAGATAGGGACATTATTTTCAAAGGTTAGTTACTTCGTTAGACTATTACCAACTCCATTATTTTTCTAATCATCTTAAAATATTAATACTTGATATTTCATATTATATGCAGAGCGAAATGTGATAAATATTCGAGTACATTAATTTATCCCTACTCACTTATACTGATTAATTAAGCCACTTCAAGTTCAATGGATCATAGAAAATGTGCAAATAATTTCATGTCGTATCACATGTAATACTCCCGAATAATGGATTAGTTGCCGTTTGTTTTTAATTGGGACAACTGTTTCGGTAGCAGCTTAGTGTTGTTTTATATTTTCATTCTAATCGTTCCTATATACTTTGAAATGACAAAAAAAGACTCAAATGGTAAATGTGGCTCTAGATTGTCGAATTCAATAACCGTTTCGAATTGGGGAATTTAAGAATGTCAATTGTTTTTATTTCAGAAATCGATTTCTCGAGTCTTCTCAATAAGCCTGTACACCTGGACAAGGCTATAGAAATGGTCGGTAAGTTTATTTGAATTTGATTTAAAATATCGACACCTGCACGATTATATAGTTAGATTATATGGTACCAGTGGCGAAGCTGGGTTCTGGCTTAGGGTAGACAACATTTAAAATAATCAAAAATTGAACAGTCATACATAGTTAGGTATGAATAAACACTACTTTTATAAATACATTATAATGATTGCAAACATTGTTTTTTACTAATTTATCACTTAGTAAGTTAAATCTATTTTTATACTTTTATTGCTTCTGCGAAAACACTGATAACTTTGTTAATTAATCTAGGATCTTCACCTAGCTCTTTTAACATTTTTCTCTCTGAGACCGGGATATTTAATCACAATATCGATAATATTTATTCCATGCAACCTATGAAAAAACATTTAAATACAAATGCACTTCCACTTTTTTCAACAGGTGTAGGTACATCGTCAATCGTTACTGACAATGTGATAAAGAAAGCGCGTTTGTACGGGGAAACGCCTATTTCGGCGATAGTCAATCTATAGATGTATAATTCTCGATTAAATTGTTCACGGGACATATTCTTTAGTTGCATGAGGAACCCTTCCTTTCATCGCATACCGCACCACATGACTGTATGTATGAGACATACTACCCGCGTTTCCCAATGGGCTTAGTTTGGTTGTTAGGACTTGTTGCTCCGCGGCCGAAATAAAAACCTGTGTACGCTTGTGTACATCTTCACATGTAAAATAACTTGTCTTGTCTGATTTTTCATCGCCTACCCGGAACCGCTGAAACTATAAGTTTGAGATTTGGTCAGTAGTTTCATTTCATAACGTTGATACCCACTTAAGAAAGATATGAAAAGGGATGCAAATAGGATTCAGAGTTTGATATATCGATTAACTAGTACGACACGACATGACATAAAAAGTTGTTTGTCGGACGTATGTAATCCACATAACTAACTTCAATAGTTCACGACTGACAGAGTTTTTTAAAAATAATTAAAATAGGAAGGTAGAGGCTACTATTATTGTTATCGGATTTCCTCATAACCCTCATTACTTAGTAGTGGCCGTGAAAAACTGAAAGAACTTTATACTGACGTACGATTTGAAAACATTCCCACGTATTTAATAATTTAATTATTAATTAGAAATTAACGTACATACTATACATGATGTATCCCCTTGACATTAAGCGAATTAATAAATAATTGAAAATTATTGAAAATTATTATTATTCTGTTAATAATTCATATTTCAGTTGCATAAAATAGTGTTTGAGTCAGCCAATAACATTTTTTTACAGAATCCCAATGAGAGACGACAATCGAAATTTGTCGTTTGCCATTTCTCACTATAACCGATTAAGGGCGAACCGGCACAACCACCGCGGACCGACAAAACATTGTTCTCGAGAATGGTCGGTCAGTGATGTGCGGTGTCGGTTATGTCAGTGTGAATATCAACATAGAAATACGTGGTACAATATTTTTTCATGTCGCGTTATGTCTTATTAATGAGAATCGGACTTAATGACTATACGTTTAATCAACAATTAGATGGTTTTTTCGATTTTATTATAATCACGGGTGGCACGTGTCAGAAAATATAACAAATTATTATCGAGCATGCCACGATTGACGACGCACATCGGGCACATTACTGTTTCCGATAAGTCCGGTAGTAGGGGTAGGCACGTCGTCCTACGCTTGCACAAATAATTATATTTTTAAGTAAACAACACGATTTCACACTGTTGTAAAGTAGCGTTAATAATTGGTATTTTTAGAAATCGATGAAATTGATAATGTTGTTTTAATACATACGTATAGTATAACATCTTCGAATTGTGTAATACTTGCGCAATGACGTTTCTATGGTGATATTCAGCATCTCCCTGAAAGTTCCATTTACTTAAATGCCGTGTCAACTGTTAATGGAGACCATAAAAGTAATTTGAATAAAATTTATTTATTATGTATATGAGTGGTTTCGTTTCAACAAACCCAATATATAAACCGATAATGTAGTAAAAAGGCGTTTTCCTGTTGTTCCTAATATCCATAAACAAATATTGTATAGTTTACAATTGAATTTACAAAACGACGATTATAAATTTTTTTATTCACCTGTAATAACCTAACCTGACATAAAGATAAGCAATCATATTCACGGCCGTTACATACATATATACTAGTTGAATTACCCGGATTGTATATATATACAGTGTGTTTCACTCAAATAGTAACACGAAATATTTCCATCCAGTGACCTTTGATTGAAATGGAGTTTTTTCGGGATATAGGGAATTTTTAAATAAACATTTTTTAATCATTTTCAAATGTTTAATCCTTTTATTGTGCGCATACGTAATCAAAATTGAATTTTTTTAAATGGCAACACCTATTTTCATACTATAATCCAATACACCAATTTTTTTGAAGCAACTTTGATAAATAAACTTTTTTCCTATATCAAAAATTAATTGAATTACAGTAATCTGAAATTTAAACAAAAAAAGATTTTTGTTGTATTTTTAAATTTTTTGTATTTTATCGATATGTTCTTTAGACAGATGCGAGTAAATTTACCAATAATGGCGTAATAAATAACAAAATAACCGTTAATCCGCATTAAGCACTTAAAAATAATTTCCAAACAGTGTAGAGAACAAATGTGTGGTGTGGTATATAAGGAAATTTCATAATAAAGTCCTACTTTTATGATGGAAACCTAAATGGTAGACGATATTTGGTTTCTATCTCTAACCATTTACCATTAATATTGGAAAATGTTCCCTAAAATAATCGGAAAACTTGTTTTTTCAACAAGATGGTGCTCCGGCACGCAATATAATTTTCATTAGACAATACCTTCACCATACGTTCGGAATTATTTCTATAATTAATAGGATAATGATAAATAAATTTGAATTATAGAATTATGAAAATTGAAATGTAAAATACCATTTTATTCACAATATACGAAATATACACGCATTCAAAAAACTGGGTAGACAATGTTCCTTTGTCTCATAGGTAGGTCTTCGCCACTGTATGGTAAATTGTAGCTAAATTTCTTAAACGCACATGTTTTTTCAATATCCAAAACAACATTCAACAGCACGAGATTAAAGTATTAGTAACGTAAAATAAAAATAGTAAAACTGTACGGGAATAAAATCACGTGGTACCTTAGATAGACAATTTTTATCTTCTATCGTACCATGTTATTCAGGTGACAACAACCACAAAAATAATAACAATTATAATCGAGGTGTTAAACACAACTGTAACGTATTGATCTCAACGACGTAATGTCTTGATTTATGTTAAGGCTATCGTCAGTTCTATCGCTATAATGGTTAGCCAAAGGTTTTTTATTGCACTGCACAAATTCGCACTAAATTTTCTGATTCGTGTAAATGCGATACTAGAGCAGTATTTTGACTTACACTAACCATTTAAATAATATGAGTTCAATGACAACAGTCTTTGACGCTAACTGATCAAAAAAAAAAAAAAGTTATACAACCATATGTAGTGTGATTATGTGTTATGTAAAAGAAATTAAAAACGGCCCATGATTCGAAAAGTTAATGTTTCGGGAAACGATATTCATATTTTATACACATTATGTATAATAACACGTAAACAAAATAACTTTTCAATGTTTATTAATACAGAATTTAAACACATCAATCAAATTTAATTTTATAAAAATCAAAATAATTTACATTGCACTCGAAAAACAAATTGTATAGCCTGTTCATATCGTAACATAGGAATTCTATAAATGTTAAAATAAATTATTCATTACATAACAGATACAATACCATACGATTCAATTTCGAATATTAATCAGCCATTTATTCAATTAATCGGTATTGGTTTGACGGTAGCATTAGATACATATTATTACGATAATACCTGTACAACATGACTTACAAATTACGTAACTTACTAATTAAAAACAATATTATTTATCATTAATTACATTAGTTACGAGTATTACAGTGTATAGTATGATTAGATTTAATAAGGCAATTAAGATGTATGTTGGGAGAGGGGTGGTTATAAATAGTTCACTATATTCAGGGACAACTGTACCGTTTATTGATAATTTATATATTAAAAAAAATGATATGCCATCAAAATATTTTTAACACATTTTTATTATTAATTGATGACCGAAGTTAATTCTGGAATACTTATAATTTTGAACTTAAAAAAAAAAATTGATGAAGAGGGTTGGATATTCAAAATTCTTAAACCTAACCTTTGAACCTTGATTGATAAGACTAACTTTATTGGAAAAAAATTTGAAAGAAAATGTCTAAAAAAAGAATTATTGTATTCAAAACAATTATGTTGACCAAGCTTAAACATTTCGTGGGTGTTATAATAAGCATTATAGAGTTTTTGTTGTATATTTTTAATATAATTTATTGTACCGAGCACAAACAACGCAGTACTAATAACAGTAAATTTAATTTCAATTTTATTAATTGTCCAGTTTACGACAATTGATATAGTGACTAGAAAAAAATTAATAAGGTTATTCAGCATTTATTGGACAGTTTCGAATCGACTTCCATTACTCCGCGAGCGATTTATAATCGTAAAAATATAGGTTATTGTACTGTTCGATATATTGACTGAACTTAAAAATTACCTTTATTGCTTAGTAATCAAATAATAAGCAATTTATTTTTAAATTTAATCAATTAATTTACTTATAAGCTAATTATTTATATATTACATACTTGATCTGAATATTTTCTTCTTACTCACGTTAAGTTGTAGAAGTTTAATATAATTAAAATAAGAAACAAGTTTTTAGCTAAAATTATAAACACAAATATTTGAGTATTATTTCATATTTGTTAAATGACCGGTAGAGTATCTCTCATTAGGACTTATGTTATTTAGGAGTTTGAATTGAAAAAAATAAAAAGTAAATCTTAACAATAATATAAAACGTTTAATGTTGTTCACTACTTTTTGAAAATCATCGTTGAACTGTATAATTAAAATAAACTATAAGTACAAGCTAATAAAAGAGTATTTAAATAACTACTTATAATTTAATTTAAGTAATTAAGTATTTAATTTGTTTGTCGAAAAAAATAATAATAAAATAAAATGTTTGCACTACCAGGAATTGGAAGGTTTCACTACTATTTATTATTTATCAGCGGATCGCTTTACTTGGCAAATGCTATTAGCGTAACGTCATTGTCACTAATTCTGCCGTTGGCTCAGTGCGATTTTCATATGACTTCTACTCACAAAGGTCTTTTAAACGGAGCTTTAATGATGGGTAAATAAGAAATTATACATTCAGTCAGATATAAAATAATTTACAGTTTTATTTTATTTTTCCAGGAATGGTGGTAGGATCTTTTATTTGGGGTTACGTGGCAGATACTAAAGGCCGAAGGTATTCATTGATCGTCAGTATACTCATGGACGGTATATTTAATCTATTCTCAAGCGTATCTCAGGTGTATCCAATATTCTTACTGTGCAGACTGTTAAGCGGATTTGGGTACAGGAAATATTTTTGTCACTGATATTTAAGCAATTTCATATTTTACAAATAATTTTTTAACCATTTACAGATTGTCCAGTATACCAATTATGTATTTATATCTCGTTGAGTTCCTCGAAGCCAAGTACCGCGAACGGTATTTAGCATGGATGGGCATATTTTGGTCAATCGGATTAATTATACTTCCATGTTAGCATTGTAGTTATATTTAAATCATTAAGGTATTAATCGTAACGAACAAAATATCGCTGTACTCATAAAAAAATGAATTATCATTTATAATCGTTAATACTAATTTATATTTGTACGATGTTCGTATTCATTTCCATACATATATATATACTCGTACGTATAATTCATATAGATACTTGATTAACAAAACGAATATTTTTACAGTCTTATGGTAGTTAACAACTATCATAGAAAAATTACATCATTATTTATTACACCATTGCCACCGAACAGCTTTATTGTTGAGAGAATACCAACAAATAAATCTATATTACTTTAATCGATATGTGATAAATCTTTAAACTTGAAAATTATTTAAATGCAAATTCAATAAAGAATTTAATCAAGAGCAACTAGCACTAAGTGTTTCTGATTAGTTTTAAATTATCTCCAATAACTATGAGTAATTGTTAAAGCATACGTTTAGCAATACATTTGTTTGATAACTATTATTTGTTTTTGATATTTTGATTAAAATAATTTTTTTCGATAAATAATATGTTATAGAATTAAAACTAGTGTTGGGTAATAATTAGAGGTTGAATTTATATTATCTTAAAATCCTGAAAATATGAAAAAGTCAATATATTCTCTAATTATTCTTTAAAAATACCAGATGTATGATAATTGTTGTCATTAAAAATACGAATATTCTTTCATTATTCTGTAACAAAAAAAAATATATAAATTTTAATTTTTGATTAAAATGTATCATTTATTAAATGTTCTCATTAATTTGATTAATAATGACATATTTGAAAAAAAAAAACAGTTTTAAAAGCAATTTAAACCTATGTGGATTACCCTTAATATTGAGTGATTAATTTCTATAATAATCTAGAAGGACATAGAAATAATTCACATAGTGAATATTACAGTTGTTGATCAATATTATCAAAATGCCGATGTATGTAATACGTGCATGGACATGCAGACAAATAATTAGTAGTATAATTATAAATTATTTTCTTCGAAAAAAATATTTACAAAAATAAAACCTTCTAATATAAAAATATTTATAAAATACCCTCTAACGCATTGAATGTTCCCAAACCCCTAAACCAAATTTTTTCATGAAAATTTTTTTTTCTGTGAATTCTGTGTTTCATAAATCGTTCAGATATCTCACTCTCATTTAACTGTATACAATACATTGGTGGAGATTTGATTGAATTTTAAGGGGGGCTTAAATGTCAATTGTTGCAAAATAAGTACCTATTTTAATATTTTATACTACGAAATTTAATAATTTTGATCTTTTTAGGGGGGCTAAGCCCCCTTAAGCCCCCCCCCCCCAATCTCCGCCTATGATACAATAGAAACAAAAATTTAAAATCACAAAAATCCAACCTCTAATAATAACGTAACGAAAAGTAACGCTGTTGCTTATGTAGTAGCGCGTTATGTAATTCCATTACAATTTATAATGTGAAACGAAAATGTAATTGAAATTACTTTATTTACATAGATCATTTCTCTGATATAACACGTTACAAATAGGTATCTACAATCCAATACATTTTTTAACAAAAGCTTATTGATTCCATATTATATTTAAAAATATATGGATAAATTATTGTACTGATAAATGTATATATACAATTTTTTTTCAATTGTAACTTAAAAGTAATTTCATTACAATTTTATTTGAATAATATAAAATGTAAATTCATTACATTCAAATAATGAGAGACAAATAAAGTAAATTATTAATTTTTTATGTAACTAACCCAACACTTATAATTATAACCCAATGATTCGTATCACGTATATTTAAATAAATAATATTATTATAATTATTAATTTATTATAATTATAATTATATATTATTATTGTTATAATAAATAAATATTTAAATAATTTTAGTAGTAGGACATTATACGTTTTTATGATCCAGGTATGGCGTGGATAATCATGTTATATCCGTTTAGAATCGAAAACGAATACTTTTTATTCAAAACGTGGAATCTGTTTGTAATCATATGCTCACTGCCAAGTATATTATTGGCGTTATTGTTGACGAAGATGCCGGAAAGTCCAAAATTCTTACTCGCCCAAGGTAACCACGATAAGACGATCGATTGTTTGAAAACCATGTATAGATGGAACAATAAATCGGATGATAAGTTTCCCGTGAGTAACCTGACTTTTTTAATCCATGTATGTAAAGCATATAACTTAAACAGGACTATATTCATTGTTAAATTTAAAATTAGTAAAAAAAATAGTAGTCGTCCCGTAAATTTGATCGATGGAAGCACATCACAAATCCGCCGAAAATTTGCCCATTGACAACAGGAATAAAAATCTCAATGAAAACATTAAAAGCTGAATTAAGTTATTAGAGAGTAACACTAAAGAGAGGGCCACCCTTGGAATTTTAAGGAATGGGGTGAAAATCTTGGCGGGACCCCATAATTAAAATGTTATCTACGTTATTTAATACAAATTAAACTATAAATTAAAACTATTCAGTATATTGTGCTAATTAATTTTTAGAATAAGTATTTTATAATATTATTATTTATTACATATTAAGTAATATTCAAGTTTACAAAAAAACTAAAATCAAAGTATACACATTAGTGGTGGGTCGTTAGTGCTATATTCGGTACAATGTGTTGATTACATAGGTGAAACGAATAGGAAGGAGTACATTGATCGTTTTACGTTTATCATATCATATATTTATCACGTTTATCGGTACATTCCGTATAAAGTTTTTAACCACAAAATGGTCCCCAACAGGCAATTCTGAGCACTGAGTACCGATTATCAACAGTAGGGAATAGAACATTTTGTTCGCTAAAAAATATTTTGATTAAGTTTGCATACTGTTTAAAATACACTGTATAGCTAATGCTACAATTCTAGGCTAGTAAAGCGAGATATATTCATTACAATACCATTTCAAAACGACAAAACATAAATCCTCCACAATGTGGCTGATCGGTTTGTCTACTTAAGTAGTGACGAGCGTATGAAGCGTGTTCGTTCCAAAATATCCATTATGAACGAGTAGTCGAGTACACTTGAATACTTGATCGTTCTGTGCGGAACAAAACGAATCCGAGTACAAGTGTGACTGAAAACAATTATACCAATTGTACCGATGTATCGAGTATTTTGGGATCGATGAAACTGTACCGATTGAAACGATTTCACAGAAGTAACGATAATTCCCACCACTAATACACATACATATTTTAATCAAATATAATTTTTCAGGAAAAATAAATATATAATGATAAATAAACATAATTATAAATATTTTTTAAATAATTAATACAAATCAAATTGAAAAATTAGTTCTCTTTTAAATTATTAAAAAAATACTTTTATTATATTCAATTTCAATTACATCAAATTAAAAAAATTTAAAAAATAACTATGTACCTATAGAATAATAACAGTTTAAGAAAATTAATTTTCCTAATCTTTATTTCACAAAATAAGTTTTTTAAATTACTGTATTCTAAATGTTCACATAAATCAATTTAATTAAATTAAAAACGGATAACAATACTAAATTCGACATTTTTTCTTGAACTATTGTTGTTCTCATGTAGTTTTTTATAACCTTTAGTTTTGAAAAGCTTTGTTTAACATCGGCAGTAGTTACTGCATGGTTAAATAATCTTTAGAGTAACCGTCAAATTTGGAAATTAATCACAGATTTTAGTTAAACATTTGTAAGCACTTAATTGGTGAATTGCATGAGGAATCAAATATGCAACAAAATATTTTTATTCCATTGTATAAGTATATTCTATTTATGTTTCTACTGTCACTATATCGTAAAAGAAGATCGAAGTACATACAATCCTTTTTTAAATCTTTATTTGACATTTATTTGAGAGTTTGTAGGTTGTATAAAAAACCAAAATGTTCAGAATGATCTGATAATTGTTTAAATAATTCTTCAAATGATACATTACTTGTGTCTTTAAATCTCAATAAGTAGTTGACGTAAAATTATCTTCTTTTTCCCGAATCTTCTCCTTCATATTGACTAAAATGTTTTCGTTTAATTATTCTATTCTGACTAAATATAGAAGAAATAACTTGTTTACTACAAAGTTGATAAGCTATTTATTTTGAAGTAATAAATTTATTTTCTATAAGACTATACAAAAATTCTTTTGAACATTTTAAGAAGTAAAGAAGCAATACTTAAAACCATGTTCTGCTCTACTCTGCTTTGATAATTTTACTTTTTCATTTCAGTTATAATCGTACCATACTACAATTGGTATCATTAATTCATAACTGAATTCATTGTCAGTTAATGACTTTACCTCACTTTTATCTTAAAGGTCTTTTGTAGTGTTACTAATTTTTTCCAAATATGGAAATAAAGTTTTAAATGAAACGAGATTTGAACAAACACCATGGTAAATATTGACTATTCAAGTTATTGAAACTTTTTCTATTTCCATTGTTTATTTTGATGAAATGAAAAATGTTAATACTGGAATGTTTGACCATAAAATTCCAAACTCAAATTCATCTTATTTTTGGTTTCTAGACAACAAATAATATTCAATACAATCTTAATTATCAAAAAATTCGTATGATAATTACTAGGGTTTGAGACTTATACAAATTGTAGGAATTATGCACTTAAATAACCAAAATATGCGCAAAAATATACAACTGATTTTTTTTTTTAATAGCAATTAAAATTTAGATTTTAATTTGATTTATTAAATTTTGAATGTAGTCAATTTTTTCATGTAGTAATTTTTTGACAACAATAACTTCATAATAAGTCTAAGACCATAATATTACTCTGAGTTATCGAATTAATTTTCCTCATGTTCTTCTCCTACAATGGAAAAAGGTTTAATAATATAAAAATGTGAAAATAATTGTATGTTTTCCTACAAAGTTGTACTATACAATCAAACATTAAAATGCACAGCGTTTATTGGTCAACATATTATAATCAACTAAAAACGAATATTCCACGTCTACTTACATTATCGAAGTAAATTTAAAATCCACCAAATCATTTAATTTTAATACTTCAAATACAATTTCGAGACTTTTTTGGTCTCAAGATTTGTAATTTTCATTTTTCTAAAAGTCCGTTTCAATTTTTAATGAGTATTAAGTATTAACTGACATATGACCTTTAGAACAAAATTAATTCACATATAACATAAAAATGAGTAAATATGCTCTAAATAAAAATACATTGCAAAAATCTTCCTTATATGCATAAAATCGGCAAAAATGCAATTCAATTATGTCATGCCTTAAAACAAATGTATGTTTTACTTAGATTATTCTACAGTCATTATTAAAGAATATGCAAATTCAACAAGTCCTGAACCCTAGTAATTATTTTAAATTTATTGATACAAAGAATAAAATCATATTATAATAATTGAGTAAGTTGTAAGTGCATTAATTATTATACAAAATAATAATGAAAATTTATAAAATTATATATACTAGGTAATTTGAAATTTCATATTATTTGCTTATTTATGTTAAAAGCTGATTGACAATGATTGATATAAGATGAGCACTGCACCAGGGCCGTATTTAGGGGAGAGGGCAATGGGGACATTTGCCCCAGACGGCCATATATTGATCTCTTTAAGGGGGCGGCCGGGCACCACTGTTGCTCGGTGTAATATACTAATATTGTAATATAATACTCAATATAAAATCAAAAATCACAAAAGAATTCGACTATAATGATATTATTGAAGATTTTGCCAATAAGCAATCTAGAAAAAATTATAATCATTGTTCCTATTATATTCATTTTTTTAAATTTTTTTTTTTTTCTGTGATGTATAATATATGTTATTAAACTTATATTTTAATAATAGTAATTAAAACGTAACAAATTAAAATGAATAAAAAATCATAATAAAAAATGTATTAAGAGAAATCAAAAAGGTAGATCTATTTTTTAGAGAGGGGGAGGCGTAAAAATATGGTTGATCCAGGGCGCAAAAATGGTAATAAAAACGGCCCTACGCTGCATAAAACGCAACAGTAAAGTGTATGAATCATGAAAACGGGAAAAAATTATTTATCAACATATTAAAAATAAACCGGTGAAGTAGTGTGACTTTTTATGTATATAAAAGTTGTATACGATGTATTTTTAGTACCTATAGTGTGCACATGTGTTGTAACACAGTGTATCTAACATTGCTTATATTGGTGCACGACAGCCGATAACGACTTGCGTGTTATTAAAACTGCGTGTACTTGACACGATACTACGAGTACTCCATATTTTATTTAAACAGTCGTAGAATGGGAATAATAATTTATTATCACCACACAATAATTACTGTGTACGTAGATACATTGTATCAAGGGCGTTATATTAGGATGGAGGGACAATAGAGGGACATGTCCTCCACTGGATTTTCCGTGTCCATTATACATTTATACATAAAATATTATTTAATTATTAATTGATATTAAATATATATTAAATTAATATATACTAAATTCACTTATGAATTTTTGACAGTTGAGCGTTTTAGATAACTTTTTGGAGAAACGTTAAAAGGGATGCTTTATAAGTGTTGTGAATGGTAGGAAGACTGAGTCCTCTTACGTCTTCCTCATTATGCATTGAGTATTCATCGAGTCCATGGAGGTATTCTAAATAATCAACTTTTTTTTTTTTTAAACAGTTCAAATTAAATGTAATGAAGATACACAATTAGTACCACGTGGGACCCTACAGAGTACAATTCCCGAGACATAGAACCCGTTTTCCACCCACTCCCCTAAGACCAAACCTGACTAAAGAAATAATGAACAATAATATAAAAATGTAATAAGAATTATAAGAGAAAATTATAATTATGAACTACGAATATACTTAAATTGGCGTGTCACTAAAATGTTGTGCGTGTGTTATAAATTAACCCACGTCATAGGCTTGTCATACTTGACGTCATAGTTATAAGACAGAATGTCTTACGAAACTTGCCCATTTCGACATTATTTACATACTCCATACGGTTGCCGTTGTTCTAGGTGACCTCTCTACTGCAGATAATGCCAGACCATGTGATCGTCAAACCGAAAAGTAATTTTTTCCACGGCCTTTACAAAAGCACCGTTGGGCTGTTCACGTCCAAGTACAAAGTTATCGCCACGGTCGTATGCGTCATACTCTTTTGCTCTTCCACCAGGTAATTAATCTATTACAACATACGATTGTAATGATTGTAGTACGAATATTTTTCAAACTATTAACAATAATAATTAATTACGGCGAGAAATACACGATTTAAACTTGTTCTGTGTATTATATGTATACACGTGCAGTTACTACATGCTAATAATGTGGTTCCCAGAACTGATGAACAGGTTTCAGTGGTATGAAACATTGAACAAAGATACCCAAATCAAAAAAAACATGTGCGAAATCGTATCCATGGTAGTGGAACCCACTGCGGGAATAGTCGAAAATTGCACCGATCATATTGATCAGTCAGTATACATGAACATCATAATCATCGGCATCGTTTGCGTATCTCCGAACATCGTCGTGCCTCTGCTCGCCGACATATGTGGAATCCGGTTTTTCACAGGTTTGTTTTCATTCGTAACACTCTGTATGCTCGGATATATTTTCCGAGATATGATAAATTCAATATGCCGATATCGTAACGGAGTATAAAAAAAGAAGAACCGGATGGGCCTCGCTCTGCTGTACACTTGGGGGTGAAGTGCGACTCTTCGTAGGATAGGTCATTATAATGGATTTGTTAAATTTGAATTCAATGATAGGTATTATTGTATACGAAAAACGATTCTGAACGGAGATGATATGTTTGTCTAGAATATAATACATTGTTATTTATAAATATTGTAATAAGTATGTTTTATTTTGAAACGAAAAATTTAGAAAAATCGAAAATTTAAATTGTCTATAAATAAATCAAAATATGTCAAAATACTTTAAAAACTTAACCATGTATAGAAAACGTCAATATAAAGATTTGGTGAAAATTTCAAGTTGTTGCGGTTTTTCGTTTTTGAGTTAGAGCATTTTAAAAAAACCAATATCATTTGTCAGTCTAGAATATTATACATTATATTATATTTTACATGTAATTTTATGTCAATATTCGCTGTTCAAACGCTTATAAAAAAAAATTGTGCCTATAGATTTTAATAATTTTTGAATGACAATAAGAACTACTTCTGTGGAATCTTTTATCACCGATTATAAAAAAAAAAAATGTAAAAAAAATCGAATATTTTAAATGCCTATAAGTAGCTTAAAAATCAATATAATATTTTGAAAAAAATATGTCATAAAGGAAATGCCAATCTTAACAGCTGGTAAAAATTTAAAAAATCTGCGACTTATACTTTTTTAATTATAACAAATATTTAAAATTGTTTGAGAATAAATCGCTATTTTATGCAATTTCATAAATATTTAAATTTCAAACAGTCATAAAATGTTTTCCTTTAAGTCCGGTAGAAATTTTTTTAAAGATTTTTGAAGAGTAGCTTATAGATAACTTAGTGTGAACCTTAGGTATGAATAGAAAAAATTTTATGAATTTTTATCTACAAAATAACTTGCAAATTATCGTGATGTTTTCACATTTTATACAAATTTGAGCATTAAGGGCTTATAAAAAAAATTTGAGTCAACCGATCACCGATATTTTTTAGTTATGATAAGTTTAACTTATTATAAACCTTGTATTAAATTTTCAAGAGTTTTCGGTCTGCCAATTAAATTTGATAGATGTTTAAAATTAAAAATTTTACAAAAATCGAAAATTTAAATTGTCTATAAATAAGTCAAAATATGTCAAAATACTTTGAAAACTTAACCATGATAGAGAACACCAATATAAAGATTTGGTGAATATTTTAAGTTGTTGCGGTTTTTCGTTTTTGAGTTAGAGCATTTTAAAAAAATGTAATTTGTAAAAACGTGATTTTGCGTAAAATTTCCCGTTTTTCGTAATTTTTTTATCGTTTTTTTCGATTTTTTTAAAAAGTATTGAAAAGTTGGATTTTTGACTAGCCAAAGTACCATCTACATTCACTTTCCTTTCAGAAAAGTTGCTGCTTAAGCAAATCGAAGCATTTTTATTGTCAAAAAAGGTGTCGTCAGACACAAAAAAAAAAAAAAAACATACATCATTATTGTAAAACCAATAGATTCCATTACTCCGTTCAGAATCTAAAAATAGTATTACAAAAGTGTTTTACTAATACCGCCTTTTAATAATCAATATAATATATAATATATTGGAATTTTGCTTTCTATCTATAGTGGTGAGTTTCGTAGGATCGGCCGTGTCCAGCCGCTTGGTTGTACTTCATTACATCATCAACGGAAAACCTCATATTATCCTGCATCTTTGAAGCTCTGTCCGGTGCTGGAATCGGTTTGGTATATTGCATCGCGGTTGAATTATTTCCCATAGAGTATAAGTAAATATTTCATAAACACATGATCGAAAACATTGACAAACTGTTGGTTATTTGTTTTCTATCCTCAGTGGCATGGCTACATCTATAGGCACAATGTTTGGTAAATCAGGAGCGCTTATTGGAAACATTCTTACAGGAATTTTTATCGATGTCAACTGTATTATTCCAATCATCATTTCTTGTTTGCTTCTGATCAGTAAGTATAACACAATTCTGATTCCAATAACTTTTTATAGACCAAGTTCATAATTTATCGTAATGGTTCATTTTTGTGTCTCACTGTTATATATCGAGCATTAATAGGTAAAAGAGTGTAAGCTACAATTTCATAAATTTATCAGGAGTGTAAAAAAAAAATTATTTAAAAAATGAAATATTTGATAAATGGTAATGATTTTTATTTTAACTATGAATTTTTAATTTGAAACAAGTTAGAAAAAATTCTTTGATTTGACTATTAAACTATAATTCATTATTCAATATTATTTCAATATTATTTAATATTAATAAATATGGTGCTTATACAAGAAAAAAAAAAAGCCAAAATAAGTTTTTTGGCCTACCCTTTACATCAGTGTTTCTCGACCTATGTATTGTAAGTAATTAACGTTTGTATTCGTATGTTTACTCACCAATTAAATTTCACATACTTTGCGACACACCATAAAAAAATAAGGAAGATCAAACGAAAACCTTAAACAATATATATGTCGTAGCCACTTAAATAAGCCACAAAACTGATGACAAAGATGATATACTGTAATATATATTTATATCTATATACTAAATAAGTAATTCAAAACCAATTGTTCAAATTGTTGTTGTTTTAAATATAGTATTAAATGTAACAGCCGTTGCCGTAACTCATTAAATAATTATTAACTATATGATAAATTATATCATAAGTAAATTATTAAAATTATTATATAATATATAATATATATATATATATTGTGTATATTATAATATACTCATACTTATGTGTTAATATTTTAATTTAATTAGTAATAATCGAATTAAAATTCTTAAGTTCATATGTTCTAATCAATATTACTTAATATGTTTTCATCATATCAAATATCAATTTACCTTTTGAGTCATTTAATATACTTCGCGATACATTTGGATTTATCTCGCAACACATCAATGTCGCTTACAACCAACTCGTATACCGACTTTTGCTTATATTTTACATCAATATCGAATACAATTGAACGGAATTAACAAATAAATATTGTGTATAACTATTTGTACTATTAACTTTATCACTTACATTACATTGAAGTCTAAATTTTGTCACATACAATATTAACGCTGTCCACAAATTGATTTCCTGACTCTTATGTAAAAACTTTTAGAGAAAAAAATCAGCCGTTTTTAGACAACACAATTTAGCTACAATAGTCGATTTTAAACATTGATCAGCTGATTTTTCTGATTTTTTTTTTTTTGTATCAAAAGTTTATTTTAATCAAAGTTGTCTCAAGAAAGAGCGTACCTATTAATGTTCTATAATAACTGTTATAATTACTAATCGACTATATTAATTTATACACGATTATAATATTCATCGTGTATGTATTAATCATGAATTGTTTAGTTTCAGCGTTGCTAATATTAATACTACCAAAACCAGGAAGAACTAACTTCACAATATAATACACCCAATGGAGTACGCTGTTTTATATATATATATATTTTTATAATAATTTTCAATAAAAATCAAAATGTAAATTCTGTAAATGTAAGTAGTGTAATTCTTTATATTAGAAATTTAATAACTTGGAATTTTTCTGCTTTTCCATATCCTGATAAATACTCCATCAAAACAACTTTAAAGTATCTTAAATAATATGAAAATATTTTGCAAACGTCTTCAATAAATTCTATGATCAGGAATTACTTCGTTTGATCATTTTGCTAACATAAGACTTACAATATTGGGATTTAAATAATATCTCGTAATATTTGTGCTGTATTTCAGTTTCGAGATTTTCAAGTACAGTTTAATAAATAAAATAGACGAAGGTAAAAAATAAATAAATATCTTAAATTACTTACATCCTAAGAAAATTATGGATCAGATGTCCCTAAAAGACATGAAGAGTTAAATATCAATTCTGATAGGTCAACAAATAAATGTGAACAAAAATCACCTTTTGTATCTGCAACTAATGACATCCTTCAGAATAATGTGTCTGTTATCAGAGATGGGCAAGATACTTTAATAAAATTATATAAATAATCGATACTTGATACCAGTGGCGTGCCCAAGGGGGGAGGATAGGGGTTAAAACCCCCCCATCGGATCAAGAAAATTATATAATAGTATTTTGTATTACACATTGTATTCACTTGTCATTCAATATTCATAATTCATAAAAGTTATTATTTTTTAAATCGCTATCGTTGCCTATTTTCAAAATACACAGATTCACTGATACGAATTGTTATCAGCAGCGGAACAACACGCCGCAGAATAAGTTAAATTTAGACGACTTGAATTGTCTTTAACATGTATGAGTTTTAACATCAGAACGCATACCCATAACCATGATTAAAGATAAATATAATATAATTAATTTTTTTAATGATTTTTACTTTCTATGTATAATTTTTGAATGTAAAACTAACAAATAGGTTAAAACAAACCTCTGTGCCTGTAGATTCTTCATTTTCATTAATATATGGTATTGGTATTGCATCTTTTTTAAGTTTTAATCTTTTCAAACATATCTAATAATTAATAATATATTTAGTATAATTTAAATGTTTGTGAATTATTAAGATAATGTATATTAATACATTTTAATTTGTTTGAAATAAACTTATAAATATATTATTAAATTTAACACTTACAGTGTACTTGTTTGACCCTTTACCAGATTCCCAAGTGCTTTTAACATCACACATTTTAAAATGGTTAGCACAAATATGATTATTTTTCTTAAGTAATATACTTAAATAATTTTCCCATAATTTCTTTTTTTCCTCATCTTGAGGTATTCCGAAAAGAGTTTTTGAAATATTATGCGGGGTTTTTATACAACACCTCGGCATTTTTATATAAGGATAATTTTTTTAATGTGGATATATAAATTAAATTAGGTAATAAATAACAATAACAACAGTTTATAAAATATGAATAAGTAAATTCAGTTTATTAAATAAAAAAAATAAATACAATATTAGTATTTAGCATTATTGCATATATCTTAATATCTTTAATCATGGTTAATAATATACCTAGGTTATTAATAAATATAGTAGATAATTTAATAATTTATTAATTTTTATGGTACATTATGTTATATTCAATCGGTTATTAACATAGACATATAAGATCTTTATAAGTCTATGGTTATTAATTATAGTTTAAAATGTTCACTACCGGAAGCTAGTAATCAGAGTACTTTGATAAGAACTTGTGAATGTCAATAAAATATTGAATTAGAATTACTCGTTCGGCAACCAGTTTATCTTTAATCATGCCCATAACCATTGATTATAAATACTATATTTAGTATTTAAAATCAATGCAATAACGTATTTGTCAAACACAGAGTATACCTTTTGAAAAATAGACGATATGCAGGTATACGTCCGTATATGAGCGTATACAGTAACTCACTAAGGAGAACTTACTGCAATATTGATAAATCATTGATAATCCATTTTTTGGTTGAAGCGTAACTATGTGATATACACAGGGGCGGAGTGGCCCGCCGGGCAACCGGGGCAATGCCCGGTGGCCTGGCTTGCTTATATAAGAAATGGCCTGGTCCTGGTGTGATAAAAATAATTAATATTTAAAATATTTAGCTATTTTTGATGACTGTAAAAACAACGAAAACAAATTTACAATATAATATGTGAACCACCAATTATTAATTTGTAAATACTCGATGTTACGATAACTCGTTTTCTTATTTTTGGTCGTCTTATTATTATAATAGACAAGTAAACACACAATCTAGAAATAGTTATTCAAACGGGGTATATTATATTGTAATTGACACAAAACAACAAAGTATATGACTATGGTTGTAAATATCATCACAGACTTGCATTTTTATTTAATAATACCAAATACCACAGTTTATGTTTGTAAAATATATATTATAGTTTATATTATAGTTATATTATAGTTTGTAAAATCTGCGATAATACGATCAATACAGAATAAATCCATACAAAACCGTAATTTTTTAATAAGTTAATGTGCAATTTTCGATTTGTTTTTTATTTTCAATATGGATAAAAATTCCAAAAACGAGAACAAACGAAAAGGAGGACATGAGAGGGAACAAGAGAAAAATAAAAAGCTCCTGTCTGAGATTGGGAAAAAGTGTGAAAAAATTAATTCATATTTCAAAGGTAGGTATTGACGTATTGTAGTAGGTATGCAGAGTTGGGCAAAATAATATTATCTAGATAATTATTCGGAAAGTATAAATTGGAATAAAAGAATATTCGAATAAACATATTTTCAAATGATTTGAATGATTACTTTTTATAATTATTCGAATAAAAATGTATTTGAATAATTTTCGAACATAATGCTAAATAATGATAATCCTAAATTTTAAGAGGACGTCATACCCACATGACGTGTTATCTCTTTCTTACAAACGTAAGACATTGCAATTTTGCGTTTAGCAAATTCAATTTTATGCTGTTAGCTTTAATATTGCAGTCAATTTACCTATAATCAAACTTAAAGGTAATAATATTATCTAGGGAATTTCAGAGGCTATTATTTATATCTTAATTCTTAAGTGAGTTATTGTTATGTAAAATATTAAAACATTAAAATTCTCGCAACTCGCTTAAAAATTAAAATATCAATAAAGCATATGAGGTTTAATTCGAATTCTTCACTTTCTAGTTTCTTCTTTTCGAGTAGATAGTTCTATATTTGTTTCATTTATAGTATTTTTCTATTTATTCTAAATTAAAGAAGATATACAACCTTGAACTTAAAATATAATGCCTTGTCAACTATTGTTTGTTAAGGTGGCTGGAGCGTGTCATGTTTTAAGGAGTAATAATTAGGCATTTCATACACTTTTATATTTTCGCCGTGTCAGTGTGTGAGAAGTAAATGAACATTAGTGTGAGTAACCCATTATCGTGCTACTAATCGTTTATCGGCCCCACATTATGATTCCTGGAACTACAATAATAATAGTTGAGAATAATATAATAGCCTTGCCCAATGTTGATTATTGACGAGAATATAGCCATATTAATATTATATTTAATTTCAAACAGCAGACACCAGACTAATCGAAAATCAAAATAAGAATATTTTTGTACTCGCTGTTGAATAATTATGTACCGGCGGCGGACCAAAACAAATACATCGGGTAAAAAATATTAATTATTATTACAATAATATAATATTTATTAGAATTGTGCCATCCGCCATCATTTATGATCCATAACGCCGATCCTTTTAACTGTCCATAGTATTAAAGATGACAAGTATATATCATAAAAAACCCCTCTCTAGGAGCTACACATTAGTTTTTAAGAGGACGCCACACACGTAGATATTGAGACCAAAAACAAGGTTCATGTGAACACGTTTTATCAGAGCTATAATCACCCTAGGGATTCAAAATTTTTACACAATATAGAAGACATCTATTTCTATGACGTAGTGTTTTTATTTTTTTATTAAAATGATGAGAAAAGGGTTATTAAAGGCTCAAATATGCATGATATCATATGTTTTTAATAAGCTTATAAAACTACATCGAGTCAAAATATGAAAAAAATAAAAACACTACATCACAGATAAAATTCTCCCCAATACATGGTAAAAATTTTATGAATTTATTATGAATTTAGCCAGTGTATTTTATGTTCACGTAAAACAGTTTTTAACAATGTTTTATGGTAAATACAAATATTCGTCATTGATTTGTGCGCTGTTCCCATTGCTAGCGTTCGTTTGGTAAACTAAAACCCCTACTCCACTGCCGAAACAATTGTAACCGGTACGACGACGACGCATCGATGTTATCAGTAAACAGCGATATTATATAAATAATAATTATTGCAGTTCGAAGAAACAACCAGAAGCCAGGTATACAGCCAGATAATCTTAGATCTTATCGATTATCATTAGTTGTTTTTATATTATTCACACGATTTTAGCCGCCATTATAATATGCTATTATTCTGATATTCAAAAAATATGAGATCACACATAATTCATACACTCTAGAAAATTATAATAAATAATATACTTCAATACTAAATTCTTATGTTTTTTTGAAATATTTTTTAATAAATCTACAAGGCCGTAGTTAACTGATATTTCGTCGGTTTTCTATTGAAATAATAGTCAAACGCATAAAGTTTTTTACAAGTTTTAACTATAGTCAGAAATAGAACATTTCAAAATAAAAGTAATTTCAAGTTCTAAGAAATTTTTTTAACGCTTTACATTTTGAAATTTATGATTTTATTACTAAACGTGAGCTTCCTAAGGCGTATTCAAACATTGCAATAGCAATACGACTTTTATTTTATGTTTTCTTATAAGTGTTGAAAAACTTGAAACCTGTAAACGTAGTTTTAGCAGATTAAAAGGTATTCAAGTCTTGTTAATATTAAAAAGTCAAATCGGCTTAAAATTGTATTTATTAGCATTAAAAATTAAAAGTCTTCTGAAATTGATTAATTACGATTAATTCGAGGCCAGACTGATTTTCCAATTTAAATTGAATACAATTGATTATGTTATTGGTCAAGGAATAAACCAAAATTAAACTAAATTATTAGGTATTTTATGTATATATTTAAAGCGAAGACAGTCCTTTATAATATGTAATAATATATACATATATTGTAAATGTGTTAAAAATTTGATGATCGCGCAGATATATGGTAAAAACTTTAAAGTTTTAAAAATCAAAAAATATATTGCGTGTAATTAGTTTTATTTTATAATAAGATGCATAAATGTTACTGAATAGAACAATAATAATATGTCAATAATATTTAATCTCTTATTTTGGAATAAAATAGTTAATTATCATTACAGCGATATGTATTATTTGTTTATGAATTTCACATTTCTACAGTTGAAGGTTTATAAAAGGCAAATGAAAGTTTAATAAATTACTCAGTTCTTGGGAGTGGCTGGATATTTTAGATATTTATAAACTCTACAGTATTACTTCTGTGCCTATATTAAATTTAGTCTGTATGCAATAATTGTTTATTCCTATATTTAACACCAATTGTTCACTTCGTGTAAGCTAACAGTAACAGAGACTTTTTTTTTTAATCGTTTATTCGCTCGTTATATCTGTGTTAATTTTCATATTTATTTGTGTGGTGTTAAAAAAAATAAAACAATGGCACCAAAGAAACAACGAGCCAAGATACGTAAACCATCTCTGCGGTTACGTATGAAAAAAACACAAAAAGGGGAAAAACTGAATGTAGAGTAAGTATTTAATTATTTCACGTGTGTTTAAAACATAATATTTACTAAACTTATTAAATTTAAAATTTAAAAATAAAGGGTGGGCAAGTGGGTATATCGCTCTGCTGCATAGTAGTAATGTAGAGTATGTCACTATTATGGATGTGCAATGACAGGTATCATTGTATACGAAAAACGATTCTGAACTGAGATGATTTGTCAGTCTATAGTATATATATTATATTATTAACTATATTTAAATTTAAATTTATTTTTCTCAACTATTAGTGAAAGTTTCAAGTTTCTACGACTTATACTTTTTGAGTAACAGCAAATATTGTAAATTGTTTTAGAATATATAACCTTGAATAGGGTTTTTCAATCTTAGGTATACCTAATAAAATACAAACATTTTATGAATTTTCAACTTCAAAATAATTTTCAAATTTTCACGTTTCGTACATATTTCGTAAATATTATTTCGCAAATGCTTATCAACAAAAATTTGCTACGAAATTTTTACTACAATAAGTACAACTTATAATAAACATTCTATTAAATTTTAAATATTTTTTAGAGTGCCAAATTTTTTTTATAGGCATTTTAAAAAAAAAATTAGAAAAATCGAAAATTTAAATTGTCTATAAATATTAAATAGCTTAAAAAAAGTCAAAATATTTTGAAAATGTAATCGTAAATAGATAACTTAAATTGTATAAGTACAATTGATAACCATTTTATATTATATTTTAGATTCTAAACGGAGTGATGAATGTATTGATTTTACAATGATGTGTGTTTATTTTTTTTATTTTTGTGTCTATGTACAAAATTTGGAGCAGTAATAGTGCTTCGATTTTCTCAAACTGCAACTTTTCTGAAAGGAAAGTGAATGCAGATGGTACTTTGGCAAGTAAAAAATCAAACTTTTACAGTACTTTTTAAAAGCGTCGAAAAAAACGATAAAAAAATTACGAAAAAATTGGAAATTTTACGCAAATTCACGTTTTGACAAAATATATATTTTTTTAAAATGCTCTAACTCAAAAACGAAAAACCGTAAACACTTGAAATGATCACTAAATCTTTATATTGGATTTTTCTATACATGGTTAAGTTTTCAAAGTATTTTGACTTATTTATAGACTATTTAAATTTTGATTTTGAGTGAAATTTTGCTTCTATGACAAAAAGTCAATAGTATAACTAAGGCACGTGAGGCGTTTTCATATCATCATGTTGGGTAGCTCAATAAGCAGTTAGTGTTGGGAATTATATTGATGATATACATATACCTACATATTTTATATTATTTTTTGACCGACTTTAAAAAAAAAAAAGTAGGTTTTAAGTTCGTCGGTAAGGGTATAATTTAAATCTCGTTTATGGCGATATTTTACAGTTTTTATTAATTTTTCGGCATTTTTTCCTTTACTTGTAGCATATTCAATACATTTTTATTTTACTAAATTGTAGTGTAGTTACTACGGTTGAGCATGTGACTACGCCTACAACATCATCGTCCGAAGTAACGGAATGGTCTCGGGAGGTTGAGTGAGTTTTCATATATTTTGTTCATTACTATGGACGATATATATTTGAACTATTATTATAACAATTATTTATATATATTTTTATAGTGATTTAATGGCGTCTGAACATATTCAGACAATAGACGATAGTTTTTCATCAATAAATACAAATAAATCAAATTCTCAGTAAGTATGTCAGTAAAATTAATTGTGACATATTGTACGTTTTTTAGTAGTGGAGATTTTCTCGACGTATCATGTAATTTCGTCATATAATTTTACACAATAGATACTTGGTATAATTTTTAAAATATTTGTAATGTAATTTATGCAGGTTTCTCATAGGTTATATTTTAGGTACTCGTAACTTAAAAACTAGCCTTTGAATAGTATAGGTTTTTCAGTGTAAGTATTTTTCTTCATTGAGAATTGAGATCATTATGTTATAACTTATATCAACGATGTTAACTGACGGCATTTATTTGGCCAAGACGGCGTCTTCCCATTAATTTTAACACGGAAAAAATAATATTTTGAAAAAAAAAAATGTCAATCTATATGATTGCGTTTAATTTAAAATGTAATGATATATATTATTTTATATTTTTATTTTTTTATTGTAAATTATATCATATTATACCTACGTAAGCCACAAAGTCACAAACATTACTAAAAAGAAGGTCACATGTTAAAGGTATTTGAAAACAATGAATATATAATAAAAATGTTTATTAATTTAGACTGTTAACTGGTCGTCGAATTGTCAACATGTCTCATATAATCGAACAAATTAAAAGACGACATAGTGGTCCATATGGTTGTTCGTTTATTGACATGGAATATGAATCAGAAGTTAATTATGGATTCCTATCAGTTTTTACTTTTAAGTGTACAATTTGTAATATTAAAACTAAGCTACACTCGGAATATATTCATCATTCAAAAATGAATATTAACAAGGCAGCAGTAAATGCTTGCCAAGCAATAGGAATTGGTCAGACACAGTTAGCAGAACTATCTGGATTTCTCGATTTGCCTACATTGTCAAGTAGTGGTTTTTTACGTGTTCAAACTGAGGTAGCTGAAATAGTTCACGCTACAGCTTGGGACGAAATGAAGAAAGCCGGCGAAGAAGAAAGGATATTAGCAATAGAATCTGGTAGCATGGATGTAGATGGGACACTATTACAGTGGTCGCGGACGGGCAATGGTCCAAGCGAAGCTACAAAACCAAGTACGATGCACTATCAGGCGTGGTACGTACCTCATTATTTTTTGTTGAAAACATCAATCGTTACCTAAATCGAGATTACGAATTTACTACTAACTTCTGTAAAATCAATCATCCTGTATATTCAAAATATTTAGAGTTTATTCAATATACCTGTTTAGCATTTATATAATATATATTTATTTTTTAATTGATTTATTTATCATATATATATATATATATATATATTTACAGGCATCAATAATTGGGTATAGAACCCAAAAAGTATTGTTTGTCGGGATTCGAAATAAATATTGTATGATTTGTCAAAGATATTCAAGTACGAAAGACAGAGAAACCTGAACATTTCCTCAACTGGAATAAGGCTTCAACTAGCATGGAAGCAGATGGTGTGCTACAAGGATTTTCCAATAGCGTTGAAATGCATGGTCTTAAGTACAACTGCTTAATTGGTAAATTTAAATTTAAAAAAAAAGCCGGTTAAATAATGGTGGCGGAAGTTCGTCTTTGTACGTTGTTTTGCTCCTCGGACAAGATAATGGTAATGAGTGTATAGAAATTTATATTATGGGATCACCTGACTTACGATAGTTAAGTTGTATGGTACTTTTCAAAAATGATTTTGAGTAAAACAACTGGATCAATAACATCAAAGTTCCCCCGTTTTTCGGTTATTCTCGCCCACGTTTGGAAAAAATATAGAGAAATTCGAAAAATTCGAAAAACCTCTCAAAAGTACCATCATGGACAATTTTCCTATCTAAAAAGTTGCTGGATGAAACTTTTGATCCAATAAATTTACCCAAAATAGTGTTTACATACATAAAAATAAATAAATTAATTAATCAATAAAAAAAAAACACTAACCTTTTTATAATTTCCTATTATTATTATTAGTATAAACTATTTTAAACAATAGGTATAATAATACAAATTATAAATGTTTTGATAATAAGGCGACGGGGATAGCAGTGTCACTAAACGGTTAGCCGAAAGTAGACCGTATGGCTTTAACTTCACAATAAGGAAAATAGAGTGTAAAAACCACCTTATGAGAAATTATGCTTCCAAACTAACGACACTTGCTAGAAATACTCATTATCCTCTACGTGTTCGCAAATTTATATTATCAAATATTATGAGATTTAGAAGTGATGTTCAGATGGCAGCTTTACATTGGAGAAAGGAAACCAATACTACCATTTCACAAAAAATTAAAGGTACCTATATTTTATTTTGGTTAAGGTAGGATAATAATAATTTATTTTGAAATTGTTAAATAGAAAGTATTATGTTTTTATCATATTAACTCCATAGTGGACTATATATACTATAAAGCAGTATTTCTCAACTTATGGGTCGCGACCCAAAATTTGGTCCCAACATATTTTGATGAGTCACAGTTCGATAATTATTTATAAAGAAAATTCAAAAAATATAAAAAATAATTATTATAAAAAATTTATTTTAATCCGAAATTAAGTTTTAAAGTTTTATTTAATATTTTATTTTATTTGTATTTCATTTTGAAGAATAAATATTTTAATTCAAAAATAGTCTCTACATTTAATATATTTAATAAAATTAAGTGTTTGTTATTTGGTATTGCATTATATTAAATAATAAAATTGTTAATATTTTTATAAAGGTACTATACATATAGAATATTATATGGCATATTTGATTTTTTTTTTTGTGGGGCTTCGCCAAAAGAGTAAATCTGTGGGTCACCATATCTAAAAGATTGGAAAACACTGCTATAGACAGGGATGGGCAAAATACACAATCCTGGCTGTATAATACATATTTTTGAACCATTGTTGTCAATTTATCAAAGTTTCCCATAAAACTTTACATAAAAGTGCTATGATGAATACAACACAAAATGATATGTTTAAGGTCTCAGAAATGATTTGATTAATGCACCATATCACAGACTTGGTCAGCATTCAAATTGTTGCTCATACTTTTGTACTGGATCAAAAAAAAAATTAATTAAATTTAGTCCCAGAAGCTGAAATTAGTGGAATGATGAAAGAAATAGTAAATATTACTTCAAGGCTTGTAACCAATGCAGAGAGTTTATTAGAAAATAAGACTTCTAATATTTGCGAACAGTTTAACTCTATCATCAATAAACACGTTGCTGGTAAACGGTTAAATTTTACCAGCAGAGGTAATTATAATACAAGAATAGAAGCTGCAGTTGTGTCATTTAATTCTAAACAGTATTTAAGACAAATTCATCAAAAAACTACCAAATGCAGTCCAGGTTAATTTCATACATAAATATAATAAAATAATAACTGTAATAGACTATATATACAATTATTTATTACAGGAGTATTTGGAAAAAAGTTTTTGAAGAACAGTGAGAGAATACGACTTAATACTAGTAAAAGAAGACAATTATTTCCGGAAAAAAGAAAATGTGTAAAATCGAAAATACAGGGGGAAGACGAAGATTATGGACTGGCTGAACCCCTAATAGAAATGTTTACACCAGAAGAAATCAAAAACAAAGAAATTAAATTTCTGGAAGTATTAGGTCAAGCTGATTTGAAAAAAATTGAATTTGATACTCGAGATCAAAGCGACAGTAATATATGGTACAATGAACGCAAAATACGACTAACAGCTTCAAGATTTGGTCAAATTTGTAAAATGCGGTCAAACACTAGCTGCAAAAATTTAGTTTATAGTATTTTATATGCTTCTGACAACTTACAAACAAAAGCATTACAATATGGTAAAGAATTGGAGAATATTGCTCGTCAACAATTTGAACAATTGTCAAATGAAAAAGTGAATGAGAATGGTTTGATTATAGATCCAGAATTTCCATTTCTAGCTGCCACCCCAGGTAACATAATTATTATTAAGTACTACCAAAATATTACATAGATGAGTTATATTTTATATTTTAATCATGATAAAAATTAAATATAATACAAATAATACAATGTTAATAATTAAATAGATCAATAAATCCAAATAATTAACCCCCCAACAGAGGATCGCTGATAAATTGTTTGTATTATTCAACTTATTTTATAGATGGCCTTATTGGTGAACATTATTTATTAGAAATAAAATGTCCATATTCTGCTCGTGATTCAAATGATGCCATTGAAGCAGTGAACAGTAAACTTGTAAGTGTTAGATTATGCTTAATTATTGACTAAGACAAAATATCGCGTGACTAAAATATTATATAAAAAAGGTTGCCGACCCCTAAATAATTACAATGGTTTTGCAATATTTTTTCGGTTATTCCTTAACCTTCATTTTGTATTTAGGTATACAAACATATTGGTATAAATATTGTAAGATTTTAAGAGTTTTAAACCTTCGTAGCATTTTATAGTAAGAACAAAATAGTTTTGAATTTTGAATTTTAAATCCATTTTTAGTTACAATATTGCATAGTTGATGGGCAAAGAATTAAATTGAAAACAGATCATGTATATTACTACCAAATAATGGGACAGTTACATGCGACTAAAAGAAAAAAATGTTTTTTTGTGGTATACACGGCCAAATGGATGAGTATAGAAGAAATATATTTTGATCAAACATTTTGGGATACCAAAATGTCTGAACCGTTACAAACGTGAGTAAATTTTTTAATAATATTTACCACAATAGTACACGCTTTTTATACACACAATTGCCACGCAATTACTTGTGATTTATCTATTTTATTAATATATTATATTTTATACTTTTAGGTTTTATATGAAATGTATTTTACCTGAAATAATTGATCCACAGTTCCCTAAAAGAATGTCGAAAACAGATATTCGAGAACCAGACCACATTAAAAAAAAATTATATAAATAAAATAGAATTAATAAATAAATTAAAGTTAAATATTTTTCTTTTTCATTTTCTTTAGGTTGCAATATAGTAAATGTAAATACCCCAGTAAATACTGTTCAAATGAAAAAATATCAATTAGTTTCAATTAATTTATGACTGATTAAAATGTTTATATGACAAGTTACGTCAATGAATATTATTGTATAAATAATATTTATTAATTAATAATTATTATAATCAATGGTATAGTTATACATTTAAAAACAATGGCAAGTATAAAAATAAATACGTTTGTCTATAAAATAGATACACAGATATTTTTGCAAACTAAATGTAAATGGTAAATCTGTCAGTTATTTTACGTAAAATATTGTGCTTATACAACTATAACTATTAAACTTATGTGTATAGGGATAATTCATTAACATTATCGGCCATATCACCGATTGATGTCAAAGATTTGACGTATACGTTCGGATGTCGACGACAGCGTGTTGGCTCGTGCGATGTTCGAATAGCATTATATTGTTTTTATTCTTGAATGTATGTATTCGGTGTGTGTTTTTTTATTATTAGCCAGGTGATCTCAATAGTGGTGAGATCCTGGACGAAATAATTATTAATCAGTTTTTTATAATTTATTGTGATATTTTTAAAAGTGATTTGTATTCAATAAACAATTTGTGCACCGAACCACGTGTAATATATTTGATGTTTACGCTACATATGGTAGAAAATTTATTTTCTAGACTTTATTGTATTGTTATATAAAAAATATACACAATTAGGCAGACAGTAGCTTTAATTAAAAAATAGTTCATGGGTAAGCGGGTAAGTAAAATATTATGGCAGCAATGCGACATTTGCGTGTACGAATTTTATATAGACACGGTAGTAGACGAAGGTTTAGACAATAATAAACATCGCTCCCGGATCCGGATGACTAATGAGCACAATCGTCGATTACGAATAGGGGCGCGGCTTAAACGTCGCGCGCTTGCGGATCGCGAAAACACCTAACAGCGCATTCTAACGGTCATTGTTCGCTTTCGTTTCCCCGTGTGGCGTCGTGAAAATTATGAAAACATGATGTATAAGTTAATTTTAACGGCGCATTGAAGTATTAATGGCGGGCCAGTCGGTAACATTTTTTAAGTTAGTGGTGCCGTTGCACACCCTGCCCCCCCCTAAATGACGCCCCTGACTAAAATTCGCGTTCGTTGATTTAATCGGGTGTCGGTGTAATCTACGGTTGACTTACCATGGTGTAACCGTACCTTTATCGATATCGATCGCTCGCGTGATAACATCGTTGTTGACATTGTGATAACGAACAATAACAAAAACACGATGTCGAGCGTTTCGAAAACAATTTTTCAAATGTCCATCGCGGACTTAAAATCGGAGTGCGAGTTACGTGATATTTCCAGTGCGGGTACGAAAAATGATCTGATCATTAGGCTTGAACAGCGCATTCAAAGTGAAGGGTATGACCCACACACTCTGTTGTTGCCCGTTTCGGCCACAAACCCGCGCAATACACCACGTTCGCCACCCAGAGCCAGTGAACACCGAGCGGAGCCTTCCGACACTTCGGTAGTTGGTTCCGGGGACGCGTACATAGACGATGAGGTTCGGAACATTTGTTTTAACGCCCACCAGAGTGACAGACTGACGGGCGCTGGTGGATTTTGCGGATCGAATAACAGTTCGCGGGCTCCCTCGCGGCTGTCGAACCGTAACTCTCCGCCGGTTAACCAACACTATTCCGACGCGGCACAGCAATTTGGAGGCTTAAGCCACCAAATGTCGAACACCGGTGCTCAGATACGGCGGGAAGTAGAACTTTTTAGTATTGAAAACCGCCTTGAGTCAATCGAAATCGCACTTGTCGACATTCGAAATTCCGTCAGGAATCTCAATGTTCGGCAAAATGCTATCGAAGACCGGCTTGATAGGTTCGACTGCTGTGGGGCAGTTGGGCACTCCCGACGCATGCCCGACCGTAATTCGCCTGTAGGTTTAATGGAGTTAAATAATCGTCTCGCGGAAATCGAACGTGATATAAGGGAAACAGCCGTGGCGCCGCGGCGGTCGACCGCCGCACAGCCCCGGTCGTCGGTGACATTCGCCGACCCCCATGTACGCACGCATTCGACCATTCCACCTCCGATACGCGAAATATCCGAAAGAACACACACGGATAATAATTTACCGAGTGTTAACGCGAATGTTGGATTCAATTGTAGGGACGACCAGAATTATTGGAATACTGAACGCGCGTGTAGCACGCGCGCAGGGCCAACGCCCCAGTATAATAATAGACGTTCCCCCAACCAAGCGAATTGCCTAATTCGCACAACGTTAATACGGTGTTTACAAATAGCCAAACCCACCACCCAGATCGGTATATAGGGCAAACGGACAATTTCGTGGATACGAGAAATCCGTCCTTTAATTTTAATTTTAAATTAACACCGCCGCAGTTTGCCGGAAAGAAATACGAGGACCCGAAAAACTTTATCGAAAGTTGCGAATCGGTATTCCGTAGCTCCGGCATTCCGCAATCCGAATGGGTACGACTGATACAGGACCAGTTAAGCGACACCGCTGCTACGTGGTATAAAATGGTCAAGTCATTGGGTTTAACGTGGGACGAATTTTTAATCGAATTCGCGGACCGTTGGGACAGCCCGGCTATTCGGTCGCAGTTGATGGCGGAGGTCATGTCCGTGCGTCAGCGGCCAGAGCAATCCCTAACAGATTTTTGTATTTACAAGTATAATTTGTCTAAGCGTATTGGGTTACAACTTCCGGAGACGGATATCGTAGAAATCGTGGGTAGTCTTACTCGTGATGAGTTTGTCTCACTTGTTCGACTCGCGAACCCGCGTACGTTCCGTGATCTCCGACGTGTAGCAAAACAATTGGACGGACCGCGGCGGTCAGATACCGCCGCCCCGGACAAAACCGCCGCGAAGACATCGCATACGGCTGGTAGACTATTGGGAGGACCCAAAGACACTCACCCACCTAGGAAGGGGGTGGTGTGTTACGAGTGTGGGGGGCCGCATTACGCAAATGTTTGCGTAAATCGCGTCGATAAATCGAAATCGAGTGTTGCGGATAGGGAAAAGAAATCGGGAAACGACCGCCGGGCCGACAAAAAGTCCGACAAGTCGACCCGAAAGTAATTCCCGGCCACCCCAACCTCACTAAAAATGTTTTTCAATTAAATTCCATAATTCCGAATAAATCTGACCAAGATAATTCATTCACATAGATTTTCACGCCGGACTTCTATCCCAAACTCGCCAACATCGGTAGTGACTGACCAAGGAACACATACACCGTGTAGGGAGAGGGAGGACAAAGGAAGGGTGTCGTCATCAGAAATTTGCAATTTTGAAAACATTTCTAATGCGAACCAGAACACCGATTCTGTAAACATTTTTCCGTCGGAGGAACACCATATCGTACCACATAGTCATTTCACTGACGTAGAGGTCGATACTGGGGCCGACACAGGGGTAGAAAAAAATTCCGAGTACAGCCCCACTGCTGTCACATCACTTGGAGAGGATTATCCGGGTATGGTTGTATGTTGTCCCGAACAGTTCGGTGAACAATTACCAACCCGGTTACCAACCTCCAGTCTATTCGGTTCCGATAGTATAAAATTCGCGCCGTCGAAATCTATAGTTACGAATTTAGATACGAAAATTTCTTTAAATCCGAGTACAACTACCGTTCCATCGGGACATTGTATGGGTGTCATACCAACACCTGCGGTCGAGTTAGAATTTTCGAGTGGTTTTGTGACTGCGTTACTGGACTCTCAGGCAGTAAAGTCTTACGTGAAGCCCTGGGTAGTAGATAAATATGGCGCATACTGTTCAAACGACACCTCTGTGGTGAGGTTAGCGGACGGTCGCACAACGAATACGAGCGGTGTAGCTTTGTTTGATACTAAAATTTCGAATTTAGAATTCAGTTTTAGCGCGGTCGTGCTAGATGACTTGTTCAGTGATGTTTTATTAGGCCATGACTTTCTAGTCCAAAATCAAGTGTCGTTGGATTATACGAATTACACGATTTATATGGGCTCCAGACAACGCGCTTCCGTGTGCTGGAAAAAAGGAAATACCCCCCCAACCCAACTTCCCGATTTTTCTGAAGTACAGTTTACGGGAGACCCCGATTATGTACAGAAAATAAAAACAATACTGACCAAGTATGCTAATGTTTTTAGTGGAAGTATAGGCAGGACAAAATTAATTGAACATGACATTCAACTTAATAATCCTACGCCTGTGGCACTGCGACCTTACCCATACCCACCGGAAAAACAACAATATGTTAACGAAATGGTGCGGGAAATGGAAGAGCAGGGGTTGGTAGAACCGAGCATTTCACCGTGGTCGTCACCAGTGGTACTTGCGAAAAAAAAAGATGGGTCGTTTCGCCTGTGTGTTGATTACAGACGATTGAACGACGCGACTATCTCGGACGCGCAACCAATGGGGAATCTCCACGAAATGGTTCGCGGCATGAAAGGGGCACGTGTATTTACTACGTTAGACCTTAAATCCGGATATTGGCAACTATCTTTAAAACCTGAAGCCCGTAAATATACAGCTTTCCGAACTCAAAGGGGACTATTTCAGTTTAGAGTACTTCCGTTTGGTTTGAAAAATTCCCCGGCGACTTTCGTGCGCCTGATGGGTGAAGTATTGAAGGGACTGATAGGTGATTTTGTGGAGGTGTATTTAGACGACATCGTTATTTATTCGTACGATCTCGAAGAACACCTCATTCACATTGAAAAAGAAGTCGAGAGACTACATAGGAGTGGTTTAACCTGTCACACAAAAAAATGTCAGTTTGGTCAGACCAAAATTTCGTTTTTAGGGCATATAGTCGACGCCGATGGCATAGACAAACAACCCGAGAAGTTGGAGGCAATTTTAAACCATCCTGTACCCAAAAATATACGTACGTTACGAAAATTTTTGGGGGTGTGCAACTGGTACAATCAGTTTGTTTACAATTACGCCGACATAATTAATCCCCTAACTAATTTACTTAAAAAGGGTGTCAGATGGCGTTGGTCTAAAGTCGAACAAGATTCCTTTGATGATATCAGAAAAAAACTGTACGACTCCCCAAAATTATCGCCCCCCCGATTTTTCAAAACCATTTTGTTTACAAACGGATGCATCCGAAATTGGGGTTGGCGCAATTTTATTTCAACAGGGATACGCCCTAGAAAGGAAAATAATTGCATACGCCAGTAAAAAGTTAAGCGAAACGCAACGCAAATATGCGGCAGTAGAGCGTGAGTGCTTAGGGCTAATTTGGGCGATTGACAAATTTAGACCTTTTCTGGAATCTCGTACCTTCAAATTGTATACCGATAACTCGGCGCTGACGTGGCTACATCGAGCGAAAGATAAAAACAGTAAACTAACTCGGTGGGCGCTGCAGTTAGGGACATTGGAATTCGTTATTCAACATGTTCCTGGTGTACATAATGAGGGTCCCGATATGTTATCTCGATTCCCGACGGACGGCCCTACTTTAGACGAGGACGCGTTGGAGGAAAAGTTGGTTGGTTTCCCAACGAGTAACAAAGTAATCGGAAGTAGAGAACCAGAACAAATTTATCATATCTATCCGAAATCGCGCGACGCGATCCCCATTTCCCTCCAGACATTAATAGATTGGCAGGGGGCGGACCCCAAAATCCAAAATATTTTGTCTATTTTTAAATCCGATGGTCCGGCGAGTAATACGCGTCTTGACCGATTAAAAAAATTCAATAATTTTATTTTTGAGGAGGGCCTACTTAAGAAAAAGAAAGTAGGGGGTACTTCAAATGATATGGTAAATAACTTGGTAGTGATACCCGTTGACAAACAGGAGCATATCCTATGGCGTTATCACGACCACACCCTTGCGGGACACCCGGGGTGGAAAGAGACATATAGGGCAATAACGAATAGATTTTATTGGAAGTCTGTACGGGAGTCTACCCGGCGCTATGTGGCGGCCTGCCATATATGCGCATGTACTAAACCATTAAATAATAAAATCGATGTTCCGTTACGCCCTAGAAAATCAGCCCAACCGTGGGAAGTGGTTAGTGTCGACCTAATGGGCCCTTACCCGCGCACCAGTCGGGGTAAGACCAATATTTTAGTAGCCACTGATTGTCACATTAGGTGGGTGGAAGCGTATCCCCTGGGTGCAGCAACGGCTGCCGTAATTACCCAAACTTTGGAAAGGGAATTTTTCGCGAGATTTGGTTACCCACGTGTGCTACTAAGCGACAATGGCCCTCAGTTTACCTCGGACGTGTGGACAAGTGCACTCGATCGATGGGTGGTGGAGGGGTGGACTACCCCAGTATACCACCCGAGGGCCAATCCGGTAGAAAGTCGTAATCAAGAACTGAAAAAGGGCCTACGGTCACTTCTGGTGAACGATAATCATCGTTCATGGGACCAGAAACTTTCTTCGGTTCTATTTACATTACGCAACCGGAAGAACGACAGGACCGGCGTTTCACCGTCAGTTTCGGTGTTCGGACACGAAACTAAAAGTCCGGGAGATTGGGTGTTAACCACTAAGTCCGAAAATACACCGCGGGTACCGGTACTATCGGACAACAATGCGGTCGCGGATAAATCAGTGGGTAACCGGCGAGCGTTCGCCGTCGGGGACCGGGTTTACGTTAGAGCACATCCTCTCTCCAAAGCCGATCAGGGTTTCCACGCGGGGTTCGCCGCAAAGTGGACGGGTCCCGTCACACTTGGAGAAAGACTGGGGAAAGGAATTTTCTGGACGGACCAAAACCCGCCGCGCAAAGTACACGTCTCCAGTCTGAAACCCGTGCACACGAAGGAAACATTCGTCACGCAATCGGCCAATACGGATAAGTGATCGCGTGTTACAGTATACACTGTATCATGTGTGGTGTGGTACCACTTAGCGACTAATATAAATTATCCGTATTGTTTATTTTTTTTTTTAGATGGCCAATGCTGAAGAGTCAAGCCGGGACTCCAGGTGGCGTCCGAGCAGAGGACTTATGCGGCAGACCCTGGAGGATCTGGTGTGGCAGATCACCTCCCGAGCCGACAGTCTGCAGCAGACGCGGGCGTCGCTGGTGGCCTTGGGGGCAGTGTTCCCGCCGGACCAGCAACCGGGGCTGTCGGCCCAACAGATCGGCGACGTGGACACGGCGAAGCTGCGGACCGATCCTCGGCTGTGGGCGACGTACGAGCGCGGATGGCGCGAGCATGCGCGAGCGGCCCCGGCGAATCCCCCGAACTCAGGGGACTTACGGCCGACAGCGGGTCCAGAACGCCATCCAACGCGTGTGAAGCGGAAGGCGGCGGCAAAACCGTCGGCCAAGCCGGCCAACCGGCCGACGAGCACCCAGCGACCGGCCAACCGGCCGACGAGCGCCCAGCGATCGGCCAATCGGCCGACGAGCACCCAGCGACCGGCCAACCGGCCGACGAGCACCCAGCGACCGGCCAACCGGCCAACCGGCCGACGAGCGCCCAGCGACCGGCCAAGCGGCCGACGGGCGCCCAGCGACCGGCCAACCGGCCGACGAGCGCCCAGCGACCGGCAAGCCGGCCGATCGACACTCCACGACCGGTCAACCGGCCGACCAGCGCCCGGCGACCGGCCAACAGGCCGACCAACGCTCAGCGACCACTTGTACCCGCCGCCTCCACCGAGCCCGCCTCCACCAAGCCCGCGTCCAAAAACCCGTCCGCCACTGTTCCCGGGAAGGACACCGCGATTGCCGGCGATGGTGGTCCGCTATGTCCCCCTCCGTCGGCCGTGCCGCACGAACCGATGGAAGAAATCTTTATTTCTTCCGGAGTCAGAGGAAAAAATGTTATGACTGTTTGAAATTTAAATATTTACGAAATTGCATAAAATAACGATTTATTCTTGAACGATTTTTAATATTTGTTATAATTCAAAAAGTATAAGTCACAGATTTTTTAAATTTCTACCAGCTGTTAAGATTGGCATTTTCTTTGTCATATTTTTTTTTAAAATATTATATTGATTTTTAAGCCACTTATAGGCATTTAAAATATTCGATTTTTTTACATTTAATTTTTATAATCAGTGATAAAAAAAATTTGGCTCCTACAAAATACTTGAGAATTTAATAGAAGATTCAACAGAAGTAGTTCTTAATGTCATTCAAAAATTATTAAAATCCATAGGCACAATTTTTTTTTATAAGTGTTTGAACAGCGAATATTGACATAAAATTACATGTAAAATATAATATAATGTAGAATGTTCTAGACTGACAAACTATATCGCTGTATGCAACTGCCAACCCATCCTAATTGAAAAATATATTTATCGTTTCAAAATAAAATATACTTTTTACAATGTTTATAAATAACAATGTATTATATCCTAGACAAACATATGAACTCCGTTCAGAATCGTTATTCGTATACAATGATATCTATCATTGCATTCAAATTTAACAAATCCATTATAATGACCTATCCTATGAAGAGTCGCACTTCACCCCCAAGTGTACAGCAGAGCGAGGCCCATCCGTTTCTTTTTTATTTCAAAAATTTCATAGATTATTTAAATTATACAGGTTTACTTATTTAATCTATAATATGCGTATCATTTTTTTGTTATTCTAGTAGCTTAAGTATAGAATCGCTCCTTTTCCTTACATGTATACTATTGGGTAAGTACCATAAAACATTATTGTAGATTATTATACATTATTTATCTATAACTATTATAGAAATTATTTTTGTAAATCTTCAAGTTAATGGCCCAAATTCAAGAGAACTAAAACACGAGTAAGTACTTCGAACCATAAATTAGCATGTATAACTAAATCAATGTGTCCAACAGAGTTAATCATTTAAAAGGATTACATTTGAAGGCACCGGTACAATAACCAAACTTTAAAAACGTGGTGTTATTATTTGTGTAAAAATAAGATACACCAAATAAAATAATTTCCTTTGGTGATAATAATTTTTTTAGGAAAATAATTGATAAAAACTAAAAAATGTTTATAAATACATTTTCAATAGTTGCAATAACAAGTTGTGTCCAATTTTAATTTTGGACACACCCAGTTATTGCAATAAACTAGAAAGCAAATAATCTAGTAGTTATCCATAATATAGTCATAATATTATTTTCTAAAAGTATGTACGGTAAATAATAAAACATTAGTACAACATAATATTTTTTTATGTATAAATAGGTTTTAAATATTATGAAATATTTTTTTTTAACCAGAAATTAATAAGGTATTATAATACCATATATTAGGTTATAAATTCCAATATAATAAACTTAATATTATATGCCATTACAAAAAATATACTGTAAACCAATGCCATTATTGGTATACCTATAACTATAACTATATTTATATTAAATTATTATGTATTGATTATGTTATAGTAAAATGTAGTTAATAAAATGTATTTAAAAAAATCTTTTTATACCTGATTTTTGCACCGGATACAATATCTAAACTCTAATAGAAATGTTAGGTACAATATTTGATTTTTGCACCCAATGAAAAATAAAAATGTTTATTAATATTAATTTAATGTTTTAACGGATACGTCCGGACATACCTGGTTATTGCGACCGTAAAAAAATTAAAAATGGTTTTATAACTATATGTCTCATAATAATGATTGGGCGTATCTGATTGTTGCGCCTATCGATGAAGATTTTTTCCTGAATATTTCTATATTAAAAACGAATTTTTAAAAAATCAGGATTTATATGGTTATTGCACCGGTACCTTCATTTATCCATATAAGCTTTATATTATATAAAGAAACCGCGAAACTGTAGCCACTGCGCATTTTTTTAAATACCGAAGAGTCATCTACTAATTAGTTGATTCGAACATGTCTTGGGTATATGATGTACCTAGTCATTTGGGAAAATACGCTTTCGTTTAAAACGTTGCTGTTCGTCATGTAAACAACAACAAGACGTAATAAATTATGTGCATAATTATAAATCGCGTGTTTTCGTCACTCAAGCATTATTATTGTTATCACAGTCATCACGGAAACCATACACTCAGACTAGATAAAAGAAAAAAATGAACCAGAGTAAGTGTCGTCCTTAGTATAAAATTCAGGACATCCCTATTTATCCCAATTTACAAGTATAGCTTAAGTTTTAATAATTTGTGTAGAACATTTGATAGCGGATCGGCGAGAAATAATTAATTTATAACATTTTATAAATTTTATAAGCTAAATATATCAGTATAGATAAAATTAAAATCTACAATTCATATTATTATAATTATTAACTTGTCTTTATATTACTAAATTAGTAATTAATTCGTCTCAATACAAGCAATTATTAAATGTAAAAATTATAGGTAAAAATATTTTATTAAACTATTATGAAAAAAATAATAATAAATATTTATTGATTATTATAAATTTATAATGAAGTAATATTATTTTATTAATAATATTCATTTGATTCAGTAAAAATATAATCAATACAACATTTTAATAATACTTACAAATTAATAATATTTTTTATTACTTTGTATCTCAATTATCTGAATGAAATATAAAACTTGTATATTATTTAAAAGTTTTAGTAATAGTTATCTATGGGCAAGGTCTTATTTAGATTAGGATATTTACTATAGATTGATACTAAAATTAATAGAAAAATGATGAACAATGTAACTTAAGAAAAAAGAAGACACTCCGGCGAGAAGAGAAAGAGAACCCTAGATTTGCGTTTGTCTCTGTTTATTAGCTATATAACCTTTATTAACCTTTAAAACAATTTCAATTTTTCTGTGGGACGTAAACGTACGTTTTCACTCGTCGACACGTAGTTCGTGGGCAAATCTGTATCGCATCATAATGGCGGTGAACATGAACGCATCATGTGCGAACCCTATAGTACACCGTGTTATGAGTCATCCGTCCGCGAATTCCCCTCAGAAAAAAAACCGTCCCGCCAGTATGGGTAGAGTGGAATCACATAGCGCGTGGGGACTGATGCTGTAGCTTCCTAGCGAGCCTATGCCGCCATCGTTACCGTAGAGCGTTTACCGCCAACGTACCACACGAGATATTCCGCCGCCATGCGTGTGCATGTATACCTCCTCCGAACACCGCAGCACAATGCACACTCAGTTTGACCGCCACGGGAACGACTCGACGGTGGCGGCGGCGGCGGTGGCGGCCGACCAGCTGACCTGGCCGTTATACTGCGTTCACTGCTCTGAACACAGTCTCTCGACAGTCAGTAATGCCAGTGCGTTGGACCGAGCCGGCGTTGCTCGCATTTTAGCGCGATTTCACTGAGTGTGTAATTAAAATAATATTGATGTTGTTTTATATCTCGTTTCGGTCTTGTCAACGTAACATTACATTGTACGCGATTTTATTTTTATTTTCCATTTTCGAAAAAGGGAAAAACTAAGTACTCGTACTACACGCCGCCATCTAGAGGTAAAACGCAACAATAGATTTATTACAATATATTATTTATGTTGAACGTCGCTTACGTACCTCTTGTTGTGTTTTTCTATCGCGTTTTCACAACAGAAATCACGTGCAAATAAGTAGGCACACACTAGCGTATACGACATCAATATAAATGTAAAATATTACTGTCGGTACACCTATATATATATATATTCGCGATAGCATAAGAACACGTGCCGCTTATTTGGATCGTGTATATTTATACTCTCCTTGTGCGTAATAACTATTCGGGATTTTTCCATCCATTTCCGTAAAATGGACTTACCACGGCCAAAGTCCTTACGCGAAGATCGTCGATCATAATTTCGAGTTATTGCCAACCTTAAGTAAGCGTCAACGGCAGTGAGGCAATGCTTCTACTATCGTTGCGCCGAAGCGATACTCCATCGGATCTGTACGACAACGGATCTTCACGTTGGTGATTGGTGAGTAAATTTATGAACATAATGTTTTAATTTTAGCTATAACAATCGGAATGTTCCCCTGATCCTTGATCTTACCTCGAATACGTATATTATTATTGTTATTGAATATTATATTTACGTTAATTATTAATTCCATTTTGTGCGTTATCATGTTTGCCGTTTGTTATAAGATCTCGTGCATCACAGTGAAAGTTATATTGGGTCACAATGGCGCGTTGTTAGTTCTATCACTATGAGATTATATGGACAACGATTTAGTGCGAACTTATAACGTGTTTGAAAAAGGAAATTTTTTTCAAAACTAAACTCAAATACAAATGATTAATTTCTAATTTCCAAGGAGATCATGTTTGATAAGATATCAGTGTGATTTCTATACGCAGATCGTTTCACCGTATATATAAGTAAAGTTGTAGCAATATTATTTCGTTTTGGATTAACTAAATTGTGTGCCACACTGAACATAAAAGTGTGTCCTGTATATTTGCAAGTATAGTCCAACTGTCCAGCTGATTTCTTAAATATATTTTCACGAACAAATCTGACATGACGTCGATTTATATATATGTTAAACGATGTCAATGCATATTACTGCAAATAGTTGATAGAAGATGCTGACCTACGCAATATAGTTTAAAAAACTCATAACAATCATTCATTACGCCTCCAATTCATGCATCACCTGCAAGTCTGTGTATTGAAGTAGTCTACGTTATTTATTTTTATTTTATGGATAGTGATAAATCGTATTCTTGGACAATTATTTTTTTTTGTCTAGATCATCATTTAGGTATCAAGTGCGATTGTAGTGCGACTATTTTATTAGAATAAATTTATCATATTAATAAAATTGCGTATTCATCGTTCAAATAGCAAAATCAAAACGAGTTGGTCGATGGTAAAATACAAACCAGATTATGGCAACATTGACATTTATGTTTTCGAATAAACTGGTTGCGATGATTAAAATAATAATTTTAGGTGAGTTGGTAATTTTCCTTACTAATTCAAATCTTTTTATGTTACATTTTATATGATAACTGTAGAATATTATGAATGATCTTCTGCGGTACTTCGTTTAATGTTTACTAAAATGTTTCAAAAAGTTGCATAAATAGCGAAAAAATTATATGCAATGCATACGAGAATGCATGTATATTTTATATTGTAATTTAAGTACTGAAAATACAGAAATGTCATTAATCTCTCCATTTATTATTGTCTTTTGTAATATACCCACAAAAACACGTATTTTAATGTAGCTACAGAGTATAGACTACATTTTTTATTCGAAAACATAACTGATGTTCAGCAATCGAACGCCATCATTTTGAGTGCATCTCAATATTTAACCAACGTCCCAAATACGTTTATCTTCACGAGTTATGTATCACATCATATGAAACATAATATATGCATTTCAATTATAATCTATTTAGGAAATTCTTAAAATGCTCCACACTATATAGGCGTACATCTAATTATTTTAACCCTATGGTTTGTCATATTCTTTATACGTATTTGAAAGTAATGATAAATCAATTAAAGTGAACAATTCAAAGCGAAGGACGGTGAAACATGTAAGTTGAATATCTTACTGAAGTAAATTTATTTTGTAGTTTGATTCATATTATAATCATGAAATAAAAATATATTTATTTGACACAAAAAATATCGCTGGAAAATATTCTAAGATGCGTATATTTACAAATTATCATTGAAACTAGAACTATCTCTGATAAAATCTAAAAACTATGGTCTATAAAATATCATTGTGGTCCAATGTTTGATCTTATGAGAAACCAATATACTATGATATATACAGTAGAATCTGCTTATTATGATGCCGTATATAACGATATTCCGGATAAAACAATTTATAGCCATGTATTCGGTTGGTTTTATATCTCACGTAGGTGTTTTCGTCATCCGGATACAATGAATTTCGGATATTACGATCTGATTCTTCAGGTCCCTTGAAGATTGTTATAAGCGGATCCTTCTGTATATATATATATAAGATTCTTAATACAAATGTACTACCCAAAAAAGGTTTAAAATAGCATTATAGACTTCATCATTGGAACCAATTTTGTAAATTGGTATCTAATTCGGTTTAACTCTACATTTAAAATTTTACTGACAATTTAGGCGAATGTAAATGATAAAAAGCGTCTATTACTTATAAAAACGACAATGCTATTTTATTCATCGGTGAGGGTAATATTATATGATTGAGTATCTTTTGCGTTGTGTTTTTTATTTATTGCTTCACTCGAATCCACATGGTTGTACGACGCGGTGGCGTGAAAGGAAAAATTACATTTGTTTGGCGCAAACGATAACACAACACGGTTGGCATAAAATAATATGTAATATAATAATATGCGTACACAATTTTATTTTCGTTTCGGGGATAATTATTAATAATTACATTTTTTTTCATTCGCCAGTTACATTACGGTCATCCGTGCAGATTATTCTTTATCTCGTAATTACCGCCGTCGAGTGACGAGTCGTGGCGGCCGTCAGTCTCCTTGGCACCGAAACCGAGTCAACGTTCTTGACAATCTCGTCGCTGTTGGTAGTGTGTGCATATTATATATTCAAGCTTATTTTTGTGTACTTATATACGTGTGATAATAATAACAACAACGATATTGACGATAATGATAGTCATGGTATGCTACCGTATACAACACAAATATAATATTATACGTTTTTTGTTTATATATGTACAAGTGTGTGTGTGTGTGTATGTTATTATTATAAAATGTACTTATTTGCATATTGCATTCACTGGAAGGTGAATAATATAGTATGTAGTCTTATAAGTCGTCGTTTCACTGTGTTTACGATACGGAGCACGTTTTTTTTTCGGTCCCCTTCTTCATCGTTATATTTTTCTCTTTCTGCGTAAAACACGAACAATGAATACCACATAAGAAAGAAATGCACAAACTGACCGTATCGCATCGTAAATGTAATTTATATTTTTAAATATATATAGCGTACTTATTTGGTTGTATACAATATGTTTATAGACGGCCGTCGTATATTGGCATCAGAATTTACGTTGTCTGTACATATTATTATTATTGTTATTATTATAACATCGTCAGTATAACTGATGGCATTATTTCTGCATTGGGTATTACTTAAGCCTACAATGCGAAATTTGTATTACGCTTACCATTTTGGCCCCAATGAGGTATCTAATTATCGTATTTTAATATCATACAATATAATGAAACAGTGTGGGATAAATCCAATCTAAAAAAAACTAAAAAAAAATAATTTACGATATTACTCATGTTGTACATTTGATTTTTATTTAAATAAAAATTTGCTGTTAACAAATTCTAATAATGTACACGAAGACCTAATATAGACAACTAGGCAACTGGAAATGTTTAAAATGTTCAAAATCATGGGTTATTGATAATGTACGTTCTCGTACTGTTGCTTACAAAAAACATACTTTATTAATTATAAATACTAAATAATTGTAGTATAGGATTAGTGATTTCTTAACATAATATATTTTAGTAACAATTTCCAAACCTCTTAGGAATCCATAATTTTTTCTCAAAGGCTCTGTTCGTAGTACCTTAAAAAATGTAATAATATAACTACTATTAATTAAGGTGAAACTAGACATTTTTACGCCCGGGGAAAATATTAAAGTAGTACTCTATTATAGATTAAAAATCTTATCCCCTTCTCTAAAATTGTTTTCTAATAATTAACATACAATCATACTTATTGAGTCCTAAACACATTACCAGTGACAAAGTTAAAAATATCAAACTAGTAGTTAATAATAGATTATATACTACAAAAATTAGAATCTTTAAAAATTTACGCTTGGGGATGAATCCCTGTCTTTTACCCCTAGTTCAGTTCTTGCTTATACTAAGAATACCAAAATTTCGATAAGAAAATATAATTTGTTAGCTGTAGATAGTACGCATTTTCATTTCAGTTATTATCAGGCCAGATATATTGTATATAAATATAATATTAAATATACATTATCTTCTTTTGAGTTTTCACCTATGTAAATACATATCATGTTTTATCATTGCATCATAGACATATACAAATAAAACTTAATATTAAAGATAGTAATAAAAATATCAACAAAAAATATTGCTTGAAAGAAGGTTTCGTGGCTGAAAAAGTTTGGAAATCGCCGTAATATAGGATTCAAACTTGATTAAAAATAGCATGTTTTGAATTGTATTGTTAGTGTATCATCATTGTGCCTGAATACACTATAATTGTTTTAGGTTACTTGATTAGAAAGTAAGCTTTAGAGGAAAACGATAGAAATGTGCACCGATGGTTAACTTTATTTATTAATAAAAAACGGAATTTTACAGTTGCACTTTATCGATTGTAATATATTGTGTAAAATGCTCGGCGTATTGTATAATAAGCGTTTTTCATATTTGACAACACTTAATTATAATATCATTTTGTAATTTTGATCAATTACATGTAATAAAGTATATTTTACATTGTTTATTTCTATAGAAATATAGAGATAGTTCTGTTTTCAATTATTTCTATATTTCGATTCGTCTGAAATTATTTTTTAGATTCTGAACGGAGTGATGGAATCTATTGTTTTTACAATGATGTGTGTTTTATTTTTTGTTTTTTTATTTTTATTTTTATTTTTTTATTTTTTTTTGTGTTTGACGACACCTTTTTTGGCAGTAAAAATGCTTCGATTTGCTTATGTAGCAACTTTTCTGAAAGGAAAGTGAATCTAGTTGGTACTTTTGGGGGTCAAAAGTAAAAAATTTCCAATATTTTTTAAATGCGACGGGAAAAACCCTAAAAAGTTTTGGGAAAAACGGCAGTTTTTACGCAAAACGAGTTTTCGACAAAATCAAATTTTTTATTTTGCTATAACTCAAAAACTAATCGATGTAAATACTTGAAAATTTCACCAAATGTTTAGATTAGCGTTCTCTATACACCGTTAAATTTTCAAAGTATTTTGACTTTTATTGAGCTATTTAGAGACAATTGAAATTTTCAATTTTTTTAATTTTTTTTTTTAAATAACGACAAAATTTTTTTGGCCGGCCAGAAAATCTAGAAAATTTAATACAAGGTTTCTTATAAGTTGTTCCTTAACTGATAAAATAAAATCTAAAATCGTAAGTCACAATTTTTTTTTATAAGTGTTCAAAGTTCCAATCTATAAGAAATATGTAAATATTCCGAAAATTTGCATGATATTTTGTAGATAAAAATTCATAAAATTTTTTCTGTTCATACTTTAGGTTCAAAATTTTAACACTAGGTTATCTATAAGCTACTCTTCAAAAATCTTTAAAAAAATTTATACCGTACTTAGAGGAATAAATTTTATGACTGTTTGAAATTTAAATATTTACGAAATTGCATAAAATAGCGATTTATTCTCAAACGATTTTAAATATTTGTTATAATTCAAAAAGTATAAGTCGCAGATTTTTGAAATTTTTACCAGTTGTTAAGATTGGCATTTTCTTTGTCATATTTTTTTCAAAATATTATATTGATTTTTAAGCCACTTATAGGCATTTAAAATATTCGATTTTTTTACGTTTTTTTTTTTATAATCGGTGATAAAAAAATTTGGCTGGTACAAAATACTTGAAAATTTAATAAAAGATTCCACAGAAGTAGTTCTTAATGTCATTCAAAAATTATTAAAAATCCATAGTCACAATTTTTTTTTATAAGTGTTTGAACAGCGAATATTGACATAAAATTACATGTAAAATATAATATTATGTATAATATTCTAGACTGACAAAGATATCGGTTTTTTTTAAAATGCTCTTACTCAAAAACGAAAAACCGCAACAACTTGAAATTTTCACCAAATCTTTATATTGTTTTTTTCTATATATGGTTAAGATTTCAAAGTATTTTGACATATTTTGACTTATTTATAGACAATTTAAATTTTCGATTTTTCTAAATTTTTCGTTTCAAAATAAAATATACTTGTTACAATATTTATAAATAACATTGTATTATATTCTAGACAAACATATCATCTCCGTTCAGAATCGTTTTTCGTATACAATGATACCTATCATTGAATTCAAATTTAGCAAATCCATTATAATGACCTATCCTATAAACGAGGTGCACTCCACCCCCAACTATACAGCAGAGCGAGGCCCGTCCGGTTCTTTTTTTTTTTTAGTTTGCACTTAAATACAATTTTTTTTCGTATAATCGATTGAATGAAACTGTTTAATTCTTTTAAATCTTAGTCTTGGTGAGATTCATTTGTTGCGCAATACGTACAGGCCTGGATTTTTAGGGTAGAGGGTGACGTTACGATCGTCCCCCTCCTTGGGCTTTTATATTGCTTAAATCATGGCCTATTCATTGTACTTTATAAATTACTCATAAATATTCCTATTCGTCCTTCCCTTTAAACTAGTTTTAGATCCACTTCTAAACGTTACAGTCTGTATACGAACCCCGGATTAAATTTTTTGCGGTATTATAGTAGACTATTATCCCATTCGTAATTTTACAAGTAATTTACGGTTTTGCATGGTTTTTTTATTTAAATAAATATGTGTTGTTGTTAGGCATACAATTCGCTAAGTTATATAAATGATTTATTTTAATGCCATATACATTCACTGTGAGAACAAGTACGCACTATTATAATACTAGTGATGTTGTTGAAATATTATTTTATTAAATATATGTTACACGTGTCCATCGGCTTCCATTTATATTATAACATGGACTTAAATTATTATCAACTTTACCATATGGTGTTACCAATGTTAATTAATTAGTACTTAAAATCATATTTTATATTATTTATTGATTACCTCAAATATATCCATCAAATATTTTTATTTTTATTTTTTCGCCTTAAATCAGTTTTCAATAAACGAATAACTGGTTTTATCGTACGATTTCGTTTGTTATAGAATTTCCAATCGAGAGAAAGAGTGTGATGGATTATTTTTTATTTTTTAGCCGATAATATGCACGTGAAAGTTCTGAGATTATAATTAAGTTTTATATTTTTATATTTTTTAATAACGTATTTATCTAATGTTTAGTTGATGTATATTTGACTAGTTGTCAACGTACAATTTTTAAATAAGTCAAGGTTGTGGTTAATATATAAGAAATAAATAAATAAACGCCTAATGTTTACACAATAAGAAATTTAAATCTTATGAAAATAATGATAAAAGAAAAAAATCGCAAACGATCAACAAAAACAATGCAGATTGATTTTTTTTCTGTTAATACTAATTTATCTTGAAAGTTCCTGGATTTACGTCCTTGGTCTACTCTTAACGCTTCACTGGGTGTCAGATATTCGATTCAAGGATATTATTGCGTCTGGAAGAAATCTATGTGCTCTATCATACACCCTAATCTAACTCGTCCTGCGGACGTAATATATATATATAAGTTATATAACTTTTAGGTTATACGAATTATAATAGTAAAATAAAATTGTTTTAATATTCAATAAAAATTAATACAAATGAAATATTTTTCATTTTGTTTACCAATCAAATTTCTTAAAAACATATTAAATAAAAATATACACGTTTATAATATATGTATTCTATTTACTTAGTATTTTCAGTAGTGGTCATTGTATACATGGTTTGAATAACTCAGATATTGTAAACTTTGGTCCGGTTAGTATTAACAACGACCATTTATCCACTTGGACTGTAACACACACACACACACACACACACACACACACACACACACACACACACACACACACACACACACATATATATGTAATATACCTATAACACATATTTGGATTGTATGAACGAAGAATTTAGGGAGTTGTACAATTGTTTATCGTAGGACACATTAAATATATTATAATCCTAACGCGTATTATATCGTCTTAGCATTAACCTTTAATTAGGATTGTTTGCGAGATTACAACGGAAAATTACGTAGCGCTAATATCTGAAATATAATGTATTATACTCACATTATTGATATATAGTAGGTGACGCGAATGTATAGAAATATAAACGTAAAATAGTGACTATAAGGATTACAGGTTTTGTTATACCCGTTGTACAAGTATATAAAAGATAAAAGGATTACACATTAATATACAAAATACAAAAACGTACGCGGGTGAACCGAATTATAGTTTACTCGTAGATATATCATAATGTTGTGTTTTACACCCGAATTATGTTTTTTTTATTCTGCATAGCGTTCATTATAAACATGCATAGGATCGCAGAACCTGTGTCTGGGATTTGCGAACCGCGGTGGGACGCAATTGAACACCTTTGCGCGTCAGTCCTTGAACTTCACGTTTATATTGATATGTTGATACACGCGCACTGGTGTCTGACTATATATGTATTTATTATACATGTTTATACACACACGCACATTACATGCGTGCACACAATCAAGGTGATCTTTTTTGTAATGATAATAATTGTTAATTGTTTGCGTGTATTTTGGTTGATATCGCTATACTCCGCTTTTTCTATTCTAAATAATTATGTATCTGATAATAATTAATAAAAACACCTATTATTTTGCTGGTCAATATCAATGCCGTAATTTACGTGCGTACACGCTTACTCGTATGAGTGTGTGTGTGTGTGTGTGGTATGTGTGTATGTGTATTTATGTAAATCACGCAAAACGTTCGTGCTATGTGAAATAATCTTTAAATATGTAAGGAGAGTAGTCTGAATCGCCGTTCGTTCCATATACCGACAGTTTATTCGTGCCGGATATGACGAAAAAAAATTAAGTCTTCTTGTTTTAAAATGTATACTGATTATTCAAATGGTGATTTTACATTTTTTTTAATTCATGATAAAATAATAAAATAATTCTGCCTACTTTATTATTTTTTGTTTGCTTATAATTTGTTTATAATTCTAATTCGAAAAATTTGTTTTTAATACCTTTACATTTGCTGTAGGGGCAAACTACAAACTATTAAAACGAGTATATTATATTATATTGCATTTAAAAAAATTAATAATATTTTTTTTAAAAATGGTATTTTTATACGTTTTAAAATATGAATGTGTGTTTTTGTATAAAAACTTACTAACTACTAATAAAAATAGGAAAAATGTTTGATTTTATTCTCACTTCAGATTGTTAATCTAATCGAGTTTAAAGCTGCTATATCTATATCTATTTCATATTTATCTCGTATATTATGTTACAAAAGGAAACATTCTAACATTCTTATCGTATAAGCTCATAATAAAAATGTTTTGTTGTTTTAAATTGTTTTCGGAGTGAACTGTGTATAATCCATAAAAAAAAACCGTGTCTATGTTTTAAGATGTCGATGATTATACTTACTAAAATTAAAAATGTTGAGAAAAATATAGACCTAATAACAATAATTTAGTGATATTTAATTTTAATATTAAAAAGAACCGGATGGGCTTCGCTCTCCTGTACACTTGGGGGTGAAGTGCACCTCGTTTATAGGATAGGTCATTATTACAATGGATTTGTTAAATTTGAATGCAATGATAGATATCATTGTATACGAAAAACGATTCTGAACGGAGTTAATATGTTTGTCTAGGATATAATACATTGTTGTTTATAAATATTGTAAAAAGTATATTTTATTTTTAAATGATAAATATATTTTTCATTAAGGATGGGTTGGCAGTTGCATACAGCAACATAGTTTGTCAGTCTAGAATATTATACAAAATATTATATTTTACATGTAATTTTATGTTAATATTCGCTGTTCAAACGCTTATAAAAAAAATTGTGACTATGGATTTTAATAATTTTTGAATGACATTAATAACTACTTCTATGGAATCTTCTATAACATTTTCAAGTATTTTGTACGAGCCAAATTTTTTTTATCACCGATTATAAAAAAAAAACGTAAAAAAATCGAATATTTTAAATGCCTATAAGTGGCTTAAAAATCAATATAATATTTTGAAAAAAATATGACAAAGAAAATGCCAATCTTAACAACTGGTAAAAATTTCAAAAATCTGCGACTTATACTTTTTGAATTATAACAAATATTTAAAATCGTTTGAGAATAAATCGCTATTTTATGCAATTTCGTAAATATTTAAATTTCAAACAGTCATAAAATTTATTCCTCTAAGTACGGTATAAATTTTTTTAAAGATTTTTGAAGAGTATCTTATAGATAACCTAGTGTTAAAATTTTGAACCTTAAGTATGAACAAAAAAAATTTTATGAATTTTTATCTACAAAATAACATGCAAATTATCGTGATTTTTACACATTTTATACAAATTTGAGAATTAAGGGCTTATAAAAAAAAATTGAGTTAACCGAACACCGATATTTTTTAGTTACGATAAGTTTAACTTATTATAAACCTAGTATAAAATTTTCAAGAGTTTTCGCTCAATCAATTAAATTTTATAGATGTTTAAAAACAAAAATTTAACAAAAATCGAAAATATAAATTGTCTATAAATAAGTCAAAATATGTCAAAATACTTTGAAATCTTAACCATGTATAGAGAACGTCAATATAAAGATTTGGTGAAAATTTCAAGTTGTTGCGGTTTTTCATTTTTGAGTTAGAGCATTTTAAAAAAAACCGATATCTTTGTCAGTCTAGAATATTATACATTATATTATATTTTACATGTAATTTTATGTCAAAATTCGCTGTTCAAACGCTTATAAAAAAAAATTGTGACTATGGATTTTAATAATTTTGAATGACTTTAAGAACTACTTCTGTGGAATCTTCTATTAAATTTTCAAGTATTTTGTACGAGCCACCGATTATCACCGATTATAAAAAAAAAATGTAAAAAAATCGAATATTTTAAATGCCTATAAGTGGCTTAAAAATCAATATAATATTTTGAAAAAAATATGACATAAAGGAAATACCAATCTTAACAGCTGGTAGAAATTTCAAAAATCTGCGACTTATACTTTTTGAATTATAAAAAATATTTAAAATCGTTTGTGAATAAATCGCTATTTTATGCAATTTCGTAAATATTTAAATTTCAAACAGTCATAAAATTTTTTCCTCTAATTCCGGTAGAAATTTTTTTAAAGATTTTTGAAGAGTAGCTTATAGATAACCTAGTGTTAAAATTTTGAACCTAAAGTATGAACAGAAAAATTGTATGAATTTTTATCTACAAAATATCATGCAAATTTTCGGAATATTTACATATTTCTTATAGATTGGAACTTTGAGCACTTATAAAAAAAAATTTTGACTTACGATTTTAGATTTTTTTTTTTCAGTTAAGGAACAACTTATAAGAACCCTTGTATTAAATTTTCTAGATTTTCTGGCCGGCCAAAAAAATTTTATCGTTATTTAAAAAAAAAAATTCAAAAAATTAAAAATTTCAATTGTCTATAAATAGCTCAATAAAAGTCAAAATACTTTGAAAATTTAACGGTATATAGAGAACGCTAATATAAACATTTTGTGAAAATTTCAAGTATTTACATCGATTAGCTTTTGAGTTATAGTAAAATAAAAACATTTGATTTTGTCGAAAACTCCCGTTTTTCCCTTATTTTTTTAGGGTTTTTCCCGTCGCATTTAAAAAATAATGAAAATTTTTTTAGATTCTGAAAGGAGTGAAGAATGTATTGATTTTACAATGATGTGTATTTTTTTTTTTTTTTTTTATTGTGTCTGTCGACATGATTTGGGGCAGTAAAAATGCTTCGATTGCCTTATGTAGCAACTTTTCTGAAAGGAAAGTGAATCTTGTTGGTACTTTGGGGGGTCAAAAGTAAAAAATTTTCAATATTCTTTAAATGCGACGGGAAAAACCCTAAAAAGTTTTGGGAAAAACGGGAGTTTTTACGCAAAACCAGTTTTTGACAAAATCAAATTTTTTATTTTGCTATAACTCAAAAACTAATCGATGATGTAAATACTTGAAATTTTCACCAAATTTTAAGATTAGCGTTCTCTATACACCGTTAAATTTTCAAAGTATTTTGACTTTTATTGAGCTATTTATAGACAATTGAAATTTTCAATTTTTTTAAGTATTTTTTTTTTTAAATAACGATAAAATTTTTTTGGCTGCCCAGAAAATCTTGAAAATTTATTACAAGGTTTCTTATAAATTGTTCCTTAACTGATAAAAAAAAATCTAAAATCGTAAGTCACGATTTTTTTTTATAAGTGCTCAAAGTTCCAATTTATACGAAATATGTAAAAATCACGATAATTTGCAAGTTATTTTGTAGATAAAAATTTTTCTGTTCATACTTAAGGTTCAAAATTTTAACACTAGGTTATTTATAAGCTACTCTTTAAAAATCTTTAAAAAAATTTATACCGGAATTAGAGGAAAAAATTGTATGACTGTTTGAAATTAAAATATTTACGAAATTGCATAAAATAGCGATTTATTCTCAAACGATTTTAAATATTTGTTATTATTCAAAAAGTATAAGCCGCAGATTTTTGAAATTTCTACCAGCTGTTAAGATTGGCATTTCCTTTATGCAATATTTTTTTCAAAATATTATATTGATTTTTAAGCCACTTATAGGCATTTAAAATATTCGATTTTTTTACACTTTATTTTTATAATCGGTGATAAAAAAAATTTGGCTCGTACAAAATACTTGAAAATTTAATAGAAGATTTTCACAGAAGTAGTTATTAATGTCATTCAAAAATTATTAAAATCCATAGTCACAATTTTTTTTTATAAGCGTTTGAACAGCGAATATTGACATAAAATTACATGTAAAATTATATAATGTATAATATTCTAGACCGACAATGATATCGGTTTTTTTTAAAATGCTCTAACTCAAAAATGAAAAATCGCAACAACTTGAAATATTCACGAAATCTTTATATTGACGTTCTCTATATATGGTTAAGTTTTCAAAGTATTTTGACATATTTTGACTTATTTATAGACAATTTAAATTTTCGATTTTTCTAAATTTTTCGTTTCAAAATAAAATATACTTATTACAATATTTATAAATAACATTGTATTATATTCTAGACAAACATATCATCTCCGTTCAGAATCGTTTTTCGTATACAATGATACCTATCATTGAATTCAAATTTAACAAATCCATTATAATGACCTATCCTATGAAGAGTCGAACTTCACCCCTAAGTGTACAGCAGAGCGAGGCCCATCCGGTTCTTTTTTTACTTTTGACCCCCAAAGTACCAACTAGATTCACTTTCCTTTCAGAAAAGTTGCTACTTAAGCAAATCAAAGCATTTTTACTGCCACATTCCCTACGCCATATCATTCCGTTCAGAATCTAAAAATAAATAAAATATTGATTTACATTTTTTAACTACACTATTTTATATTAAAAGTATAAATTCGAATGTATTATTTTACAAGTATATAAGTGTATAAATAATACTAATCAAACTTCCATGTTTCAATGTAAGAAAGATGCACAATGTAATTGGTCAAAGCTATGTTGGGTAGAAAGTAAATCTTAACGGTAAAACTATACGATACGGAATGTTTGAGCGGATTACTGAAAAATCAAAAGTGATTTGATTATGTATTTACTACTTGGGTACCTGGGTTCAAATTACCATTGTTTTGAAGTGCGTGTTTGTTACGAGTGTAATATTTGGCTCAATCAATAGTAGTTAAAACTTTGTGTAGTGTAGTGTAGAATAAATGTATGTTGTAGTATGCGAACTATATAGCTGTTTTATGCATACAATAATCATTACCTTAAATATAATAATTTGAATTTCGTTGAAAAATTAATCTCTCCGCACAAAAGTGTTTTTTTACTCGTTAACTCTCACCAGCTATATATAACATATATGCCAAACAACTATTACAACGTCTCAAGTTATTTATTTGACCATGAATACAGAAATAATATTATGGGATTTATGACTTATGAAAAAAGCATTTTTTTTTAATCCTTGGATTTAATTTATGTTACATTTATCAAGGGCTTTTTATGAAATTAAAAAATAGTACGACCGTACTTTATAAACGAATGTCAGTCATGTGTTTATACGTTCTGTGAAAATGTTAGGGCTTCCTGTTCAGAAAAAAAAAAATATATACACATACTCTTAGGTGGTTAAACTATATTAGTATCTTACTATTCAATTATTTAAATTACCATCATCGTTTATTATATCTGTATGGTTTTGTACAAGAGAGTTGCATACGACTTAATTTGCAAATGAAAAAAAAAACTTTTGTGCTAGATTGTGCACGATAGAAGTAAAACTTGTCGTTCAAATTGGAATATGACAGAAATTTAGGGAATTTAATTACACAAAATACAATAAATGCATTAAACGGGATTCTTTGTTCTTCACAAATGTCTGTAATTTAACAATTTATTGATTAAATGATTGATTTGTGATAGCTGAAATACAAGAGTAGTAATAATTACTAAAATATAAGTTGATACCACAGCTTAAACCTAAATTTAATTAATAGTTAATCATTTAAATAATAATAATAATAATAATTTAATAGTTAATATTCGATTTACTTGCACTTTTTTGGTTACGATCGACTACGTTAGCTTGTATTGCTTTTCTACCATGGATTATATTCTCGGCAAATATCCACTCGACTTTACATTATTTTTATTGGTTTTTGTGCCTTTTTTCGTTCATAATACCCTTTCATTCGAACATAAAACTACAACATAATATTGCAACACACAATACTAGATCAACTGTATAGTACAACATGAGGTATAGCTAGGTAAAGTTAGGTATGGATATATATCACGCCACTGCTGCAAATTAAATTAAAATCATTGTTTTTTATAAATATTTTAAAATTGTATACTGTTTATAAAATAATATATTATGACAATGATTGTGCGAGATTATGGTAGTACAACAGTGCAACAAATTATGGCTTACAACCATGGTAGCGGCCGGTCGCAGTAAAGTATTACTATAAATAATAATTATTAAATATTAATTAAATCAAATACGAGGAGGTACTGTGTTTTTTATTAACCTATTACTAAATTTAAATATTGATATTTTATTATAGTGATTTATAAATCATAGTCAAATAAATATTAATAAGAGGTGCCCAGAATCGATTAGTCTCGTGGTGGACAAAAGCTCCGAGGGTCATGTGTATAATAATACGAGTATGTATGTATGCCGTGTCTTCAGTAAAATCAGAAATAGGAAGAAAAAAATACGTATACACCGTTACTGCATTTTATAATAATTGCTAATTGCAATTATCAATACATCTGTATATTGATTTATGTACTTGTTCGTTATAGCTGTTAACTATTCTTAATACTTAGGTGTGATGTATTATTATAACGTTTACATATTAAATACGTACCTAATATGTAAGTTTTCGTATATTCTATTGTGGCACAAAGTATAACAGAATCACAAAAAAGTATAAAATAATATACCTTAATATTACGAATGCGGTTCAGTCGAAACACGTAGGCAACCACAATTCATAATTGAAAACTAGAAAAAAAATGTTTTGATCCGATAAACGTTGTTATCCAACTATATAATGAGTTTATGTTGCACATGATAATTAAATTTTTTTCCACCATTGGCATTTTTAAATAAATGTGTATTATTATTTTTACATACGTATTATTATATTATTCTTGACGATACAGAGTGTTTGTAGTCGATATTAGTTCAGATTTAAAATACATTTTTTTCGTAGACTTATATCAACGTCGAACCGTCGGTACTTGTGAATAATCGTATGTCATAATTATTATCGTTTGCATAATAGGTAAGGAAATCATGTGGTTATTTCTAGATTGTATTTTATCGAAAAAAACAAATCAAGAAAAGAAAATCATACTTACGAAAATAATATTATATATATATATATAAAATTATTATAAAAAAATATAACTTGGCTTACTATTTGACGTTTTGTATTATTATAATAATTGCTGACATTAATTATTTTTTTTTTTTGTTAATTGTACTTAAAATATTTGCATTGTTATTATTGAACTCATACACAAGAATTTTTATACCATTTGCATAAAATGGTTAGTCAAAATAATACAAAGTAGATATTTAAGGTGTGATTCCTATGCACGCGTCTAGAGACGCGCGGCCGACGCGGCGCTATTATATTTTGGCCGCATTAGGTACTACTTAATTTGTTTTTAAATATAACCGATTCCTATGACCGCGGCCATCGCGCACGGCGACGACCGCTCCGTGAGCAGTCAAATCGTACGAGCCGCGGTACTAATAACAGTAGTAATAGCTCATATGTAATTTAATATTCATATTTTAATTTTCAAATTTCGAAATTTTGTGAATTCTTTGTGTCACAAAATGTCTTTAAAAGTATCATTCACAGTAGAATAAAACATACAATGGGCTGAATGTGTAAGGGAACATCTATGTTTGTATGACCTTAAAAAAGCCAAATACAAGGATCAAAAAGTACCAGATGGGCCTCGCTCTGCTGTATAGTTGGGAGTGGAGTGCACCTCGTTTATAGGATAGGTCATTATTACAATGGATTTGTTAAATTTGAATGAAATGATAGATATCATTGTATACGAATAACGATTCTGAACGGAATTCATATGTTTGTCTAGGATGTAATACATTGTTATTTATAAATATTTTAAAAAGTATATTTTATTTTGAAACGATAAGTATATTTTTCAATTAGGATGGGTTGGCAGTTGCATACAGCGACATAGTTAAATTATTTATTTGGTAAAATTTCCAATGAGAAATTAGCTTCTAAAAATAGGTCTACATATGTATAAAAATATTTTTGTCTCTTCCGGCTACAAGATGTACAACAGAACGTTCATTTAGTACATTAAGGCGTGGTTACGATCAACGATGGGTGATGATAGACTGAGTGGAAAATGCATGTTGAGTGTTCATAGAGAAAAAGTAAATTCAGATAAAGAAAAATTTATTGAAAATGCACTGACACAATTTGGTAGAGAATGTCCACGGAGATTGAAATTTATATTGAATGAAAAAGACTAATGTTTTATAATAATATCTAATTGTAATGTTCTAATTGAAATAATGACGAAATATAATAATATACTATAAATAAAATGTATAAAAAAATTTTCTTTTATTTTAGATTCTGAACGGAGTGATGTGTTTTTTTTTTATTTTTGTGTCTGACGACACCTTTTTTTGCAGTAAATTCGATTTGCTTATGTAGCAACTTTTCTGAAAGGAAAGTGAATCTTGTTGGTACTTTGGGGGGTCAAAAGTAAAAAATTTTCAATATTTATTAAATGCGACGGGAAAAACCCTAAAAAAATAAGGGAAAAACGGGAGTTTTTACGCAAAACCAGTTTTCGACAAAATCAAATTTTTTATTTTACTATAAATCAAAAACTAATTGATGTAAATACTTGAAATTTTCACTAAATGTTTAGATTAGCGTTCTCTATACACCGTTAAATTTTCAAAGTATTTTGACTTTTATTGAGCTATTTATAGACAATTGACATTTTCAATTTTTTTAATTTTTTTTTTTAAAATAACGATAACATTTTTTTGGTCGGCCAGAAAATCTTGAAAATTTAATACAAGGTTTCTTATAAAATGTTCCTTAACTGATAAAAAAAAATCTAAAATTGTAAATCACGATTTTTTTTTATAAGTACTCAAAGTTCCAATTTATACGAAATATGTAAAAATCACGATAATATGCAAGTTATTTTGTAGATAAAAATTCATAAAATTTTTTCTGTTCATACTTAAGGTTCAAAATTTTCACACTAGGTTATCTATAAGATATTCATCAAAATTTTTTAAAAAAATTTCTACCAGACTTAGAGGAAAAAATTTTATGACTGTTTGAAATTTAAATATTTACGAAATTGCATAAAATAGCGATTTATTCTCAAACGATTTTAAATATTTGTTATAATTCAAAAAGTATAAGTCGCAGATTTTTGAAATTTTTACCCCTCCTTAGAAAAATGTCTGGGGACGCCCATGGTTAACAACACAGATATATACAAATTATATGTATATACACCGTAGGTGTATTGATAACACGGCTAAAGATATAGATATAGTTGCTATAGCCGTGATTTATAAAAAAAAAAATTGAAATATAATGCAATAGTATGCAATATCGTAAAAATTTAAATTTCAAACAGTCATAAAACAGTCATAAAATTTTTCTTTTAAGTTTGGTAAAATTTGTTTTAAATATTTTTGAAGAGTAGCTTATGGGCAACATAGTGTTAAAATTTTGAACCTTAAGTATGAATAGAAAACATTTTATGAATTTTTATCTACAAAATAACTTGCAAATTATCGTGATTTTTATACATTTTATACAAATTTGAGCATTAAGGGCTTATAAAAAAAATTTGAGTTAACCGATCACCAATATTTTTTAGTTACGATAATTTTAACTTATTATGAACCTTGTATTAAATTTTCAAGAGTTTTCGGTCTGCCAATTAAATTTGATAGATGTTAGAAAAATTTTTTTTACAAAAATCGAAAATTTAAATTATCTATAAATAAGTCAAAATATGTCAAAATACTTTGAAAACTTAACCATGTATAGAAATCGTCAATATAATGATTTGGTGAATATTTCAAGTTGTTGCGGTTTTTGGTTTTTGAGTTAGAGCATTTTAAAAAAAATGTAATTAGTAAAAACGTGATTTTGCGTAAAATTTCCCGTTTTTTCTTAATTTTTTTATCGTTTTTTTCGATTTTTTTACAAAGTGTTGAAAAATTTGGATTTTTGACTTACCAAAGTACCATCTACATTCACTTTCCTTTCAGAAAAGTTGCTGTTTAAGCATATTGAAGCATTTTTACTACCAAAAAGGTGTCGTTAGACACAAAAAAAATAAATAAATAAATAAAAAAAAAAAACCGGATGGGCCTCGCTCTGCTGTACAGTTAGGGGTGGAGTGCACCTCGCTTTTAGGATAGGTCATTATTATAATGGATTTGTTAAATTTGAATGCAATGATAGATATCATTTTATACGAATAACGATTCTGAACGGAGTTCATATGTTTGTCTAGGATATAATACATTGTTATTTAAAAACATTGTAAAAGGTATATTTTATTTTGAAACGATAAATATATTTTTCAATTAGGATGGGTTGGCAGTTGCATACAGCGATATAGTTTGTCAGTCTAGTGTTAAAATTTTGAACCTTAAGTATGAACAGAAAAAATTTTATGAATTTTTATCTACAAAATAACTTGCAAATTATCGTGATTTTTACACATTTTATACAAATTTGAGCATTAAGGGCTTATAAAAAAAATTGAGTTAACCGATCGCCGATATTTTTTAGTTACGATAAGTTTAACTTATTATGAACCTTGTATTCAATTTTTATTTTTTGACAGAACAAATATTTTATGATGGCTTGTTCTTCTTCCAATTGTTGTTAAAGAAATAGTTATAAGATACATTTTTGTTTTCTTGTTAAAGACATGGTTAAACTAATAATAATAACAATAATATTTTAAAACACACATATGAATATACAAGTACAACCTAACCAAATAGACTTGATATAACTTCGTGTACGAGCCTAATTATTTTAATCCCGAAATGTTAGCCGCACGTCTCCTGACGTGTACATAGGAATCAATATTAGATCGCGCGGTTAATAAATGACGGCTTGGACAAAATTCAAAACGAGCCGCGTTAGCCGCGCGTCTCTAGATGCGTGCATAGGAATCATATCTTTATATAGGGGGGGTCATGTCACGATGAAAAACAATGTTTTTTTTTAGTACATAATATAATAATACTTTAGTCCTCCATTTGTTAATAATTTTTAAATGTTTATGTTTTGTGTTAAATTTTCTGTATATAGGTTTAAAACGAAAGAAGGATTATAATACTTCTATAGCTATACTATACTCGTACTTAACGCGATATAGGTATCAATAAAGATTACATTTATAATAAAATTACTACATTTTGTAGAATATTAAAAGTGTTTAAAAATTATATTTTAATAGTATGGGGAAATACTATCATCTCTACGTAATTGGCAAATGCGAACGTTGTGCTTTTCACGCCATACACGATTCATACATACGTCATAGAATGCCCGAAACGATTATTGAAATAATAAATATTATAACATGGCATACAATACTTCTAACAACACTATGTTAGTGGTGGTGTAGGAATTACTTGACGACTCATTAATCGTTATCTTTACCGCAGAGACGTTTTATTTACACTAACCGATAAGAAGGTTTTTTATATTGTTATTGCTATCAACGGGAGACAGAGAGAAGAAACGTCGTGGCGCTCTCGTTATATATACCTAATGTGCGACGCGTGTCCTAGGTGTCATCGTTTTATCGTCGTCAGTCGCCATAACCGTACATTTGCCGTTGTCAGTCGCCGTAGCCGTACATTTGCCGTCGTCGCTGCGGCGTTTATTTCGCGAAAAGTGACAGTGTCGACGTAGCAGGTGAATGAGCGCGTACGATATTTCTGAGATCACGACGCGTAGACATAACGTAGTGGTGTCAATAACAATACTGCTTTACCACAATAACCGTTATCATATTTTAATATTATAGTTGCACGATGGTGAGCGTTTGTGGCATCCGTGTCATACGTTACCCGACCAATCGGCTGTTTAGGACTAAACATGATCACAAAGTGCGCAGAGTCTCGTAAAACTTTCCCCATCGTCCGTCGCCTCAACGCGCTGTACTTTTGATCCAACCGCGTACCATCGTCTTTCTTTCATTCATCTAATATACGTACTGAAAACAGAGTATTTCATTTTATAAATCGTAAATTGAATTACAACACATATTCCTTAGACGTGTCCCGAATTAATTACGATTTTTGATATTGCACAACGGATTGTTTTGCTGGTTGCAGATTTTGATTATACCACGGTACTGTAAGTGTTTGTTTAAATTACTTTGGTTAATATGTTGTCAGTGAAATTCACTACCAGTATATACATATATATTTGGAAATTTATGATTGTGAGCTTGCTTATACGAGTAATGCTTTGTCCAGACCAAGTCTGATTTCTGTTCTTCCTTAAAAAAACTATTTAGATTATAATGCCGTCCTTGTTCTGAATATTGAGTTTATGTTGTATTTTGTTTTATTGACATGTGTAAATACGTTATACGTTTGCGGTTATCACAACCGATCGGTTATGATGAACGGATCCACGGCACTGTGCTTCTTAATATCTGTCTAACAATCTATTCGATTAGGAAACGTCGAAATAATTATTACATCACTGTTGCTACACATTTTATAGAATATAGGTATACTTTATTTAAATGGTTTGTGACTTTCTATTTGAAAATATAATATCGACTATCTAATATATGTTAACATATTTTCCTTGTCTGTATCTTCTCTGTGTCATGTATCTCATGTAACATTATAAAAAAAATAATAATGACATTATTAATAATAGTTAAATAATTGAACTATGGCCTTTTTTTATGCCGTTTAAACGGTCCACATATGATTTTTTACCTCATCGATTCTTAATAAACATATGCACGCATTAAAATTATGATTGATAACATTAAATCATAGGTATCAAAGTTCTGAATTATTTTACAGAGATATGTATACATATATCCGCTTTAGGCATGCATATAAATAGATACTTATCAGGGGAATAAAATACAAACCGAGAATTTAAAAGTTCGTTTATCTCACAATTTTCTTAAACTATATTCTTACAATAATTTGAGTCTTGACCTTTAGTTGAAAGTCGATATTCTAAATAGTCCGGTTATCAACCGTGTTTACATTCTTTTAGAGATTTTACAATGGTGTGTTTTTTTTTTTTTAGAATCAGAACGGAGTGAAAAATGTATTGATTTTACAATGATGTGTTTTTTTTTAGATTCTGAACGGAGTAATGGAATCTATTGGTTTTAGATTCTGAACGGAGTGAAGAATGTATTGATTTTACAATGATGTGTGTTTTAGATTCTGAACGGAGTGAAGAATGTATTGATTTTACAATGATGTGTGTTTTTTTTTTTTTTTTTTTTTTTTTTTTTTGTGTCTGTCGACACGATTTGGGGCAGTAAAAATGCTTCGATTGCCTTATGTAGCAATTTTTCTGAAAGGAAAGTGAATCTATTTTGTACTTTGGGGGGTCAAAAGTAAAAATTTCCAATACTTTTTAAATGCGACGGGAAAAACCATAAAAAAATAAGAGAAAAACGGGAGTTTTTACACAAACCCAGTTTTCGACAAAATCAAATTTTTTATTTTGCTATAACACAAAAACTAATCGATGTAAATACTTGAAATTTTCACCAAATGTTTAGATTAGCGTTCTCTATACACCATTAAATTTTCAAAGTATTTTGACTTTTATTAAGCTATTTATAGACACTTGAAATTTTCAATTTTTTTAAGTATTTTTTTTTTTAAATAACGATAAATTTTTTTTCGCTGCCCAGAAAATCTTGAAAATTTAATACAAGGTTTCTTATAAGTTGTTCCTTAACTGATAAAAAAAAATCTAAAATCGTAAGTCACAACTTTTTTTTATAAGTGCTCAAAGTTCCAATTTATACGAAATATGTAAAAATCACGATAATTTGCAAGTTATTTTGTAGATAAAAATTCATAAAATTTTTTCTGTTCATACTTAAGGTTCAAAATTTTAACACTAGGTTATCTATGAGCTACTCTTCAAAAATCTTTAAAAAAATTTCTACCGGACTAAGAGGAAAAAATTGTATGACTGTTTGAAATTTAAATATTTACGAAATTGCATAAAATAGCGATTTATTCTCAGACGATTTTAAATATTTGTTATAATTCAAAAAGTATAAGTCGCAGATTTTTTAAATTTCTACCAGCTGTTAAGATTGGTATTTCCTTTATGTCATATTTTTTTCAAAATATTATATTGATTTTTAAGCCACTTATAGGCATTTAAAATATTCGATTTTTTTACATTTTTTTTTTTATAATCGGTGATAAAAAAAATTTGGCTCGTACAAAATACTTGAAAATTTAATAGAAGATTCCACAGAAGTAGTTCTTAAAGTCATTCAAAAATTATTAAAATCCATAGGCACAATTTTTTTTTTATAAGCGTTTGAACAGCGAATATTGACATAAAATTACATGTAAAATATAATATAATGTATAATATTCTAGACTGACAAATGATATCGGTTTTTTTAAAATGCCCTAACTCAAAAACGAAAACCGCAA
>JASXSY010000068.1:0-17375 GCA_034509805.1 Sipha maydis | reverse complement strand
AATCGCGGCTCGCATAGAAGTGAATTTTTGCACTCGTAACAACAAATCGGTAACCGTTTTTCCGTGGTTTCCATGATCGCACCAAATAAATGAGTTCATATTGCGTATTTTGCATATTTTGTTTGTGGCCGTATGTAGCTGTTTATATAAGTCTTTGCTAAAACACACTTTAATTGATTGTTGTTCAAATTTTCGGAAGGTTTTAATGTATATGGATATCGCAAACATGATCGATATTTAATGCTTTTTTAGACATCCGAACATTATATTATGGAATGTTCAGTTGCTAAATAATCACCGAGAGACTATAGTATCATCCAATATATAAAATATATATATTCTTGTATACCGTGATAAAATTATATACGGTTATATACATATTTTTTTCGGAAAATCATAGCTATCAAATTTTAGTATTTAAATAAAATATTACGAGAACAATTATGCTGAAAATTGTACGTCATTGTTGTTCTAAATATAATTAACATATATAATTAATATTACTTTTTATACCTGTGTTTATGGTTAAATTTCATAATTTTGTTTGACTAAACCTTGCAAATACTTTTGCTGTATAATTTATGGGTGCCAGTCAAAATCGAAAAATAATAATCAGAATAGTGAAATTGCAAAAATTAAACAACAAAAATAAAAATCATGAAATGATACGGAAAACAACAGTTGTAAAAATCGAAAATTTAGTATTTCGGGTTCAGTTTTTTGAAAGAATATAGGTTATTAGTAAAAACAGTCTTACAAATGCTGTCATTATTTTCCGTTAAGTTCACCTTTTTATTCACGTAAAACATAATTCATTGATTATAACTAAAATGTAAAAATATGCTCTAAAAATTTTAGCAAAAAATTATGTAAGCACACAGAAACGGCGTTATCTAAATATCAGAACGACGATAAATTATTTCGATTAATTCAAGATGAAATATATAACAATAATAATAATACAATGTAATATTATAATATTATTTAGTTATCATAAATCATTATGATTTCTTCAAGAAAATCCAAAAATATATTGTTGAAATTCCAATATCACTCAAAAAAATAAAACAATTACATTATCACATTAGTAAACAAAACTGCAGTGTACGCGATTGTAATCGTTAATGTACAATATCCAAATTGAAATTGTTTATAAATATTGAAAATTTTGAATTAAATCAGAAATTGTTTTTATGCTGAAGCTACACCCAAATATGGTCGATTAAAAACATTTATATTATAATAGCTATCGACGATATTTAGATGTACGTAAGTGGTAGTGAAATTATGTTTACATTTCAATCGTATGAGTATTTAAGATTCTTTTTATAAAAAAAATACTTTTTTCTGTATAAAAAGTATATAAAAGTCGGCTGAACTTTTCATCATAAAAATAATAAAAAAAATTTTCATACATATCATCGTGAATTTCAAGATTCAAAAAAATAGGTTCAAAGACATAATAGAAATCATAATACGGTTTTAGTCTCATTATTTGAAACGTAATTTTATTAGTTCAACGTATTGTTGAAAAAAATTAAAAAAAAAAAAAGTGCTGAATTAGATATCAAAAAGATGGTTGTATCTTTGAAACAGCACGCAAACCAAAGTCAAGCTTGATCTGGGCATTCAATCGTTTCTTCTGTGTTCTGAACTAAGTCTGAAAATTTAACCTGAGCTTCGCCCGTTTTCGAGCCACCCACTCCACCATACACAAATCAATGCCCGTCCACCTTTCTATTCATTTCCATTCACATTTTCATTATAAGTACATCATCTTCCATTCTCGTCCTTCAATCACTTCCGTCGTCTAAATTCATATCGACTGATCCTTCCGATCCACTGTCCGTGTACTCTGATCCCGTTGTAGATCGTTCATTGTCCCCGTCGTCATCGTCCTGGTGTTCATCTTCCTCGTTACTATCATCCCCGTGTTCATCATCCTCGTTGCCACCATCGTCAATACCTTCGTCATAACTATAGTTCTCCGCGTCACTAATCTCGTCTACTTCCATCGATTTCATCATGTCTACTTCAATTTTTTCGAAACCATCGTCTTCGTCAACTTCCATCGGTTCCGAACCGTCGTCGTCGTCTATCTCCATCCATCTGCAACCATAATCCTCGTCCACCGCCAACGGCTCGGAGACGTCGCCGTTGTCCATCTCCATCGGGTGACCGAAGTGACACCGACAGTTCAATGGACACGGCCAACGGTAGGAGGTGCCGAACGAATTGTACGCGGCCGCCTGATTTCTGTGAAAAGAGATAGTCGAACAAGTGATGATCATGATGATGCAATCAGATGGATTAGACATGTAGACCATCGAAAACAAGTACCTATACTTACCCAAGCGCCTGTGTCGCGTACGTTGTATCCGATGAATCTATTATCGTGGGGCGTTGAACGCAATAACCAGCAATATAATAGTTCATCGTCTGGGCAAAAGTACAAATCCAAAAAATTCGAAAAAAATAATAACTATAAGCAAAATAACGACTGTAAATCATTCACAGCTCGCGTAGGAGTGAAATTTTGCTCTCGCAATAACTTATTGATAACTGTTTTTCTGTGGTTGCCATGATCGCACCAAATAAATGAGTTCATATTGCGTATTTTGTTTGTAGCCGCGTGTAGGTGTTTACGAAAGTCTTTGCTAAAACACACGTTAATTGATTGTTGCTCACATTTTTTGGAAGGTGTTAATCTAAATGTCGCAAACATGGATGATATTTAATGCTGTTTTAGACTCCGAACATTATTTTGTGGAATATTTAGTCGGCAAATAATTATCGAGTGACTATAGTATCACCGAATATATTTTTTGTTTTTTTTTTTTTTTTTAACAGAAAAAATTGTTTTTGTTGTGATTGATATTAATTTTTAATAATGATTTTATTCAGAAGTTATTCAAAGTTGATATTCAAGAGATTTTATCAAAGAATAAAACGAAATATTTAGTAATTATGTAGATAATAACAGCAACTCCACAAAATGTTATCACGGAAATAATAGATTTTTTTAATTACCATGGCCCATCAGTGATACTTTATACAATGTGCATAATATACATGGTAATACAATATTTAATAATAATTACAATAATTCAAACTATTTTTGATATGTGATTTAACCAGTGAACATAATTTATTTCTATTAAAATAAAAAATTCTAGTGTACTATTATGCGTTCATTTTTTTTGTTCCCTTTCGTAGACTTAGTTCACGATCGATTAAAGTGAAAATAATATTTAACTTTAAATTTAATTCAGCACTACATTGAATCTATATTTGTGGTAGAAATAATGCTTCTTCTGAAAAGTAAGTTTCTGATTCACTCGTTGTACTCCGTTGCGATATATCGCTCCACTGTGTGTTTTATTTTTCTCTAACCATAAAAGTTTTCTATAATCTCAACATTTCGAGTGTTACACTGACTTCAAATTTGCCATCCTCTCCAAGTTTCGGATTGATTCCAGCCCACGAGTCTCAAAATTCTGGTAATTCAAATCTTACCGTCTAACCACTGTAGTTATTATTTATCTTTTGGAACTCCCCGGCCCAGCCACCGGCGATTGTTCCAATCTTATCTGATTTTAATATGACCTGTCCCGATAATAACTAATTCGATTAATAATAATGCGAACCGTAATCAAAATGTTTTATATCTAATTATAATTTAATATGTATAATAATCTAATTATATCTAATTCTAAACGCAGCCTTTCATCAAGCCGCTCATCCGAAATATCTGAACTAAAAAATAAACTCAAACCCTTTTTTGTCAGCTCTAACAGATTCAATTCTCTTCCTACACTTGAAAATTAAAACTCCGTTAAAACGAACGTAACATCAACAAATAACTCTAGTATTACTGATTCTCAAAAAATCACATTCCGTTACCCCCATCGATATTCGTGCGTGGTGCTTCTGATTTCATTTAATTACGAAATCAATGAATAAAACTAATCGGATCTATCACCGAATTCATTTTACTGACAAATCCAAACATTTTTTCCCCGGCTTCAACATTTACAATACCAATCGTCCAGGTTTCACGCGGTTATCTCAATTTAAACCTCATCCTCAATCCAACATGGTGTTACAATATTCTGTTTAGTTGACTTTTGGCGAAATAAATTGTACATAAAACAATAAAGTTTAAAAGTTAGGAAAATATTTTAACAATATTAATTTAAGATAAATTTAGAACACAAGTAACTGAAGTAGTTGAAAAATAGTTCTCTACTACTTGTCGCTACTAAATCGCTATGCGTTGTTTAATAAGATTCGAATAGGCATGGAATATTATTTTATAATTAGAATTGAAACAATCAGAATAACTGAAACCAATGTAATTTGTTTGTTTGAAAATTAAAATATTTTATTAATTGAAGCGAAATTCACGATATTTACAACGAAAATTTTAATTGGTGCCATCCAAGTGTATGTATTTCAAAACAATACGATACCTGTGCGAGCAAAACGTAGCTCGTCGCTGTGAACATGGGTTTATTATTTGCCGAACCCGAGAGCGCTGATTGTTCATCAACAGTTCTCATATCGTTTACTTATTGTTAATTTCATTGCATGTTATGAATACATTGTAATCTGCGGCCGGCAGCCGTATATTGTGTCACACTCACAATTATCGATAAATCATCGTACCCGTGTACAATGGATTGCCGATACTCTGTGCATGCGGCGCGTTTAATAAAAACTCGGATGTCGCGAGCCGATTAATTTACTCGTATGTTACTGTCGTTGAGTCGTTATAATGAATGATTATTAATAATTAATTATCGTCACTTAAAAAATATGTAACATAAATCAATGGTTATATTATGAAGTTTTCATGTTATTATATGCGTACAGCTTTATGTGCATTTTTCAATCCGGATATTGTGCAACCGTCGTTCAAGTCGTGTACAGAACGGGAACGAGACGAGAATAATTTTTACTTTCGATATTTTATACAATATTGTTTTACAGGATCATTCGATTTTGTGAAACGATTTTTATCGAAAACAAACCATCTGCAGTGGTGTACATTCGGTGGGTAGAGAGGTATATTAAAATCCTCTCCCATTGCCTTTTTTTCTTTTCCAGTAATGTTTACCGAGGAAACGATTTATTTTTCATTCGAGTTTTATGTTATTTCTATGTTAGATTGCCACTCTTAGCGAACTCAAAATGTGAAACACATTCCCTCTCAAATCGATTAGAATATACGCTTTATAAGCATTTTTCCAAACATTTAATTTATTTAAAATTGAAATTTGAAAATAAGTAAAATGTTGAAATCCAATTTGAGAAATAAAATGAAAAAACCTATTGTTCTGTCTCATATTTGTAAATAAAAATCGATTAATTTCCCCATAGAATTTCACTCGGATGGATTGTTGTTTGTTCTGTAAATATTGTTTAGTTCACTTGCCATTAATGAATCATTATTACCCGTTCCGTAACGGCTAAAGAAAAATATAAGTATATTTTGAAAGTCCCAAAGTAATGTAACAAACAGTTCCTGAGCCGTCGTCGGTTCAAACAGGAAAAAAAAATTACATTTTGTAAATAAACCTTGAAAATTAAAATTCTCAAACGCGATGATAATGAAAAATAGTGAAACAATAGGGTTCTACTCGTAAAAAATTTGTTATAAATTGTTGACCGCTTTGACGGAACTTACCTATCATACGGTTGTACGTACACTGTGATTGAAATATTATAATGTTATTCGCATTGAACACAATACTACTGTAAATCGCTGGCATGCGAAACGATTTGAATTTTTAACATAACGATATCGTGCTGCTCGTTTTGTTGACGCAATTGAAAAATGACTTATTAACCGTAATACTATTTACATATACGAGTATACGAGTATATAGTCAAAATACTATGCATGCATCGTTGTTGCTTAAAAAATAATAGCAGACACGGCAAGAAAAGATGTTAGTTTCTAGTATAAATTAATGTCTTTCAGGAGATTTATATTGAAAACACATATCGTCAAAATTAAAATAAACGACATTTTTGAGGGCATATCGAATATTACAAGGGCACATCGAAACCATTTTACGGTAATTTCAAAGAGAAGATTTATTAATTCACATGAGTAATAATAAACTGTTTTTGATAATTTTAATCCTCTGCGATTTCTGAGAAAAAAAGATTTTTGACTAAAAAAACATTGAGATGCCCGAGAAAATATTATTTAAACAATATTTATTTTTGAATGTAAATTAATTACCATTAACTATATTTCAATCGTAGTAAACATTTTTTTAGACGTCTTACTGCCGTCGAAGCGCTGCGTTGACATCTTCTTGACGGCCGTCTAAAAGATTTCGCTCAATGCGTTAGTCTCCGTTTGTCGGACTCGCTTCGGGATTAGGCCATGGTCAAATGTATTTGAGTCCATTAAAAATACAAACATTCTTTATCTAAAATCTAATTCGATTTTAAACGTTTATTATGATTTTCAGGTGATTTGTACAAATATAATATGGATGTATAATAAACGCGTGTGGATGTAAATGATGTATAAATGTATAATAATAAAATAATTTGTGTACGGATTAAACGAAACATTTTAAATTCTAATAAGAGAAATTTGCGTTGTAATACTTTTCTAATTAACAAAAAGTCCATTCATAAATCATCCATCGCCAAATGATCGCGGTAACCGGTGTAGTGCGAATCTTGCGATGAATTTTTTCCATGTGTCAATAGTACTTTTTTTTTTTTTTTTTGTGTTAAATCACGGCGCGGAAGAGGGGGGTACTACACCCATGGTTGGGTCGTCCTTCCCCCTCATCCTCCGTATCGTTTATTGTTTATTGAAGATAAACATTACATTTTTCAAGGTATTATATAAAAGCTGTGCACATACAAAAAAAAAATGTGCAAAAAATGAACAATATATGTTCATATATTTTACTCATTACCGGTAATAGACTAATTGGTCTATAAGATTTTGGTAGTGATAAATCTTTATCGGATCCTTTTGGAATTATCACTAGTTCTGCGTTTTTCCATGGTTGCGGGAATGTTCCATTTTTCATTGATTCGTTTATAATCAATGTTAGATCATCAGATATTTGATGCCATGCTTTTTTCAAAATTTTTCCAGTTAGGTTATCGTATCCTGGTGCTTTATTAGGGTTCATTCTCCAGAGTGCAATTTTCACTTCTTCTTTAGTGACATTACGCTCAAGTGTATAGTTCGTTCTTTCTATCACTATTCGGGAATCTTCTCCGTCGATTGTAGGTATTAATGTGTCTGTTATCTCTTTTAATGTTTCTCCGACGGTAGTGGTAAAGTTTCCGTCGGTTTTTCTCACCGAAGTTGGTACATGTTGTGTAATGGTACCCTTTTTAATCCATTTGAAGGTTTTCCCCCAAATGTCTTTATTTCCTTCGGTTGTAAATTCTTTCCATGATTTGAACTTCTCTTTTCGTAATTGACTAGTGTACTGGTTTCTGGCAAAATTATATGCTTGTCTATATTCTTCTGGATTATAACTGTTACATTTTTTAATGTACAGTCTTTGTTTTTTCCTCATATATCTTCTTTTTTCGTCCAATTCGGGTGTCCACCATTGAGGTTTAATCTTTAAATTTCTTTTAGTTTTTGGTATGGAGTTGTCGGCCGATACGATCAGATTTTTTGTTAATTGTTTGATCATATTGTTTATATCTCCTGTGATTTCATTTTTATTAGTCTCTTTCTGAAGGGTTTTTGTGAATATATCCCATTTTGCTTTTTTAACATTATATCTTTTTTGTCTCTGGTTTGTATTATTGTTTGCATTAGTGTTTGATTCTATGTGCAATGTAAAACTTATAATGTTATGGTCGCTTGTGGTTTGTTGTTCTATTACTTTCCATTCTTTTTTACGATCTGTCAACAAGTTGGTTAATGTTATGTCGATCCAAGTGTTTCCTCTAGGTCCTAAGTAAGTAGGATTGTGTGGAATTTGGTTCTCTATTTTTAAATTTTCTCTTGTTATAAAATCTTCGACAAAAATTCCTCTGTGATCGGTGTTTTTGCTTCCCCACATTGTAGAGAACGCATTTACATCTGCACATATTATGATTGATTTGTCGAGACCTATTTTTTCTATGATGTTTGTTAATTCCGTGGTAAATCGAATAGTGGGTTCTCTGAATTGGAAGTACGCTGATATAAGTACGACGTTTGTTCCATTTATTCCGATATTGGCAATCGCGAAATGTTTATTCATATATTGTTGTAGTGCTACTATTTCTAATTTTGGGTTTAACACCACGATAGCTGTCCATGTAGTAATGCTTTCTCTACCCTTTATGTATTGTCCCTTGTGACATATAACTCTGAATGGATTAATTTCCAATCCAACGAGTTTATGATTACTAGTGTAGGGTTCTTGTATTAGTATTATGTCTATTTTGTTAATGGTACTATAATGCAGGAGTTCGTCATTTACTATTTGACTCCTCGCTGCGTTTATTTGTATTATTTTTAAATTATTCATGATGAATTTGTGCCATAACTTGTCTTTCTGCACCTTTGTATAATTGCTCTCATGCGTGAGGGGCAATCAAGGTGATTCGATGGCTCATTTTTACCACAGTTCACACATTTTGGATTTAAACTACAGTTTTTCCAATCGTGGTTCTTTTCCTGTGTCGAACATATCATGCATGTCTGTATGTTAGTCGGGCAGTATTTTGCAATATGTCCATACCTTTGACATATGAAACACCTGGTAACTTGGTCATAGGGTAGGATTCTACAATACGACATACCGATGTAGAATCGTCCGTTGACAAGTTTTTTATATATGCTCGGGTGGACTTCCAGTAACCAGGATACTTTTCTGGAAGATATTTGTCCCTGGGCCGATCTTTTATTGATTGCATTATATTTTTCTTTGTCAGTATCTCTAAGTTCGGAGTTGAAGTTAATGAGATCCTCCACAACTTCTACTCCGGTTAACTCACTATCAACATTGTATACCAATAACTTTGGTTTCAATGTTTTTTGTTCAACTACCTCGAGATTACTTTTGAGCAAAGCTTCTCTTGTATTTCGATCGGCAGGTTTAATGTAAATGTCTCCTGTTCTTTTAATAGTATTTGTCATTACTATATTTGGTCTCGGATTATTTTTTAGTATCTCTGAATAAGCTTGTTTCTTTAGTTCCAGAGATGTCTTACTCCCTGTGTTCTTGACAATATATCCTAGTTCCGGTGTTTCATTTTTTGCTTTTTCAATAAGCTTTTTAGAACGTTGTTTTTTGTTAGTTTTTCTTGTAACTAAAACAAAACCATCTTCTTTATTATTATTCTCTGGTTCAACTCTACTTGGCGGTCTAGGTCTAGATCCCAAGCGGGATTTGATCGTCCGAGGTTCTGTATTTTTCACTTGTTTGGTTCTGTTAAGTTTCTCTATGGTATTCTTAAGATCCCTTGCTTCATCGCGTGAATTAGAGATGATGGATTCAATTTTATTAGAAATCAATGTTTCCATGTTTTTCCCCATTTGGTCGAATTTCATTTTTAGTATCTCTAAATCATCCGTTTCCTTTCTTATATTCTTCTGTTTTAGGTTTTCTAGATAAATTATTGATTCTCCAAGTTTTGCCATTGTAGTGTTATCAACTCCATGTTTATAAGTAATCTGATTGTGAAGGTCTTGCAGATTAGTTATAACTGTACAAATATTTATCATAGTATCATTTGTCTCTTTAACGCATTTTGTGCATTTTTCGCAGCAATTTGATTTTAAAACTTCTCTTTGTTTTTGTTTTTGTTTTTCTCTTTCTCTTTCTGCTTCTCTTTCTTTTTCTTTTCGTTTTTCCAATTGTTGTTTTCTTATAGCGTTCTCAAGTGCCCGCTCCATTTCATTACCGGATTCACTATCCGACTCCGATTGTTGAGTAGGTACGGGTTCTTTGTTTTTCTTAATTGTTGTTGTCTTTCTGGGCTTTGTCACTTTTGACGTACCCTGTTTATCTCTTTCATCCATTTTCAATAGTTGCTTGTTGTGCTATAATGTTAAAATCCTCCAAATGTGTAAATAGTACTGACTCAGTACAAATGAGAAGATTGAGTCGATTAAACGGTGATCATTGTAATACACTTACTAATATTAGCTTTAAGTCGATCGGTCTATTCTAAATTACACTAAAATTTAATTAGTGATATAGAATTACATGTTATTTTGAACTGTAGAATGATGCCAGTATAAAGCAACGATTAATCATTACGGCGAATTCCCTAATGCGGTCTTATTTAAAAACTGAACAGGTATTCGGGTTTCTTTAAATATTTTAATACTATAACGATTCAAACGATAGTTTCATTTTTGCTTATTATACTAATATTATTGTTAAAATGTTAATTTAGATTTTTGTAAGTTGTTTCTCGTAATAAACCGTAGAACTCGGTTCATTAGTAGTTGTTGATTGATTGTGAAATAGAAAACTGTTCGAAAGCCAAAATAATAAAGCGAAAACGATTTGTTTATCGTACGATTTTTTCAATAAATGTTTTAATAAATATCAATATAAAACGTGCTTTGGTAAGATTATTTTAAACAATAATTAATCGTTTTTCTTACACAGAGTAATTATTACATCCGAAATGAATAATATTCGAACAAACGTTAAATATTATAATTATGTGTTCGCATACAATATATTCGTTGTCGAATAGATTTTTTTTCCTTTGTTTGTGTAGTACAATAACGTATGCACATCATTAATATACATTATAACTTATTATCTCTGTCAAATAACCGTAAATGACATGTCATAATCATCATCTGTTCCTTAACGCACGGGTTTTTATTTATTTTGGGAGCAACATCGTCGTCTCGCAAATATTGTGTCGTCTATGCGCTATGTCAATTAGATATATGACGATTATATACATTCAATGTTGACGGATAAATTCCAAAACGCGACGGTGACGGCGGTGATTATCTACCATTAATGTATAGCAGGGATGACCAATTCAAAGTAACTAAAGAGTCGATTTATAGAATTGCCCGATTGCGATCCGAATTCAGGTAATTGTATTTTATCATAAATATAAGTATCCCGATTACGTCCAAACACACATAGGTTCACAAAATAGTGTATAATTAATAAAATAAAATATTTTTAATACTGCATAGGAAAATTTTGTTGAGTTTTGTAAATTGAACACACCAAGTAATAAATTATTTCATAGAGGTACAAAAACTATTTTAAATTAGTAGGTAATTACAAAATTAATTTCGCGAACCAACTTTTATTAAGTAAAACGAAAAAATTATTTCAAAAGTATTTAAATACATGGAAAGTATATTTTGTATTTTTAAGATTGCTTTGGCTTAATAAGATTTCTTTATTGTATCGTCGTTTAACAAGACTTTTACGACTTTTATTTGTACAACACAATTTTACTATTTAATTCACTATTGATTTATGAAATCGAAATTTACATTTAAATATTACTAATATTTGTTTATCTATTTCGCTTAACATTTCCATTATTTACATTTAATAAAACGAAGAACCAAACAATACTCACAGCACGAAATACAACTGTGTTCCACTAGCAATCTTCCAATCTTAGAGTTGATCTGCTTTGTTTTTTCTCTCTTATGGACTGGAAATTTACCCCGCCGAGTACATCGGTGATAGTGGCAATCGTGAATATGATAGTTATGTTTATGTCAAAAGACGCAATCGGGATGTTTATCGAGGTTTGATGACCACTAAAACTAGTGTTTTCCATCTACTATGTACGGGTCGCAATCGAGATAGGCGAAAGGGTAAAAAGGTTACTTCGGGTCGCAATCGGGCGACGCCCGTGTCCATCCCTGCTGTACAGTACACCGTGTAGGTTCCGCGAACAATGGTTATTCGTATTCCGAAGTGTGCGTCGCTGTCGCGGTCCGACGTACCCCCGTCACGCACACCTATGTACTGCTCGCGCAGCGTTTGTCAATCAAACCGATCGAAACAACATTTATACAAGATTGGAATTGAATTGTTTATTCGAATAATAACCCTACGCAACACCGAACATACGTGTTTGATCATTCGAGTTGAACCCGGAACAAGTAATAAGGATGTATGAACGTTCAATACTTTTGAACGTTTAAAAACCGTTTAGATGTCTAATAGTCCACTTGGATGTTTGAAAACGTTTAACCAACGGCAATTGAACGTTTATCAAATATTTTTATTTATTTTTTTAACATCTATTAAGTGTCGAATAAATAATGCCTATGTTGCGCGGACCCGTCGGACCGGGTAACGCGTTGTGTACCCGCACGCCAACGGATTATTGAGCTCGCGCGCGCCTCGTACTCGAAATCCTTGAACGCGTCCGCAGCCGATGGTGAGTGGGAACGTTACGACACCGCGGTACAACGATCGCAATGACATTCGACGATATCGATCACCGCTTCCGCGAACGGAAAACAGGAGTAGAAAAAAAAAAAAAAAGGGTCAAACGTCGACGAGTTGTCGCGCGTGTAATCCGCATTCGCGATCCCGGGACGTCGTTCGCGTGCGCGTGTCTCACTACCACCCCGACGGGTCGAGAAGGTCCGCGAGAAGTTGAACACAATATTTTCAGGTGACCCGTTCGCGGACCGTTCGTAGCGAACGTCGAATTCAGGATTCCGCGACCTTCGTTGTTTTTGCTTTCCCCCCCGTCATCCCTCCGCCTCGTCGGTGTGCTGCGGTGACCGACCATCCCGGGCCCACCCCGAAGTGCGGCAGGTACGCGCGCACCGGGTGGGTCCGGGGTCGCGTAGTTGTTCGCGGAAACCGCAGACGTCGGGGGCGCCGGGGTAACGGGTCCGCGTGCCTCCGCCGCGTCCGTCGACTCGAAGTTTAGAACCGATGCGACCGGGTGCACGGCGCGTCGCCCCAAATACCGTTCGAACCGAATGTCACAGCACTTTGCGCACAACTTGCGTCCGAGGCACTTGTCGGTGGACGGTTTGTGCGTACCGCCGGGGAAAAAAAATGTCGAATAAGGCCGTGATCTATACCTGGTCGAATAAGATCTGCATTGGATCTAGGGGAATATGTTTCCGGACAGCCTTCTGGTTGCGTTCCCGTTCTCGTAAACTATTCGGATACAATGTTTCGGGATCATAACGTTTTCAAAAATCGTCAATCGTCAACTGCAATCGAAAACCGTTACGATTTACAGCACGTTGTATTGAAACAATAACGTTCAACGATCGTAAAGATGTATGAAAACAAAAAAATGTTAAAAAAGTATTATGGATAAATCGTGTCGCGCGAAATTATTAATTGCATAGTTAAAACATAGTTAATTGGCTAAAACGGTTTTTAAGTGCAAAATATCAGAATTTGTTTTATCGCTGCGTTTTTCGACCGGTAGGTAAAACAACATGGTTACATCAGAAACGGGACAAAAGTTACCGGTCGAATTCACCACCTGTAAATTAAACCTTTTCTTAAAGACGCAAGTAACATGGAGCCCTTTGGCTCGGCTAAGAACTTCTTTACCTTGGCTTGAACTCGCTTTGCAAGTCGAGCGATCGCCTCGGACGCTATGCATATGCTTACACATGTATGAAATAACAAATCTTTAATTAATTTTTCGATTCTTTATTTTTGTTAATATAACAATAGTTCTTTTACACCGATACATATAAATTTTCGTATATATATTTATTTAATTTAATTTTTTTTGTTTTTGTTTTTCGATTATTTGTTTTAAACAAATATCTCTTTTATTTATTTTTCTCATTCTCGTTTACAATATACATACACACACGACATATAATGATTATTTATATAAAAATGTATTATAGTATAATACGCGTTAATTTCGTTTTACACAAATTTGTTCGCATCGTACAAATACATTTCTAACACGAGGAAAAAAAACCGCAAACAATTATTATTTTTCGTCTTTTTTTTTTTCTTCGACATGATTTTTGTACGAACATTGTTCGTCGTTTTTCGGTAATGATCAAGGAGGGAAGGTTGTTCTTTTCAATTTCAAAAATAATGATAATAATAATAATAATAATAATAATTATAATTATAATAATATTAATAATATAATAATAATAATAATAATAATAATAAAAATAATTTAATTCTATCCGCCCGCTCGATGAACAGGAGACAAAATCATGAGACGACAAAAACAAAAACAACAACGTAGGTACAGCAGCAGGTATACAGTACGACGTTACGTATTTAATATACATAAGTTACGAGTGAGAAAAAAAAATATTGTCGTACACGCAACGTACACTGACATGTAAGAGTGGTTTTTTTTTATGTTTATTTTTCTTCATTTAAAAAAAAAAAGTAACAATTACCTATTGTAACATTTAAATATTCAAAATATAGATATGTAAATAAATTATAAATTATGACATCGAATATTTAAATTATATAAGTTATATTTCATATCGAACTATATACGCGCATAAGGATGCGCCAACGGGGGATAAACAATTTTTGCTGCAGGGTTCGACAACAACAACAATTCAATAACTTTTTTATCGGTCTTAAATGTTGTATTTTATTCAATTATTAATTTTTAATGAAATAACATATAAAATTCGCCAACATTAATTTCCCTAACAGTAAACATTTATTATGTGTACATAATACTTTATATATTAAATAATACAATTTTATAATTCTATTATACGTTATAGTTATTTAATAAATTAAAATGTGTAAAACTATTGTTTTCCGACGTCATTCTCGTAACGTGAAATTACATTGAAAAAAAAATGGTGTACTGAAACGTTTATATAATATTCGATTCTTCACTATGTAAGAGTTTCAAAGTAAAAAAAAAATAAATAAAAATATTTTTCATTTATTTACCTTACCTAATAAATTCCTTTCAATTTCTTAATTCAATCACATGCCAATTAATAGTCTAACAGAACGTAAAATTTTTTAAAAAAAAACATCCTATACGAATTTGCTACCTACTTATATATAATCACATCATTATAAAGGCCTTGTAATTTCGAATCACAATTTGTTTTTTTTTTTTTTTTTAATCAGCAACGCGATAAGTTTTTTTTATACATAGTACCACAAAGAACAAATAAAAAACCACATCGATTACGAGCAAAATGTATATTATTAATTAAGAATATAATATACTAACAAAAGAGTGTGGCGGCGGCAGCGAGTAAAAAATCAGAAAATTTAATTTAACGTTTATTTATTTGAGCAATATCGGTAATATGGTTAGCAACCGAAAATCACTAATTAATTGGAAAATATAATTCAATATCATACCCGTTTTGTTTATTTTATATTTTATTACATTATGCTATTTAAATAGTTTTTTTCCTTAAAATAAATGTTTTACGAAAATTGACGAAACAAGTGAAACTTTCTTCGTGTCATGTACCGATAATAATGTATATTTTTATTTAATTAAATTCATTTAAATAATTTATTTTTTCACGTTAAACATTGAAATATATATAAAGTTTTTAAAGGACGTAACAATAATGGTAGTTTTGAATTATAATTATACTACAAACCGTGTAATTTATTCGTCTATTTTTGAGCTTTTTTGAGTAATCTCACGAGCGTTATTAAAATAAAAATATATAAATGTATATATATATATATATGCGTTTAAGTACGGTTTATTAAATAATTTGTATCACTTAAGATGATGGTAAAATATTCGATAATAAACGTTCGGTGCCAACGTGTACACATAAATAGTTTAAAAACATTTAAATTCTTAAAATTACATACAAAAACAAAAAAAAAATATATTCGTTTTAACTTAAAAAAAAGCATACAAAAATAGTTCGAAACATTTTTTACAGAAATAATTACATACATTATATAATATGTAAATATGTATAAGAACAATTAAAAACTTACACCAACAATAATATATTAATCTTATAAGTTATTCTTATAAATTATGGTTATGTACAGGGTTTCGTTGACTTAAGTTGAGAAAAAAATACATTCTTATAGAAACAAAAAAAAAATAAAATAATTATTATAAATGGTAAAAACAATACTATGCACACCTTCATTATATACATATAATGTATATTTATATAAAAATGTGTTTATAATATTTTTCTATTGTTTTTTATTTTGTTTCGTAATGAATCGAATTTATTTTCTAAATAAAAATAATAATAATAATAATAATAATAATATTAATATTTAAAATTTTGTACACGTTTCGAGATTTGTTAAATATACTAAAAACGTAGAGATCGGTCAAACTAACAATAATTATTGTATATAATATAATATATTCTTCGATTTTACTTTTCGTGTTATTAAATATATAATATTTTCTCGGTTAATTATTGTCAGTCTTTACACACATACACACGCACAAACGACAACGGTTGTAGCAGCAGCAGGCAGTACTTAATTTATATCATAGTAGTATCAGTAGCAGCAGCAGCAGCAGCAGAACACGTTCACGAAATAATAATAATAATAAAAAAAAAAGAAAAAAAGAAACACAAGTTTTTCGCGATATTTACACGGCGATCAAATTTAAACTCGAATTGTGTACAATAATACACACACACATACACACACATATACACATGCACATATTTATACATATTTGTACACAAGCATTTATGTGCATACGCCATACATATGTATATAAATTGACGGCGATGACAATATTATTATTAAAACGTAAGTAATATTATCTCCGTTTTTCTTCTCATGCACCGGAACAATCGATCTCGATAATGTCCTTAGGAACGTCAACGAATTGGTACACCAGCCTCTGGCCGTCCACTTTTGCCAGGATTCCTCTCTGATAATAATATCTGTATAACATAAAAAACCCAATAGTCAGAGGTTGTTTTTTGTTATATTTCGAGAAAATGAAATTGAAATTATTGATTTTAGTGTATTATCGAGTAACAGTGAGTGAGTGGGGGGAGATGGGCAGTAGAGCAAACAAATGTTCCAAAAAAAGAATGGGAAAATAATAATTTTTTTTATACGGACACTTCCGCCGTACACGGGGTACATGTGATTATACTGGCCTTATGTCAGTCGATAAGGACTTTGGAGCCGAACTCTATGTTTATTATTTATTTTAATGATTACTAAACTAGAGCTGCTCGATCTAATTAAAAATCAAAAAAAATTAGCGCAAACAAGCCGATAACAACTGCAGTAGCAGCGCCATGTATAAAATCCCATTTCCAACGTACATTACACGGGTACCTACGTAATAATTATTCTCTATGGCGAGTAAATTGATTACCATTATCTATCACGCGCATACGTTAGACAGTATTGCGATGTTTACAAACATCGTCTGAGGCGAAGTCGAATCAATTAACGTGTACAAGTCAC